>CM045991.1:64128800-64441118 GCA_025175895.1 Wurfbainia villosa | reverse complement strand
CAAAAGCGGCATTTATTGAACCTTAGCATATAGCGCCTGCAGCCGAGCCTACTCGAGAACAAATCCGAAGATCTTTGCGCGTGTTCCTCCTCGGAGCGAGAATAAACGAGAATGTCATCGATAAAAACAATGTGAACCGATCTAGAAATCCATAAATTCACGGTTCATCAAATCCATGAATACATTTGGAGCATTGGTAAGCCCAAATGGCATTACCAAAACTCATAATGTCCATATGATGCGAGCATTTGTCTTACAGATATCGGAATCTCTAACCCTTAATTGATGATATCAGGACGCGGATCAATCTTAGAATAGGCGATGTACCTCACGGTGATGAAACAAGTCCTCAATCGTGGCGAGGATATTTATTCTTGATAGTAGCGGCGTTCAATTTGCACATAGTCGATCTGCAGTCTCATCGAACCATCTTTCTTCTTCCACGAAGAGCAGGAGAACCCGAGGGTGATGCACTAGAGGCGAATAAAACCTCTGTCCAAAAGTTCTGGATTTGAACCTTTAACTCATCCAACTCTCTCGGGGCCCATGCGATAAGGAGCTTTTCGATCTTGCGGTGCCGTCGGTATTAACTCAATCATGAACTCCACTTGCCTTACGGGAAGGCGGACCGTGTAACTCCTGCGGAAAGACATGGATACTCTCGGACAATAGGGATGTCCGCGATCGAAGTCACCACTATCTTCTACATTGATCATAGATAATAGAAAACCACGACAACGTGCAATAAAAGCTTACGAGCTGAATCGCGATATATGGTCGCTATAAGTAAATCCGGATGCGGTGAAATCCCACGAGGGTTGGTTCGAGGTCGAAATGTGACCACCCTCGTCGCAGCAATCTTTGTGGCGTGATATCTTGGCGTGACCCAATCCATGCCAAGAATAATGTCGAACTCGACTATGTCGATACCAATAAATCTACAGTAAGAATGATGTTACCAAAAAATCTAAGGGACAACCTCGAACCTCTTGGGTGACATCCATTGTATCGCCAGATGGTAGGAGGCGACTAATCTCTGTGATCTACTTGCGGGTAATCTACGATCTCTCTCATAAAATTACGAGAAATAAGCGAATGCGAACTACGATCAACTAGCATAATAGTGAAAATGCATAAAGTGAAACCATTCTGCGAAATCACGGATTCGTTGGCTCATTGCGCATCCTCTCTGTAATCGCATGAATCGCCCGATCTCGGTGGCGGTGGAGGTGGTATCCTTTGCCAAGGTGGATGTGCACGAGCACGAGGCGTCTGGTGATGCGAAGGCGTAGGAAGGCTGGTATAGTAACAGTGCGGCCCATCTTTATCTGCGGTTCGTGGTGATCTGAACTAGTGGCGAAAGGCTGCGGTGATCGTCGATGGGTCTTGCTGCGAATAATCTTTATGCGATGGTGAGGCGCATCAATGCTGCGGTCTGGCCCGAACCACCTGTGACACCGTGCGGCGCTTGGTGTACTCCTGTCCATGAATACCATAGGGTGACTCCTGCGAGGGGCTCCTCTGCAGGCGTTGCGAAGTGCATGTCGGCCCCCTCTGAGTCGGTAGCGCAGCGGTCCTCCACGAATAGAAACCCGGAAGCCACATCGAGCCTTGACGAACAATCTCGGCTCATGTGTCGAGGCGACTTGCAATAATAACAAGTGGTGTCCCAAGGTGCTGAGATGATATGCTCTTCGATCCACAGCGAATCTGATGGTGTATCGCCAATGGGCGGTCTCGGCTCTTTGAAAAAGACCGCGAGGGCCCGGTGAAGATAAATCACGATTTACGAGGCCGGCTAGATGCCCCGAGAATGACTCGACCCGGTTATTGCGGCCACTCTGGCGATGTCGATGATGTACATGGTGATGATGGGTCGACACTGTAGATCTTTCAGTCTGTTTCCTCTTCCTGTCTGTATTGACCCTCTGTTGAGCCGACTCGATCAACAAAGCTCTATCCAACGCCTCTCGGTAGGAAGAACTACCAAATCCTGCCATCCTGACCTGTAGATGCCCATCCAGTCCACTGTCTGCGCATCATCCGTGACCTATCCTCAAGAACTAACTCTGGCAAAACACAGCTAGCAGATTAAATTACGTATTATACTCCATCAGCGGCGATTATTACATCTTAGACTCGAGAAAATCCACGGCGTCTCATCATCCGATATGCCCGGAAATCTCGACTCTCAAAAGCCTCTCTAAATTTCGCCCATGTAACTCTTTGCTCGCCAATAATCGTTGCATATTATCCCACCGCATCTCTCGTACCGTAAATGGAAGGCCGCTAACTCTGCCTTCTCCCACTCGGAGCAGACCATATAGTAGAAGGTACGCTCCATCGTCTCGATCCAAGACTGAGCCACGATCGGATCAGTCTCTCCGCTGAATAAAGTGAACCGGCTCTTCATCGACTTAGCCAATCCCGAATCAGCTCGTGCCGCAGCCTACATCGAAGAGGATAAGTAGGGCCGACATCGAGTGAGGGTCGACCGCTCGGCCTGATGGGCCTGCCGCTGCAGTAGTAGAAGGTCCTACTGGCGGGGGTTTCTGATGTGTAGCAGTAGGATCTCCCGCTGGTACATCGGATGCCCCAGCAGTGGGTATCTCGGGAGGAGGATCCGCCGAGGACTGAGGATCCACAACTCCCGTAGCACCCTGTGGAATCTGACCCTGATCAATATGCTCACCCTCAGTAGATCTCTCTGGCAAGTCAGACGAAATAAATTGTCACGCCCCGAAGGAGACCCCACCAGACGAAAATCCGGCAGCATCTCCCCTGTACGGGTGACAATCCAAATTTTACATACAAGGCCTATACGGCCACTATACATCGGTCAACACGACCGGAATCCATACTCACACGCAGTTATATAGATTGGCCTCAGGCCATCAACCAAAATAAAGGATAAGCAGTCTACCATAAATCGACTTACCCCTTCTGCCAACTGGGCAGGAATACTCACCAAAATCAATCAAATCAAAATCCGAATAAGGTCTATAAGGACACCAAAAAAAATCCAAATACAAAATCAATCTCCAAACCTATACATGTCCTCTAACCAAAATATCCAAACCATAAAGCAAATATCCAAAAATAAAACATCTACGACGAGTGGGGATCCTAAGAATGGACTCTCCGATAATTCATCCTCAAATAGATATAAACCAACGGGTGAGTTCAAAGAACTCATGTATAGTAGATATGCAAAAATCGTATAGCTAATAATAAAATATCATGCCAAGACAGCCTCACATAAATAGGGTATGCAAGCAAGAAATACAAAATGATCAGATTACCGAATCTCCTACTCCCGATATAGAGCATGTGCTCGACTAGAAGTAATAGAGTCCTCGACCATATATAAACATGTATCCTCAGATGCATGACAATCATATGCACATCCAAGGCATCAATACAATAATGCAAAGAAACACAATACAAAATGCAATCAAGGTAAAATGCATGTCGTGCTAATGACATGGTCACCCTCGACGCTACCACCGCCTCACACGCAATGGTGAAGCCGAGTGGGTAGGGCTATGACAATCGTGCACTCGCCATCATCGCTCGAGTGGCCGAGTGACGAGGATGCCGGAGTACACCTATCCTCCGCCCCAAACATAGTGGGGAGCTAAGCTCTCATCTCCTGTCATAGGCCGGAGGAGGATCCTGCCACTCCACACGCCTCATCGCATCGCTACCCATGAGCGAACTAACGGAGCCTGACAGAGCAGCTGCACACACCCTCCTGATGTATCACTAACCCATGAGTGGCAGTGTGTGCAGGCCATGTAACTGGCTGCAGGCTCAACAATAATGGAACCCTGTCCAGCCAGCATGCAATCATGCAAGATGGTGCATGATACTAAAACATGTCAATCCTACTCAAAATACCTATCCAAATAATATGTACAACCATCTATACATATCCCTAATCCATGTACTATGATCCAAATCAAACAGAAAATATAATCATATCCTATCACATGCATGTATCTAGTAGGCACCAAAAAGTATATGCATATAAACATGAAAAAGTTATTGTAAGCTATCCTACTAGCATATCAATTTGACTTAATCTAAACGTTAAGTCAAAATACCCCAATATATATCCGAAGAAGAAGAACCGAATCGTCACGATCGGGACTCGCCGCGTGAAAACTCGTGATATAGCATAATTATAGTCAAGCACAAAATATACAATTCAATGACAAATCGAATAATTAATCGATTTCCTTCATATCCCAATTAATCCAATTAATTCCTAATCCTCCAAATATCATACCGATCAACCGAATAATACCCGAATCAACCCAAACCGACCAATCAAGCTCACCCGCCCTAGAAATTCCACCGACAACCAATCCTTTCCCAAATTAGTTCTCCAACTCAATTTACAGTGGCTCACACATTATTCACAGCCGACACATCCAACCCTAACCACACGACACCCTCCAAATCAAACCCTTACAACCTCTCACAGCCGACATTTCCTTGCTGCCCTAATCACTGCCCCTAACCTTGCCCTAATCACTGCCCCTAACCTCACTCACCGATTCTTTGCAATTCCTTCCCTCACAACATCAGTCAACCAATCCACAAAAGAAACCCTTACCTATTCCGGCGACCACCGGCGAGAAGGGCAGAGGCGGCGGTGGTTGTGAGGGCGAGAGCGACGAGAAGCAAGCGGAAGGAAAGCACTGCCGGTGAGCAGCGGCCCCGGCCAGACCTAGGTGTCGGACAGCGAAGGGGAGCACGCGTCGGGGTGAAATCCCTTGCTGTCACGCGGTGAAGGAGATCCGGTGGCTTCGGCCTGGTCCTCAGCGAAGCACAAAGGCGCCGGCGAAGAGAAGAATAGGGCGCCGACGTCGGGCTGCTGGCGACGGGCGCGACGGCGTCGGGCTGCCGCGAGGGAGAAAGAAGAGGGCGGGCGGAAGGACTCGCACGAGGAACTGCCGAGGGGAATGGTTGCGGCGCGGCGGGGAAAAAGGAAATAGAAAAAGAAATAAAACTTAGGGTTACCGGTTTAGGTTAATACCCCCCTTAAATAAGGCCTATCTATTTTATCCCCGTAAAAATCTCGTACAGAGTCCGTTTAATTCCAGAAAAATTCCAGAAAAATTCCTAAAATTCCCTAAAAATCTCGAAAAATTTCCAGAATTATTTCCTTAATTATTGGGCCTTTTAATTTAGGATTTTTAAATCCCCGTATTTAACAATTGATCTATTCAATGCCAGAATTCGATCGCTATTAATGTCTGTATTTCTATTTCCAGAGTAGGATTCACAACTCAAATTAAATGCATGAAACAAATAGCCGACAAATTAAAACTAGAACTAGTAATTTGTTGAGTTAGAAGCCTTTGCACAAACTTTTCTGATCTCAATAAAACTATGATAAGGAAAAGTATGATGAGGACAAAAGAATAAGATGGAAAATGGATGGTATGTATTCAGCAACAATTTAGGAATTTGAGTATGATACCATTTGATGCAGCAAGAGAGCTCACATTAATCTGGTAACATTGTTTCATCTTTGAAAATTATTATTATTTAATTAAGTAGGTTAATTACTTCATATATATTATCTAATTTTTTTTTTATTATTCTTGTCTATTTTATCATTATCTTATTATCTATATATTTTGATATTATTCTATTTTTCTTAAATTACTATGCATCTGAAATTTATAATTCTCATTATTTATCAAACCTCTGCATCATCATAATAAAAAAAACTACATTATTATATATATATATATATATATATATTTGAACTTTTAGAAGACAAATTTAAGATCTACCGATTTAGTCATTTAGAGTGGAAGACCTATAACAGTTTAAAGCTCATGTTATGGACAATCTAGTAAAGAACACAAATCTTAAATCCATGAATCACATATCATACATAACTCAACTAATCTCTACTCATCATCTACATTGGAACCATCAAACGGTCATGGACAAAGCAAACCACTTTCATGGCATCCAAACCCAACCTAGATCTAAACTTAAATCTAAATTTGAAATTAGTCTAGAAAAAGATACAACCAACCAAGTCAAATTAAATGTCCCTAACTTCAATGGTTAGTTAGAACCAAATACATTTCTTGATTCGATTGAAAAAATTGAGAATTACTTTGGTTGGTATAATATGACTGAAATTGAATAAATATAATTTGCAAGATTCAAAATCACAGGTTTGGTAAAAAAAATATTTATTGAGCATCCAAGAATAATGCTTAGCAAATGGAAAAACATCAATTACAAATTGGATAGAAAAAAAATAGATTTTAATTAGAAAATACGTTCCATCATACTTTAGAAAATAGCAATACACTTTGTGGATCAATCTAGAACAATCAAATGCCAGTGTAAACAAATATCTAAGCAAATTTGAAAATTTACGAATGCGTTATAATCTCAAATTAGACCCTAGTCATATTTTGATTTACTTCATTAATGGATTGAGATATGAAATTCAAAAATAAGTAAAATTATTTGTCTCAACCTCTATTGAAGAGGCTTATCAAAAGGCTGAAGAGATTGAACGTTTTATGAAACCCCTGTAAGGGATCTCGTGACCGCTAGAGGGGGGTGGTGAATAGCATGTTCGTCGTTTGATGGATTACGATCGTGTTCGTCTTTACAAAGCTTGTTAGCGCAGCGAAAATATGAAATGCAATAATAAAAGACGACAACACAATCACAAGATGCAATATAATGTGGTTCGGAATCGAATGGTTCCTACTCTACGGATCGAGCTCAAATGAGCTCTAGCGATGCGTACAACACCACTAATCACAAATACTCCTTCTCGGAATATTCCGGAGGTGGAGAAACCTCGTACAAATGATTACAACAGTAATATGAAATACAACAAGCAAATACAACAAAAAAAATGCAAAGAAAACTTTACAATCGATCTTTTGGAAGCTTGCTTGTTTGGTTGGTTGAGTTGCACTTGGAGACCCTGACTTACACCAACAATTCGTCCCAAAACTCCTCAAAGAACCATTATCAAATCCCTCCTCCACGAGCTCCATTTAAAGCTTCTCATTGGGCTGGATTCCGCCTAGCAGTCGACTGATCAGGACCATCAGTCGACTGCCCCTGTAGTCGTTGTCTCACAACGGCATGAAACACGTCGGATAAGTCCAACGAATACACCATCAGTCGACTGATCATACCTATCAATCGACTGATGTCTCAATCGGTCAAGTGTTCAGGCCGATCACTTGACTGGAGAGCCTTCTATGCCCGAGATCCCGAGCATCAGTCGATTGATCACCAGATCATTCGACTTATCAAGCCAGCAGTCGACTGCCAGGGCACTTCCCATAGTCAAACCCTAGTTGACTCTCATTAGTCGACTGACCCATGGTCCCAGTCGACTGATACAACTCAAACATGAGGTTTTAATCCAAGTATGGTGCCCCCATACTTGCTAGACCACCCTTAGCCTAGACCTAAGTCTTCTAGTCACCTCCATCAGCCTCGTGTCTATCGAATCCCTCCAAGTCATCCATGACTTGTTCATCCATATGCTAGCCTTCAGATGCTTTCATCGGCTATTGTCATGATAACGGTGTCTACACCGCCAAGGCACATTGGATTTACGCTGCCAAGACTCCACCCTTGGACTTTACGCCGCCAATATCAAACCCCTTGGACTTTCCAAATGCCAAGTACCCATGACTTGGACTTTTACTGCCAAGACTACTCCCTTGGACTTACGTGGCCAAAACTACACCCTTTGACTTTACTTGTCAACCCATGTTGGATTTTTCCTTACCAAGACCCATGCTTGGACTTTACATGTCAAGTACTCAAGACTTAGACTTTCCCAATGCTAAGTGTCCCACTTGGACTTTCCATGCCAAGTACCCATGACTTAGTCTTTACCATGACAATCACATTGTCATATGTTTTTGTCGAACATCAAAACATCGCTCGAGTCAAACTCGAGTCCGGTCAATCGTGACCTGGGCCGATTGCACCAACAATCTCCCCCTTTTTTATGTTTGACAAAAACACTCTTGAGTTATGTCACTTACTCAAATTCTCTTACCAATTATCCCAAATTGGTAATTTTACTTTCTCCCCCTTTTTGACTAACATCAAAAAGGTTCTCTCCAAGGAGGTCAATGTCTCATATCCCAATGAGATCTTACAATCTCCCCCTTAGTCCAAAAAAATCTAGGATGTTTACAATCTTCCTAGTGATAAGTCTCATATCACTCAAGAGAGGCACTCCTATGAACTCTCTCAATTTCCAAATTGGGTATCTCAAATTCCCATTAATTCTCCCCCTCATGAGGAAGAACACATCCATCATCCCATGATGGATACCTCCCCCTAAAGGCTTGCTCCCCCTTGACCATTGTACCAACAATGTCCTTGGAAAGTCCCTAAGCCAATAGGAACTCTAAACTATCAAAAATAAGGTTAAAAGTTCAACATTGAACTTTCCCACACCTTAAATTGATACATCACCCTAACAACTCTCCTAATCCATATCCAATGAATTTTCACCCTTTATAATGTTTCCCAAAGTATATCCTAGGATTAGGAGTGGTTAGGAAACTCTAACATAGCTGAAATTGGGCTAAACATGCCTTGTACCGACTTATCAAGAAACCACGATCGTATCGTGCATCACGATCGCCAATAGGTGATGATCGATAACTGAAAATTCTGATTTTCAATTATCAGAAATGAATTTTGAAAAAGAATAAGTAATTATACATATATCGAAAAATTATGAAAATTCATACGTACATTACTTATAAGCAATACAATGGGTGAAAAATATTTTACCCATAAAATAATGAAATTGACATAAAGTTCAAAAGTGAAGAAAAACTTCAATGTTTTAGCTCACTTTGTATCAACTTCATTAATGGTGATTGCTATCAAAAGATAGACTTCACCAAGGTTTTCTAAAATGATTTTAAAATATTTTTGAAAACCTATATTGGATCATGTTTCTTGGGCTTAATGTATATGGCTTGAACATAAGCTTTCTCAATGATCCACGACATCATTTTAGATGAGTTTGAGTTCATCTAGATGGAAAAACTATGCACCTTGAACTTAACTCATATCCTAGCATCTCACATGTATCTAGGGTGTATCAATACACATATATGTCAATATAATGTGAGATGTGGATTTTGTTCATCCTAATCTAAGGTCTCATGCATTTTCTAAAGCAACTCTACTTGATTCCCTTATACATGAGACTTCAAGTCATGTCATATGTCCTTAATTAAATTCTTATTAAATGCATGAATGATTATGGTATTAATGATGATATAAATAAGCATGTGCTCATAATCATGATGTAATGGCATAAAATGGAATCTAAGCATACATGACATTAAAAAAAAAAAACTAACCCTAAACATACTCATGACATTTAAATGATTAAAAGTAGATATGATGTCATGACATGTTATATGGCAAACAAAGTATGACAAATAAAATATAATGTATATAATACCTAAATTTTAGCATTAATTGTCATTTGATATTATTTTGTCCATTTTGTTATATTATTACTTATCTCCCAAAGTGTGTCAAAAATCCAAAATGACACACCATGACTTCTAAGACCTAATTGTGCCAATTTAATCATTTTTAACTTCTCAAAGCATATTGGCACATCCTAAAGTGTCAACTCACTATGGTTAGGTTAACTGCCTATCCACTTAGGGTTGACACACCTAAACTCATCTAGCGTGAATCGATCACGCTCTTAGGAACCCAAAACCTATTTGAGCTCCTTGGGTTAATTAGGTATTCGCTAGGGATAACTTCCCTAGATTCCCTCCTAATGACCCCCCTAGGCTTAGAAGCCTTGGTCATCTTGGTCTTGCCTAGGTTAACTCTATGGATGACTCCCCTTGTAACCTTCTTAGTAGCCTCCCTAGGTGTCCTTGAAACCCTAGCCACTAGGCACACACCTTGGTTACCCTTAGGGATGACTTTCCTAGTAACCTTGATCTTCCTAGACCTAGTTTGAGTTCCATAATCAAATGGAATATTATGGTAGGTCTCCTTAGGCTTAGGTTTGTGACCCAAACCTTTCTTGCCCTTGGTGGGACCTTGCTTTCTAAGACCTAGACCTTGACTCTTAGACCTAGTTTTTTGATCATTTGACCCTTTAACTTGATTTTGTATATTCCTAAGGGTCTTTTCCATTTTCTCAAGCTTTGATCTCAAGACTTGATTTTCCTTTTCTAATATCTCAATTTTTGATTTTTCATTAGCTCTTGAGATATTTTTATTTCTAGGCATATGTCTAATCCATTTAGGGTTGATGCCTAGGTGATCCTCTATCTTCCTAATGGTCTCCCTAGGAAGGATAGATCTAGAATTGGTCGATCTAGGTTTGTCCGTAGGTAGAATATTTTTAGGGACATTAGTCCTAAATTTCTCCTTATTTGAAATACTATATGATTTTGCACCTAGACAATAAAATCTATTTCTACTAACATGCTTTTCATGAGTAATTGCAAGTGAATTAAAAACATGCATTTTGCTCCTAGAACTAGAAGGTGCATTAAAATATATCTTAGGGTTTGCCTTAGCGGCTCCCCCTACACATGTAGCTCCTTCTTTGACCTTCTTGCTCCCCCTAGGGCATTGACTCCTAAAATGCCCCGGTTGTTGGCACTTGAAGCAAATAATATGCTCCTTGTTTTTAATTATCGGGAGACCGACATCCTTGACCTTTGGTGTCGGTTGAGGCTTCTTGACCTTCTTTGGGCACTTGCTCTTATAGTGCCCAACTTCCCTACACTCAAAGCAAATTATATGAATCTTATTTTGAACTAAATTGCTTGAGTTACCTAGGTCAATGGCGGCTGGATTTTGAGTTTCTTCATCTTGATCGGATGTTGAAGGCTCTTCTTCTTGCTCCGACATGGAAGGTGATCTCTCCTCCCCCTCAATCCTAGAGGTGGAGGGTTCCTCTACTTCTTCTACCTTCTCTTCCTCCTCAAATGTCGAACATTCCTCGACCTCCGAATCCTCACTTTCTTGTGAGGATGAGCTCTCTCCTCCTCTTCCTTATCTTCTTGGATTGAGTGAGGCTCTTCATGGAATTTTGCTAATTTGTTCCATATCTCCTTGGTATCTTTGCAATCTCCTATCTTGATCAAAATATTATTAGAAATTATATTAAGCAAAATACTCATTACCTTATTATTGATGTTGTGATATCGGAGTTGGTCTTGGCTCCAATTCTTCTTCTTGATTTTTCTTCCTTCTTCGTCTTTTAGAGTGTCGAAGCCTACTAAGACACTAATCCAATTGTCAAAGTCACACATTAGAAAGTGCATCATTCTACCTTTCCAATATGCGAAATCTTCGCGGTCGAAAGAAGGCGGAACATTGATGTCGTCACCCAATCTTTCTTGAAGATCCATCTTCTTCCCTCTAGTGTGTTCCCTCGGATGTGAAGCCGATGAAGAGCTCCTAGCTCTAATACCAATTGTAGGGGATCTCGTGACCGCTAGAGGGGGGTGAATAGCGTGTTCGTCGTTTGATGGATTACGATCGTGTTCGTCTTTACAAAGCTTGTTAGTGCAGCGGAAATATGAAATACAATAATAAAAGACGACAACACAATCACAACACTCAATATAATGTGTTCGGAACCGAATGGTTACTACTCCACGGATCGAGCTCAAACGAGCTCTAGCGATGCGTACAACACCACTAATCACAAATACTCCTTCTCGGAACAATCCGGAGGTAGAGAAACCTCGTACAAATGATTACAACAGTAATACGAAATACAACAAGCAAATACAAGTAAATACAATAAAAGAAATGTAAAGAAAACTTTACAATCGATCTTTTGGAAGCTTGCTTATTTGGTTGGTTGAGTTGCACTTGGAGACCCTGAATTACACTAGCAATTCGCCCCAAAACTCCTCAAAGAACCATTGTCAAATTCCTCCTCCACGAGCTCCATTTAAAGCTTCTCCTTGGGCTGGATTCCACCTAGCAGTCGACTGATCGGGACCATCACGATCGCCTCAGAATCTTGTCTCACAACAGCATAAACACATCGATAAGTCCAGCGGATACACCATCGATCAATCGATCCTATCGATCGACCGATGTCTCAATCGCCGAGTGTTCGGCCGATCACTGACCGAGAGTCTTCGTGCACGAGATCCCGAGCATCACCGATCGATCAGCCAAGATTCAACCGCCAGTGGCACTTCCCCGAAACCCTAGTTGACTCTCATCAGTCGACTGACCCATGATCTCAGTTGACTGATACACCTCAAATATAAGGCTTTAACCCTAGTATGATGCTCCTATACTTGCTAGACCACCCTTAGCCTAAACCTAAGCCTTCTAGTCACCTCCGTCAGCCTCGCGCCTATCGGATCTCTCCAAGTCATCCATGACTTGTTCATCTATACGCTAGCCTTCAGGTGCTTCCATCGGCTATTGTCATGCTAACGGTGTCTACACCGCCAAGGCACATTGGACTTACGCTGTCAAGACTCCACCTTTGGACTTTACGCCGCCAATATCAAACCCCTTGAACTTTTCAAATGTCAAGTACTTATGACTTGGACTTTCACCGCCAAGACTACACCCTTGGACTTACGTGGTCAAGACTACACCCTTGGACTTTACTTGCCAACTCATGTTAGACTTTTCCTTGCCAAGATCCATGCTTGGACTTTACATGTCAAATACTCAAGACTTGGACTTTTCCAATGTCAAGTGTCCCACGTGGATTATCCATGACTTGGTCTTTACCATGACAATCACATTGTCATATGTTTTTGTCGAACATCAAAACATCGCTCGAGTCAAACTCGAGTCCGGTCAATTGTGACCTGGGTTGATTGCACCAACAATCCCTTTACGTGTATTTATTAGAGGACCCTCTACAAATAATAATCTTACTTATAGAGCATCATCACAATCTAGCAAGCCTTCTAATCAAACTCATCTTGGAACTACCATCAAGCAAAGATAGACAAATACATAAGCTATTAAAAAAAATCCAAATCTTAATATTCAATGTTTAATTTGTCATAACAAATGTTTATATCATCTAAATGTTCACACGTAGTCTTAACCTTAGAATAAGAACATAAAAAAAAGTTGATCCACTTGATAAACATTATGAAAATGAGAAAACAAAAGGAAAATCAAAGAAATTAATGTAGTCAATAATATCCATTTAATACCTACGTCAAATGACATATGAAAATGTACTAGTATCTTTTATACATATATAAAATGTGGGAGCAAATCCCGTAAAATCATAATCAACAACAAAAATTACATGAATATAATTTTCACACAAATCCTTTATAAGATTCAAGCCACCTCGAAATCACACCCGAACCCCTATAAGGTGGTATGGGTAAATTAAACATCCATTCTAGTTACACAATAGTATTTAGTTCCAATAGATATAAATTCATATAAAGATAATATATGATGTGACATTCTTCCCATGAATGTGACCCATGTCATCGTTGGTCAACCTTGACTTTATAATTGTTATATTACTCATGATCGATAAGAAAATATTTACTTTTTTTTTAAGTACAATAGTAAAACAATCAAAATGTATACAACTAAATCTAACTTGCTCATCAAAATGACTAACCTTTGAGACAACCTCATCATCTTCTCCTACAATGCTCATTTGAAGGAAAAAAAAAAGAAATAATATCATTAAAAATCCATGACATCAAATTAGATTCTCCCAAACTTGATAGCATAATCATGTATGTATAATCAATTACATCAAAAATTTAATCTTAAGATTTCAGTTGTCTAATGTACTATTGGTTGACTTTGATCCGAACAACTTATTAAATCGATTATTGATTATAGTATATTTAAAATTACTTACATTAACTTATTAGTCTTCTGTAAAAGTTGGAGCGAACAACCTAGATTCTCATCGACTGCACGCGTCATTGTGAGGGAGATAAATCATGGAGGATCCTATAGACTTTGATATGGTGGCCAAGATACGTAGATATCATCTGAATCCATAAAAGGACTTTAGATCTCCTCCAAAATCGATCCATGTTAAATATGTAGCTATTGTCGTATCTTATCTATCACGTCATTCTTGTGAATACCGCATGTTTATTTATTAACTTTGGAGTTCAATTATTATTAATTTTTAATCTTATTTTAAATATTTTTCATTTTCATTGTCATTACTTCCAAATACTTTCTAGATTGACCGTACTAATAACCACCTAGAGGTCAGCAAGCGCGCGGTCGGTGGCAACAGTTACAGCCAACAGAAGTACCACTACCCAACTAGGCAGGTCCACCTACTCCACCCACTTTCCCACCCTCTCCACAGGCCCACCCATTCCAGCTCTAGGATTGGCTAGCCTGCCCACTATTCAATTTCTCATCATCCCCACCATTAAATGGTCTAACACTATCGTTGCTGCTTTGCGGCGACATCGAGCCTTGGCTCAGGGAGGACGATCAAAGCGTGGTGCGGCTGCGGGTTTTTTCCTCGGGACGCATAACTAGAGGAGCGGAATGAAGTTACTGTTGGAATTTGAATGGGAATTATGGAAATGACGGAGAAGACGTTTTGTCATCCTTCTAAATTTGTTGATCGGTAAAACGGAAAGATGAGGAAGACGTTCTGTCATCTTTCGCGTTGAACCGTGGAAAGTTCGCATTAAAACTCTGACATAAATGATCAGAAATTGATAAATTAATGATAGATTAATTGAATCAATACAGTATTATGGCTGACCTTTCGATTCACATAGATTAAACGAATCAAGACGATATTATGATTGACCTTTCGATTCCACCATTAATAGGTCTCCTCTATAAAAGGAGATAGGATTGCGAACTCAAAAAAAAATATAGAGTTCTCTGTTTCCAATCCCACAGTGATAGCGTTCAAGTGTTCGTTCAATTCGCTGAGGATTGCTTGTGCTTGTTGGAGTCCGCAGTTTTGTCGTCGTATCCTGGAAAATAGATGTCCTGCTAAACCTCGCAAGCACTCTGTCGAATGAGGACGAATCTGTTTTAAGGAAACTGTGTATACACAGACTTTGACAGCTCTTTAATCAGCTCTGCAATTGATTCTGCAACAATTGGCTCTGCAACCTGCTCTGCAATTGACTCAACAATTGGCTCTGCATTAGCTTTGCAACAATCAACTTTGTAATTGGCTCTGCAACCAGCTCTACAATTGGCAGGAGACTTTTGATCCGGCTCAAAACGGAAGAAATTATTCTTGATTAAGGACGCATAAAGGAAGTGATCGACTCAACAGACAAATCCGATTTATTTTCGAATTTTCCCTTAATTTTCCATCAGAAAGGTATACTCCTTCTGATCATATAGTTACCTTATGGAGTACGACTCTTTTTAGGGGACCGTTGGGACTATGAATACTCTCCTCCTCTGGCCTCGAGGCTCTTTCTCTCCGTTCTTTCGGTTCGAATTCTATTGGTTAGACTAGATGCAGAATTAAGGGGGATTAATTTAATTCGTTGCAGTCGCCATCAATTATGTCGGTTCTTTGCGATCGATCGATCGATCCCCTTCGGGTGGCTATTAGGGTTTCAGTTGCGGTTTTGCCCGCGAGATCTCCTCGACCCAATGATCTTCGTTTTTCCCATTTGTGCCTCAGTTGGATCTTCTCTTCCTTCGATCCAATGTAAATTGTTTTTTCTTTTACTTTTTCTTTTTCGTTTCTTCTTTGTTCATAGATGGATTTTGCTTCCTCTGTTCACTTGATGGTATGCACGATTAGATCCGGAAGAAGTTGGTTTTCTATAATCGATGATGGATTATAGTTTATTTTGCTTTGTTGCATCGGCATTTCTATATCCGGAGGATTGAAATTTGATAAAAAAATTGCTTTTTCGTCTGGTTGTCCCTCTGAAAAGGATATTTATTTGCCGGATATTCATTTATTATTATTATTATTATTATTATTATTATGTTCCATTTTTTTTTTCTTACCTTGGTGTTCTTAGATTCGTTTCTTGGAAACTTTTTAATGAACAATAAGTAGATCTTGATGAGTATGAGTGTTCTTTGTGGCCCATCATTTAGGTTGATGCCGTGCCTTCTGTCGTTTTATACCAGAATGATATCTCGGTTAATGAATGAAGGGGCGTTGCGGATGGAGATGGGCGTTCTCGATGTAACCATCAGTTGAGGTTGATGGCGTGTCTCGTTTTCCTTCGACTTTGTTTGTGAGTCTACCCATTGTTTCTGAGTTTGCCCTTTGGTAGAAAGGGAGGACACCATTTGCTTTTGGCCATGATCTTTTCTCATCGTCGAATAGATATCTGTGAATAGATATCTGTAAAAGTGATTAGTAAATCCAAAAACTACTTTTTCATGAGCTTCCTGCCACCGCGTTAAAGGCCACCGAACTTCTTGTAAAGGCCGGGACGGATCCGCCGATCTGTGGTTGCTGGTGGTCAATTTTCGACTTCTTTATTTTAAGTATTTCCAATGCAAACATAGGATAGTTTTCATATTCCCAATGTACAAACTTTCACAGTGTTTTGCTGGTCAAACATAGCATCAAATTTTCAAGGCTCTGAATCTGACCGCCCACAAGAGACAACAAGAATGCATCTTTACTTAATGTTATAATAAAATGAACAATACTGCTTAGAATTCTTGAAAAGTATGCCCAAAATCCTTACATGCGCTGACTGGCCTGTGATAATTCTTGAAAAGTATGCCCAAAATCTTTGAAACTTTTAGCCATCAGCCGTACGTCGATGAAGCGTTGTACATATCCATGAAGATTTATCTAATTATATGCAACTGAAAACGAACTACAAATTCCTGGATTTGTATACGAGCTTTCGCGAGTACTGCTTAGAATGAGAGAAATTTATTTGTTTACTTTCTGATCCGCACGGTACAAGTGCCCGTTGATACCATAATTAACCTCTTATTTTGGTACGGAATGCGTGATTGTGGAATGCGTGCTTGTTTGCATTTTGCTTTCTTAGGTCTACCAGCAGTATCATTGTATCAAAAGTGGTCGGTTTCACCCTTCATAGATTCGTGTAATTTATGCATTTTTCTGATTTTTAAAACCTTTTTCCTTTGTATCATTGAATTTTTATCATCATGTCCATTTTTGGTGTTTGAATTCTTTTTTGCTTTTCCACTGTCTCCAGAACTGTGAATTTATTTTTGTTAATCTAACATTATTATAGTCATTGCTTAACCTGATTTCTACTTTTACAGTCTCGTTCAGTTCATTGAAGTGATAAAGACTTGATTCTTCTAATTTACGGACACGCTCAAATGATTGACTACCTAGTAGCTTAGTATCTAATGAGAAGGTAGATGTACCGTCCAAAGATAATTTTGCAGCAAAATTCCTACGTAGGGCATTAAAAGTTAGGAAATTGACCACTAGGGACATCTAGTTTTGTAAATGGCCAACGGAAGTACCTTTCTAAACTAAAAAAACTGGAAATACTACCTTTAATTTCATTGATCATTTCGATGCTTGTTAGGTACAGTCTAGTCGTCTGAATAAATCTATCATCCAATCAAATCAAGTTAACACTGCTATTTTATAAAGTAAAATAATTATTTTCACTTAAATGGATCTACACAGGTTCAAATTTAGATATGAAAGCATAAATGACTTGGTTGAGAGTCTAAGGACCAGATTGTTATTTTCACATTAGCATTTGTCCAATGGAGGTTCATCAAAATGAATTGATTATTTTATCATAATGGATCTATATTGCGTAAAACGGAAGTGTGAGGGCAAAAATGAGTTCCTGGGATATTCAGGAGCACGTTGGTGGCCTAACACTTGCATTTTTGACATTTTGGATGTTCATTAAGGTAAAAATGTTATTTCACCTTAATGGACTCACGCTGCTCAAATGCAAGTGTGAAAACATGCACTAATGGTCTTGCAATTACATTTTGATTTGTGAATGTCCATCAAGGTGAAACAGTCCATTAGGGTGATATGGTCATTTCACCTTGATTGACTAGTATTGCTTAAAATGAAAATGTGAGATCAATGGTGTGCTTTGGAGGTCTCAGGACTTATACATGCCCTCCCATTTATATTTAGACCACTCTAGATTGATGAGATGTATTAGAATGAAACGTTCACTTCACCTCGATTAACATACACATGTCAAAATGCAACTTTGACATTACTATTATGCTCCCGAGTCTCCCAAAAACTCATCCATGCTCTTTCACTAGTGGATTTATTTTGTTGACTAGATTGTACTTAATATATGATGAGATGACTAGTGAAATGAGAGATGGTATTTTAGCCTTTTTTTTTTTACTTTAGGGAGGTTTAATGTTGGCCATTTATGTAACTAGGTGCATCCATTTGGTCAATTCCAACTTTTGATGCTTACTTTGAGAATTTTGCATTGTTTTGTTGGATCTATGTTTTTCTCCTTTTAACTATTTGTATCTTACGTGTCAGGTGACTTCTGCTTGATGGACTGCATGCACACTTCAACTGACAAAAAAACACTGAAGAGGTGGTTCTTCATTGATAAAAGGGTTGGATAATATTCAGGGGAAAAAGAAGATTTGAGTCAAATTAAACTTCTTGGTTGGCTTCAGATTTTGTACTACTTCTAAGCGTATTTTTGTCAGTAAAGCAATGGATTTGAAATCAAACCATAGTTCACCTGTTCTTACGGATCCTGCACTTTTGAGCAAGTCAAGATTGGGATTGCCCTCTAACATGTCACTATATTCTCCGACAGCATCACCATACTCATCTTCTGGTTTGTATCTAACAATTCCCAAAGAATAAATGGTAAACTTGAAGATGTTAGAGTTAACGGTTGGCTAGATGCCATGATAGCATAGTCACCTCCTCACAAAAAGTTAAGCAAGGATATAATCTTTGAGTCTCAAACAGAAGACCATGATGTTGCTTATCAAACTTGGATGGTGTGTTTTTGTTACACATGTTCATTAAAAATATTAAATACCTGAATTTAAATTAGTTTTCTGGAAAATATTTTGTCTAACTTCTTTGTTTGAACTCTTTCAGAAAAGTTATCCATCTGCTTTAAATTCCTTTCACCAAATCGCAAGTTATGCTAAATGCAAGACAGTAGCTTTGTTTTTGGACTATGATGGAACTCTAAGCTCTTTCACCAATTGTGGAAAATCCTGATCATGCATTTATGTCAAGTGTTGTAAGTTTGTCCTCAGTTTGATGATTCTTTTCAGTTTAGCATCGATTATTACGAAAATCATACGAGTTCATCTCAACTGTTTGGGAATCTTATTTTCTTTGTGATTATTTGATCGATTTCAGATGCGTGCTTCTGTAAAAGAAGTTGCCAATTATTTCCCAACTGCAATTATTAGTGGAAGGTCTCGTGATAAGGTATAGCTTTACATTGACTTACATTATTGTGAATGTTCAGGAATGATAACAGTACATGAATATCCTTGAATAACGGTATGGTGTTGATTGATGGAATGAAAACCATGTTCCCTTTAGGTGCACGAATTTGTCAGGCTATCCGAGTTGTATTATGCTCGTAGTCATGGTATGGACATAATGGGCCCTGTCAGACTATCCAACTCCATTGATGCTCATCCAGACTGCATCAAAACAATTGATAGTCAGGTACAAAATAATATCCAGCGGTTAAGATTTATTATCACATTGGTTTTTTAATTTCTTTTTCTATATCATTTTGATTTAAAGGTCTTCAACAACAGGATAAGATCCATGTAATTTATCCCAAATATAGTTGGGGCTACATTTTGCTGTTGTTGTTGTTTTTTCTAAAGCTTAATTGAAATTCTAGCTGTATTCTTGATTCCTTTTCTGCTTATTGGCAAACATAATGCATTGTCTGGGAGTTTGAAGTTCTTTTTTAGAGGCACCTTGATATGATTTTGACCAAGTAACATTTATTCACAGCAAGGATAAGATCCAAATATTATGCTGTTATCATTTTGTCTAAATTTTGCTAGTACACCCTTGGTAACAGGGTAAAGAAGTACATCTTTTCCAACCTGCCAATGAGTTTCTACCAATGATCAATGAGGTAGTGTCCTTTATATGTCATCTTCAACTCTTCCGTCACTTTCATTCAATTTATTCCCTAGTGTAAATAATCACAGGTTTATAAATCCCTCATTGAGGTCACTAACGACATTATCGGTGTCAAAGTTGAGAACAACAAGTTTTGCGTCTCTGTACATTACCGCAATGTTGATAATAAGGTAACAAGAAACTTTAAACAAGAGCACTGAATATTAGGAGAATGCATTGCCACACACAACTAATTTTCTAGTATATAACATTACTGATGTGGAATGAAGTTGGAGTTCGTGTATTGGGCATGATAAATGGTTATTTAGGTTTGCACGTCACTTATGGGCGGAAGGTAAATCCTAACGGGAAGTAAAGTATAGTTTGCATTTGTATGCTGATTATCATTTATGTTCTTTTCATGGTGCAGGTTTTAGAGGTCCGTCCTGTGATTGACTGGAACAAAGGTAAAGCTGTTGAATTTCTGCTTGAATCACTGGGGCTTAGCCAACACGACGATGTACTCCCCATATATGTCCGCGATGATCAGACTGATGAAGATGCATTCAAGGTATAACTGTAATTTTTTTTTTCGATGAAAAAACTACTGAAGTTACGTTGCTATATCTAAGACATAACTCAAAAACTTTCAGGTCTTGAGAGAGAGTAACTGTGGATTCGGCATCTTAGTATCGAATGTGCCAAAAGAAACTACTAATGCCTTTTACTCTCTGAGAGACCCATCTGAAGTGTGTTTCAAAATTATTAGCTTCAGTTGAGCTTTGCAGGTTGTATTAGACAGGGACATAACTTCATTTTTCTCTGGCAGGTACAAGAATTTCTCAAATCCCTCGTGAGATGGAAGAAGTCAACAGCATTACAAACTGAAAATATTGCCTCCAAATATATTTGATGGACATATATCAAGTCATAATAAGCACCTGATAATAGTTTGCCCTATAAACTAGAAACAGGCAGTATCATTCGTTCTTGCATTTGTTATTTATTTTCCAAGTCCAAGAGCATGTTCCTTCACTTATAATTTTTTTGTTACTCCATCTCCGGATGCTTTAGTTGTTCTAGTTATCCATTCTTCTCAATGTCTATTATTTCCGCTTGTTCTGTTCATTGTCTTGTTTATCTGTTAATTCATTGTAATTAACCTCGAGAGACGACTCCATTTTCAAATCTCTAATTACCGTTCGGCATCAAGCAATGAGTAAGGTATTTGCCTAATAAGAGCGATTCGATTTACTATTATGAAGATGTTTGCTCCGATTTGCTGCAGTAGTGTTTATGAAGTGCTATAGGCATATGTAGAGAGCAAAATAGTTTTTCTCCGAGATAATATTCAACAATAGCAATAAATTGCCGATGCAGGATCATAATTATAACTAGGAGCCTTTACATATTAAAAGCAATCTTTTATTGCAATAGAAATTTAAGAATTGAGGCTGATTTACCTTATAAATAGAAGATAATCCTTGTTTGTTCTGTTGTATTTTGTGTCACCTCCTTGTATATGTCTAACCCTTTCAAATGAAAATCTTTTGCTCACTCGCATGATTTTTGTTGCTTTCCCTTCCCTCCTTCCCATCTTTTTGAATTAGCTTCTTTTGCTTCGTAATCTTCCAGTAAAAAATCGATGGCTCCTTGGCGAAATCCAATTATCAGAAAACAACAATCCCATGAAAGTGGTGCTCTCTCTCTTTGTCTCCACGAGAATCAAATGGTTAATACAGATGATAAAATTATTTTAAAAAGTAATGATTAATTTTCAAAAGTTATAAAGTTTTTTAAAATGTCTATTTTTTTATCGTGTTAATTCTTGGTTAGATAAAAATATCTCTTATAATTTATCTTCTTTCTTCTAGTTATAAAATCGATCATAAAGAACGTCTGAAATGAACGCATCACTTTTTATCCCAAAATGCACTCTCTTCTTAGACTGATCACCCTAAATTCTTCTGTGCGTCTTGCTCCAAAGCTCCTCGTTGCTTGAGAATTCAAAAACCAAAAGCATGTTAACTTTCTTTCATTCTGATCACTCCTTATTTCTTCTCCTACTAGAAATGCAGTTTGATTAGTCAAACTGTTTGAGATACTTCAGATATGTTATGTTAACTTTGACTGTCTTCGATGATGATATGGAAATAATTAAAGGTTCTATAATTGAAATAACTCGACCATCATTGGCCAGCTAAGCTTTTTTTTTTTTTATAATTGAAGTGTGCTTATTTCATTCGATTAATTTTGAAGTACAATTTATCTATATTTAAAGGTTGACCTCTAAAATAAGTATCCTCAACAAAATTTGAAATCTGATTTTTTTTAATTTGTTCTTTTGAATTCTTTATCATTGCACTACATTTGTGGAATGACTAATTAATAATGTCTGTCTTCCTAGTATAATTGCAAAAGTAGCAATAAGAGATTTTCTACGGAGATGACGTGATGATTAAGGTACGACGGTGTTTGTAAAAGTGGCATGGATCGATTTCGAAGAAGGTTTTGTTGGACCGTTGGCATCGCTAGAGGGGAGGGTGAATAGCAATTTATCGATTTCGTTGATGGAATTCGTCGTGTTTGTCTACAATTGTTAGTATGCAGCGGAAACACCAATACAAGTACAAAAACACAACACAAGCACAACATACGACTTTTACGTGGTTCGGAATCCTAGTTCCTACTCCACAGGCAAGCCCTAGCAAGCTCTAGTAATGCACACCACCACTATCAAACTTCTCCTTTTCGGTGACACACCGGAGGTGGAGGAACCTCTTACAAGTCTCTTACAACAGTAAGAACAAGATACAATAAGCAACTACAACAATAACAAAAGCAAATGGAAGAACGAATGAACACACTTTACATATTAGGGCTTTTGAATCTTTGCTTGTTGGTTGCTTTGGGATGACTTTGAAGACCCTGAAATGCAGCAGCACCTCGCCTCAAATCGCCCCTCCAAAACCTTACTCGAAGATGACCTCAAACCTCTTCTTATAGAGCTCCATCGAAGCTTCCTGATCTGCAACGGTCGCTTCACTAGTCGAGGCGCCGCCTCGACTGAAACTCCAGTAGGCGCCTCGACTGGAACTCCAGTTGAGGCGCTAGTCGAGTCACCTTGCTTTTGAGCAACTGCCTTCATACTTGTGTTTGGATCAGTCGAGGTGCCAGTCGAGTGATCCAGTCGAGGCGCCACCTCGACTGTCCACTAGTCGAGGCATTGGTCAAGTGCATCTCGCTTGTGTGCCTCTATCCAGAATGACCAATCGAAGCACCAATTGAGTGGTCCAGTCGAGGCGCCGCCTCGACTGGCCTCTAGTCGAGGCGCTGGTCGAGATCACCTTACTTTTGTTTGCCTATAAACAAAGCCCAATCGACTGAACTGAACCGACAGTCGACTGTTATACCTCTGCACTAAGGTTTAACACTCCAAATATGATCCCTTTATACTTGATACTCACCCTAAGTCTAGACCTAAGCCTTCAACCCACTTCTAGTAGCCTCACGCGTCCCGGATCCCTCAAGTCCGTGACTCTTCATCCTTGCGCTAGCCTTCAAGTGTTTCCATCGGCCATTGTCATGCTCTAGGGTCTACCTTTGCTAAGAGACCTCGCCTCCGAGACTTCCCTTTTGCTAAGCTCGATCTCCCAGATCAGCCGGGTCTTCCCTTGCTAAGACTCCTCGTCCGAGACTTCACTGCCAAGAGGCTACGCCTCTGGGACTTCACTACCAAGATTCCCGTCCGGGACTTCATTTGGCAAGCACGTTCTCTCAGACCTGCCGAAACTTCCCTCGCCAACTCCCCGTTGGTCTTTCCAACACCAAGTGTTCAGTCTCCCTTGACTAACTTGGATTTTCTCCAATAATCTCCCTCATATGACCTTGGATGTCTCATATCATCCACTGGTCATATAGTCAAATCATATTGTCAACTATTGTCGAACATCAAAATCCTACTCGAGTCTCACTCGAGTCTGGTCAATCGTGACCTAGGTCGATTGCACCAACAATCTCCCCCTTTTTGATGTTTGACAATACCGTTAAATTAAGTTACCCCATAACCAAACTTAACTCTTCTTATGCCAAAGCATAACGAAGTGTTCCCAATTCAGAATTTCAAATTTTTGAAATTTTTGGGGTTTAGTGTAAAATTAGGGTATCCTAAGTTAAAACCTAACTTAACCCCTTCTATTTCTCCCCCTTCTTGACACGCATCAAAAAGTCCACCAAGGTTTACCATGTCTCATTTTCAATAAGATTCTTCCTACTCTTTCTCGGTCAAAATTCATATTGAATGCTTTTATTCTCCTTAGTGATCTATCACTAGATGAAAAGCAATCTTCTATTTTACCCCCTTTTTATAAACCATCATCCATCATACCTAGATGGATAATCTCCCACTAAAAGCTTACTCCCCTTAAATCATTGCACCAACAATGTCCTTGGAGAATTCCTAAGCCAATAGAAACCTTAAACAATAGAAAATACGGATAAAAGTTCAAACTTGAACTTTAAACTTCTTTAGAAAATGATTTTTACCCTAATTAACTCCCAATTCATTTCCAATGAAAATCTCACCCTTTCAATGCTTATCTAAGCACATTAGAGGTGTAGGAGTAGTTATCTAGTCTAGGGTTATAGTCAAATGACTTAAACCAACATTGGTAAGCCAAAATAGTTATAACTGTTGACTGAGAAAGCTCTTAGTCGAGTGGCAGCAACTCCAGTCGAGGCACCGCCTCAATTGGTTTCTGACTTTTCTGAAATCGAATTTTCAGACCAACTTCAGAAATGCATAAATAATCTAGAAAATTTGAAAAATCATGAAATATCTTTTTTTTTTTTTGATTAACCTGAGGTGTCGGGCTTACGCCCACTAATCCTCAGGGCCGACCGGCCCCGCCCCAAGGCCTTCAACGAGAGTCCCCACCGGTCGACGAGGGTAAATCAGGGTGACGGGTGGCCCATCGCGTGAGGGTTCATAGGCGCCTGATGGGCCGACCGCGCTGGGACAGGGGGGCATCGAGCACCTCCACCCGCCCAGCGCGCGCTGCTAGGGCGAAATCGACCCCAGGCCGTTTCAGAGGAGCCCTTCGCTTGTAACCACCACGTCGTTGCCCTGGGGGCAAATCGTGAAATTTCAACCACACATTACTTATGCCAAACACTATAGTGGAAAAATAATTTTCTATGAAAAAAACTTTTAAATTCAAAGAATGATACAAAGTTCAAAAACATTGAAACTTTCAATGTTTTAGGCTAACTTTGTTTCAATTTTCTCAATAGTGATTGCTATCAAAAGATAGACATCACCAAGGTTTTTCAAATTTGCAAAACCTTAATTTCAATCATGGTCTATGGGCTAAGTATACATGACTTGTGTACTAACTTTCCTCATGATTCATCCATGGTATAAGATGAGTTTGAGTTCATCTAGATGCAAGAACTATGCATCTTAAACTTAACTCATTTCTTAGCATCTCACATGTGTCTGGGGTGTATCAATATACAAATATGTCAATTTGATGTAAGGTGTGAGTTTTGATTATACCTATACTAAGGTCTCATGCATTTTCTAAGACAACTCTATTTGATTCCCTTATAAATGAGATTTCAAATCATGTCATTGTCCTTAACTCAATTTCATTAATGCATGAATGATAATTATGACATAATGATAACATAATTAAATATGTGTCAATAATCATGATGTCATGGCATATAAATGAAATTTAAACATACATGACATTAAACTAAATCTAAGCATAATCATGACATTTATGATTAAAAATAAATATGATGTCATGACATGGTAAATGACAAATAAATCATGACAAATAAAATATAAAGGTATGAGAATATCTAAATTTTAGTATTAATTGTCATTTGTAGAATTAAATCCAATTTTGTCATGAGACTACTTATCTCCCAAGTATGCCAAAAATCCAAAATGGCACACTATGACTCTAAGACCTAAGTTGTGCCAATTTGATTAATTTTTCAAACTTCTTAAATGATACTGGAACATCCTAAAATCCTTTAGGATTATGATCAAACTTATTTCCAAGGTACCCATAACCTTGAAAATGATCTAAAGTGTCAACTTTGCTATGGTTAGGTTAACCACCCCACCAATCCAAGTTGACACAACCTAACACATCTAGCGTGAAGGGATCACGCTCCTAGGAACCTAATACCTATTATATTGGTGCAATCGGCCCAGGTCACGATTGACCAGACTCGAGTTTGACTCGAGCGATGTTTTGATGTTTGACATGGAGATTTGACATTGATGTCTGATAATGTTTTGGAGAGATTGTTGGTGCAATCGATCCGGGTCATGATTGACCAGACTCGAGTTTGACTCGAGGGGAATTTTGATGGTTGACTGGAGTTGACCATGTCTTGGAAAGTCCAAGTCTTGAGTACTTGGCATGTAAAGTTCAAGCATGCGTCTTGGCAAGGAAAAGTCCAAGTATGAGTCTTAGCATGGAAAGTCCAACATGGGTTGGCAAGGAAATGTCCAAGTTTGAGTCTTGGCATTTGAGAAGTCCAAGGAGTTTGATATTGGCGGCGTAAAGTCCAAGCGAGAGTCTTGACAGCATAAGTTCAATGGTTGGCGACGTAAAGTCAAAGCAGAGTATTGGCAGCGTAAGTCCAATGTGCCTTGGCAGTGTAGACACCGTTAGCATGACATAGCCGATGGTAGTACTTGAAGGCTAGCGTATGGATGAAAAAGTCATGGATGACTTGGAGGGATCCGATAGGCGTGAGGCTGATGGAGGTGGCTAGAAGGCTTAGGTCTAGGCTACGGGTGGTCTAGCAAGTATGGGGGCACCATACTTGGGTTAAACCTCATGTTTGAGGTTAAAACCTCTTGTTTGAGGTGTATCAGTCGACTAGGACCTATAGGCAGTCGACTGGTGTGAGTAAACTAGGGTTTGACTGCGGGGAGTGCCCAGCGATCATGACCGAGGTGGGCGGTCATCGCTAGCTCGCGATCGGTGATCGATGTGATCGATCACCGGGTGCTCAATATTTTAGGCACAGAATGGAGTCTGACTCGACTGCTAGGGTTAGCAGTCGAGTGAAGGCTCGATCAGTCGACTGATGTCCTATACGTTGGATTTTTCTAATGTGGATCACACCGTTGTCTCACAGCAACAGTGTCATCAATCGACTGATTGTCCCGAGCAGTCGACTGATAGGCAATTTCTAGCCCATGCAATAGCTTTAAATGGAGCTCATGAAGGAGGAAATCACAACCGGTTCTTGAGATTTGTTGCTGCAAATCAAGGTCTCCAAGGCTATTCTTCAAGCAACCAAAAGCAAGCAATCCAAAGGCAATTGTAAAATATTTTTCCTTTACTTGTAGTGCATTTCCTTATTGTAATTGCTTGTATTTATTTCTTACTGTTGTAAGATCATTTGTACTAGGTTTCTCCACCTCTGACTTGTGTCGAGGAGTTATTGTGATTAGTAGTGCATTTTTACATTGCTAGGGCTTTTAGAGTCCGATCCATGGAGTATGAACCATTCTGTTTCGAACCACGTTATATTTCGTGTTGTGAATTGTGTTTGTCTTGTTTTGTTATTGCTATATATTCCGCTGCGCTAACACGACTTGTAGAGACGAACACGATTGTAATCCATCGAGCATTGAAATGAGCTATTCACCCCCCTCTAGTGGTCAATGAATCCTCTACAATTGGTATCAGAGCCTGGGGCTCTTCTACGGACTAATCGCCGGGAGAAAAAACGCTAGAGGAATAAGATGGAATTCGAAGAAAGACTTGGATGGGACATCAACACACCACCACCATACGACCAAGAAGATTTTCCAACGTGGAGGGCAAGAATGGAGATCTTCTTGATGATGGACATAGAGAATTGGTTCATTATCATGGATGGCTTTGAATCTCCTAGAGATAAGAAGGGAGAAGTCCTCAAGTTAAAAAGGTGGACCCAAGAGCAACGCCAAAAATTCAAGACTGAAGTCAAGGTAACAAAGCTTTTAGAAGATTTGATACCTAATGACATTTTGTCTAGCTTAGGTGAATTTCAAGGTGCCAAGGAGCTATGGGACAAATTGGCCAAGTTCCATGAGAAGCCTCACTTGACACAAGTAGAAAAAGAAGAATGTTCATCGGCTCAAGAAGATGAGGAAGCCGAGGAAGAACCATCATCATCCTCACAAGCAAGTGAGGATTCGGAAGTTGAGATGGAGTCAACTTCCGGATCGATGGAAGAAGAAGAAGTGGAAGAAGCCTCTATCTCTAGGATTGAGGGGGAGGAGATTAGACCTTCCACTCCGAAGCATCAAGAAGAGCCTTCCACATCCGGTCAAGATGAAGAAGCTCAAACTCCGGCAACTACCACCACTCTAGGTAACTCAAACTTATGTATTAATAATAAAATTCATATAATATGTTTTGAGTGTAGGGAAATCGAGCACTATAAGAGCAAGTGCCCAAAAAGAGTAAGGAAAGCTCCACCGATGCCTAAGAGTAAAGAAAAATCAAAGGATGATGGTTCCCCAACCATCAAAAGCAAGGAGCACATTATATGCTTCAAATGTAATCAAAGAGGGCATTATAGGAGTCAATGCCCTAGGGGGAGCAAAAAGACCCAAGGAGGAGTATCACAAGTAGAAGGAGCTAAGGCTAACCCTGAAAAGAACAATGCCCAAGGATTAAATCAAGATTCAAAAATTGAGCAATTAGAGTTGAAAAATCAAGCCTTGAGGTCAAAGCTTGAGAAACTTGAAAAGACCCTTGCAAAAATGACAAATCAAATGCAAAGGTCAAATGGTCAAACTCTAGGGTCTATAAGTCAAAGCCAACACCTAGGGCCTAAGAGACAAGAGTCAACCAAGGGCAAGAAAGATTTGAGTCACAAACCTAAGCCTAGGGTGATTTATCATAGTGTTCCATTTGATTATGGAACACAAACTAGGTCTAGGAAGACTAAGGTTACTAGAGAAGTCATCCCTAAGGGTAACCAAGATATACGTCTAGTGGCTAGGATTTCAAGGAAACTAGGGAAGCCATTAAGAAGGTCAAAGGGGGAGTTACCTCTAGAGTTGACCTTAGGAAGACCCAAATGACCAAGGCTAACAAGCCTAAAGGGTCATTAGGAGGGTATCTAGGGAGGTTATCCCTAAGGAATACCTAATTAACCCAAGGAGCTCAAATAGATTTTGGGTTCCTGAGAGCGTGATTGATTCACGCTAGATGGGTTTAGGTGTGTCAACTTTGATTGGAAGGGTAGCTAACTCAACCATAGCAAAGTTGGCACTTTAGGATATTTTTAAGGTTATGGATACCTTGAAAATAGATTTGAATTTAAATCCTAAAAGATTTTAGGATGTGCCAATATATTTTTAGAATTATGAAAAATCAATTAAATTGGCACAAATTAGGTTTAGAGATGTTTGTGTGTCATTTTAGATTTTTGGTATACTTGGGAGAAAAGTGATAATATGACAAAATATACTTAATTATATCAAATAACAACTAATATTAAAATTTAGGTATTCTTATACCTATACCTTTTATTTGTTATGCCTTGTTTGTCATATAACATGTCATGACATCATATCTATTTTTAATCATTTAATATGTCATGATTATGTGTAGGATTAAGGTTAATAATGTCATGTGTTTTTATATTATATCATATGTCATGACTGTTATATTTAAGAAAATAATAATAATAATAATATAATAAAGATAGGGGTGTAGTGGCAATTTTCGAAACTTAGTGGATTTCTTACAAAAACTGCCAAAAAAAAACTCCTAACCGACTTTTTCTCTCCAGAACTTTTCTCTTACGATTTTTTTTCCTATCCCGACTTCTTCTTTTTCCCTAACTAATCCCCTCTTTAAATTTCCTAAAACCCTAGTCGACTCCCATCTGGGAGCATCCCCTTCCTCGGTTTCCATTATTTTTTTTCCCCAAGTTGCAGCGGCCCATAATCGCATTGTCGATTTCCATCCTTTTGTCCGAAATGCTGCAACCCTTTCCGCCCTTGCCGTCGTCGCTATCCCTTAACGTCGAAATTGTGTGGTTGTAACCGTGGCCAGAGCACTGTCATCGCCATTGCTATCCATTGACGACGACGTTGCCCATTTTGTCGTCATTGTGCTGTCAACACGCTGCAGTCAAAAATCGACCTATTGAGGTGGAGTTTTCTTACTTGTTTTCACTCAACGATCTTGTGCATGACTATTCTATCACGAATAATTTATGATGACTCCAAAAAATAGATTAGGAGTTTCAATTCAATAATAGCTGTCTTAAGTGCAACGTGACTTTCTTTTTTCTTTTTTTTTTCTTTCCTCCAACACATCTTAAATACTATACAATTTATTTCTTATAACTTAACAATTTATATACAATATATATATGTGTGTGTGTGTGTGTGTGTGTGTGTAAAATACCAGAAAAAAAAATTTATCGGTTGATTAGGAGGATAATCTATGGAATTTTCCAGGAATTTTTAGGAATTTTTCTGGACTAAAAAGGAGATTTCTAAGACCCACTTTGTTTAGAGAGAGTTAGAAGACTTAACGGGTCTGAAATCCAACCCGTTAAACAAACCCGACCCGACCCGTTAAACCTTAACTCCCGGTTTCTTTTCCGTTTCTACACCGCTGACTTTTATTTTCGCCCGAGCGTTTCCCGATCTCGCATCCTCCTCTTATCTTCTCCGCGGTGCCGATCGGTTTCTCCGCACGAGCAGATCTTCCTCTTCCTCTTCTTCTCCGACGGGCCGCCGCCACGAGCTGCCTCCTTCCCGAGCTCGCGCTCGCCACCCCCATCCGTGGCTAGCCTCTGCTCGACTCCTCTACCACCGACGGCGCGCCTCCTCTCCCAGTGCAGCCGCCGTTGTGTCGTCCTCCGTCGATTCAAGCAGCAAGGAGCACTGACCCCCTTTTTCCTTGCTCGCATTCTAATCATCGACCAACGACAACTTCATTCGCTGCGAGCCTTTCTCCGATCCAAATCGCCACGTCGGTATTATCTTCCTCCAGATCTTGACGACAACGATCTCACGAGGAGATTTCGAATTCGAGTGGGAGCTACTGCTCCCTTCCTCCGGTGTTTCCCTCTCGACCGTTTGTGGTTGCTGTCCCCTCATCGCCGGTCGTCTTCCCTCTTCTCCCTTCCACCGTAGGCGCCCTTGCACGCGACGGTTGGCACCCACAGCCACATCGGTGCATCCTGCCTTATCCGGATCTCGAGATTTGCCAGATTTGTGAGCTGCCTTCGTTTCTGCCATCAACAACTTTGCTACCGTGAGCAACATCAATGGGGGTAAATTGATCGTGTCATTGAAGTGAGAAAGGAGGTAAGCACGGTGGTTGAATGAATGGTGGTAGGGGTATTAGATTGTTGTTTGGTTATGCAACTGTTAAATTCGGGTTGATGATTTTACAGACTATTGGAGTTGGGGGTTGTTTCCAACCTAATGGCATGATTCATAATAGATCTCCCTAAGCAAAGGAAGGAGCTATGGGCAAGCAAAACAAGATTCGGTAAGTTTTAGCTTGAATGCTATGAATATGAAATTAGACTTGAGTAATCTTGTTGGTGGTAGTATTTATTGTGATATGGATTTCAGTGTATTTATATATATATCTCTGTCATAGATTATGGATAGTGTTACTTTGCAAATGATAGGGTGATTGAGGGTGAGCAGTAGTAGGTTTGGTTCAGTATATCCACCGGGGGGAATTGATACTTTGACTGTAGATTGAGATGTTATTTAGTTAGCTTGATTAGCTAAGATTAAATGGGTAGTTTGGTACTGTGATTAAGAGCTAATGGAAGAAACTATTCAGTTAGTTTATCGGGATACGAAGTTGATGTAGGATAAAGATTTAATCCTAATATATTGGAATTGATAGCACTATTGTACTTGTGAAAAACTTAAATACGTTCCTTGCTCTTTCTTGCATAATGTTAATTGTGAGAAACCCTTGGACGTGGAGATTTATTTGGATATTCTACATATCAGGTGGGTAATTTCCTACCTGGTCTGGGTAGATATATTGCATTCAGATTTAGTCATAGATATGAGCATATTAGGTGTTCATATTACCTTGACCCTGCTCTTATTATCGTATGCTTGAACTTATCGTTGGATTTATTTATGCTCAATTGTTGATATCACATATACCCTATCATGATTTAGGAGTTATAGATGTGATGTAAATTGGCTTAGATGATTAGTAGGGTGTAAATGTCAGTACGGGTGATGACCCAAATTATAAATTGAGAAAAATGTCATCTATGGGTAGGTAATGCCCTAAATGTAGGATTTATTTTCAATACCCGTATGTTGCATACTGTTACCAACCATGAGTTGTGTAATGGTTAAGTGAAGGGTGATTAGAGTGTCGTTGCGGACCGGTGGTCCCAGCTTGATATGATTAGTCGAGTACGACTCTCTATCGGATAGAGAGTGCGTCGATCAGTTGAGTACGACTCTCTATTGGAGAGAGTTATGATCGATCGTCGACTCTCTCTGAGGATAGATAGTGCGTCGATCAGTTGAGTACGACTCTCTATTGGATAGAGAGTTATGATCAGTTGAGTACGACTCTCTACATGATAGAGAGTTTGTCGATCTGTTGAGTACAACTCTCTACAGGATAGAGAGTATTGATTAGATGGGTATGACTCTTTGTTGAACAGAGAGTCTGTGGTAGATGGTTGTACGTGTGACAGTATACACATATCATTTGCATGCATTCTGACGACATAGTCACCCTTGGGGTTGAGAGAGTCATCAGTCATCTTGCCTCCCAGAGCACTCCCCGAGGAGTAACTGGTGTGAGGGCAGAGCATTTGTTGTGCCGCACTCTACCACTATAGACGGTGGTAGTTGGAGTTGCGTGCAGTTGTCCTGGGTGCGTGGTACTCGACCACTCATTGGTAGTGTTAGTCGGAGTGGCCAGCAGCAGGGACCCCCGTTGTGTAGCGAGCTCTTTACGCTCATATGCTACTTGATCATACTGCCCACTCGGTCACTCTATAGCAGTGGTTGGTGTGAGTTGGGACAGTTGTCATGTCGTGCCACCTAGGTCACACTGGAGTCGTGGTAGCGAGTAGGGGTGAGCAGGCATGACCATGCATGCTGCATTGCCGTATATGATGGCGCTTTGCATATTACCTATATATATATATATATATATATATATATATATATATATATATATATATATATATGGATGGTTGAGATTAATATATATATAGATGCGGTCTATATATATATATGATTATTGTGATGTTGCATTTGATTGTACTATGCTTGCTGTATTTGGGTGTACATCATATTCATGCATGTCTCTTGCATTTGTTATACGATTGTGTCGGATATTGGTATGTGTTGGACGGACCATTAGATACCTTGACCTGTAGCTAGAGTATATTTTGAGTTGATCTACTCTTCCTGTTATATATATATATGTTGGATATATGTTCTTGAGTTGGATCAGTAGCGTGGCGAGACTTGGTATATGCATTTTTATGTTGTTTATTTGGTTAGACGGTATATGCTTATATTTATATACTATGCGAATATACCTGTTATACTTCTAGAGTATGTTGTTGAAAATACATGTGATATGACATATATACATGTTTTTCTATTATCTGTTGAGTTTTACTCACCACCCCACAGACCACAGGTTTTTCATCGCCCAGTAGCTTGGTAGAAGACTTGTGACTTGGAGCACAATCTCATCTCACCTCCGAGGCTCCCGTATTGGTTTTGGGCTTTACGCCCGCCGTGTATTGTATTTGGAGTTTTCGTAGTGTACTGTGTTGTGGACTTGTAGATTCGGATTTTGTCGATGTACTGTATGTGGTTGTGGTGTTATAGTCATACCGGTATGCATGATGTGGATGTATTGTATATGTGGGGTTATGGGTATGTCGTTGTATTAGTTTCCGCTGTGTTTCGTTTTACTGTTGTGTTTTTATTTGTATATATTGTTGTTATTGTGGGCCTACGGACCTTATATTAACCCGAAATATTGTCACGTACAGGGGAGGTGTCGTCCGTTTGATTTTCGGGTCGGCATGCTCTCGGGGCGTGACAGTGTGTGTGTGTGTGTGTGTGTGTGTGTGTGTGTGTGTGTGTGTGTGTGTGTGTGTGTGTGTGTGTGTGTGTGTGTGTGTGTGTGTGTGTGTGTGTGTGTGTGTGTGTGTGTGTGTTTTAAGTATTTCTTGAGTTTTCTTTTTGTGTCTGCTTACTGAGTTCAATATGATTAAGTGGATGATTTCATTTTGGTCATCAGTGGCAAGGATTGAGATCATAGCAACCATTTAGTTATTTATTTATTTTTTTCATAAGACACGTTTTCTTCTTGGATTATGTACCAAAGCTTCAGAAATTGATTCTTTATTTTGCTAAAGAATACAGAAATTATGTACTTTTATACCTCTACTACTAAAATTTCATTTTTTTTATTTGACTAACTTTTTTTTATATTCTTTATTGCTTATCAAATTATGGTACTTTATGAAAATCTTAGCCGAAGTACTAAAGAAACAGATGTAATTTTTTGTGATATTTATTCATTTTCTTATATTCTTTATTTCGTGCTTTAAAGAAATACATAACCTACCTCACGGGACGGATTGCAGGTCGTTCTTCCTATTTATATGTGAGACATTTTGGGTGGATCGCAGGTCATTCACCCCATATTTACGTATGTATATGTGCATACATGAGATGTATTTTGTATTGGATGGATTACAGGTCGTTCATCCTATACACATACGATGCATCTTTACTGGGTGGGTTGCGGGTCGCTCACTCTTATCTTATATTTATATAGGATATGTTTTATATCAAGTGGATTGCAAGTCATTCGTTTAACATGTATAACATATTCTAGAAGGGTGGATTGCAGGTCATTCGCCTATTAAATGCTTATGTTTAAGTTATATATTTATGTAAGAGCAATATGTATTTAATGTTGAATGAGAAATTGAGAAAATCGATGAAATTCATTAAAGAGTGAATAAGAGTTAATTAACGAGAACGAAGTAATAATCAATGGTGTATGAAAATATAGATGTTTTCTTTTGTTGACCTCTTGAATTAAATTATATATATTCATGCATGTCTTTCTTTACTCCACTGTGCACATTGTGCTCACTCTCCATTCCTTTAACCTTCAGATTCACAGACTTGAGGCGATTGTTAAGGTTTGGTCAGTGTTATGATGAGTAGCTCAGAGATTGCTCGGAGATAGCTTGGAGACATCTTCTACAGAGTCCATTCAGTTTATTTTTCTTTTTAGTATTATCCATTATTTATGCATTTTGATATTTTAACATTTTTTTATTTTTGCATGAGTCAGTGTGTTAGTCATGTCATGATGTAGTCAAGTTAGTATTTTGGGACCAACATGTAGTTACATTATTCCACATCATTTAATAAAGTGTTGCATATTTATATTCGTACAGCCTTGTGTACCCTTCTGGGGTATTCTTTGTGGTTTTTGATGCAAAGATAAATATTGTCCGAGCAGAAAGGCTATCCCTCATATAGGGATGGAAGCTTCTGGGTCGTGACAGTATTTATTGGTATCAGAGCCTAGGTTGGCGATTTGAGTCTGGGAGTTCATGGTTCGAGTGTTTTAATGTTATGAATGGACTATAGAGTTGTCTCCAAATGTAGTCAAGTATCTCTGAGCAAAGTAGAAGTTATGAGTTTATCTTGTTGCGAGATTATGTATAACCTTGCCTCACCCTCTGGGTTCATTGTAGACTATGACGCGAGGACGAACTACTACAATCCGCGGTCACGATCGAAAATGTGCTCGTGATGCTGAAGAACTTGAGCGAGGTCCATCACGTCGTCTTATACCAGAGGACATTCTTAATCAACAAGTAGCTCGAGAATCAGAAAACCCAACTGAACAGCAGGACGAGTCAAGGACTAGTTCGACAGAAGATTCTAGAGAAAAATCTAGTTCACCCACAGAGAATAACCCAGTGGGCAAAGATAGAATACTACATCTTGCAAAGTCAGTGAAGGAGCGAAGCGTTCCTTTCCATGGTACCACTGATCCCTGGGAAGCTCGTAACTGGATAGAAGATTTAGAGAACACCTTTGACTACATAGCCTGCAGAGACACGGACAAGGTACAATTAGCCACTTATTTCTTTCAAGCGATAGTCTGGTGGCGTGTTCAAAGACAAACTTTTGGGACTAGGTCTATCTCATGGAAGCAATTCAAGGAAGCATTTGAAAGCAAATATTATCCAGAAGCTTTCAGAAATGCAAGACGTCATGAATTTTTAAGTATCCGATAAGGAGATCGCAGTGTATTGAACTATTGTGCTGAGTTTGATAAGTTAGCAGAATTTTGTGCACCATTGGTAGCACTTGATGCAGATTGTCGCAAACATTTTGTCCAAGGGCTTGCACCTTATATCCAAATTCGAATGTCTGGTTTGACTCTCACGAGTTTCAAGGAGTCCCTAGACAGAATCATTTCCATTGAAGCAATACAATGACGATTAAACCAGGAAAAGGAACAACATCAACATAAATCTCAATCAGAGCATCGAGGAAAAGAGCGGCAATATGATAGGAGAAACTTTCAGAATAAAGATCGAGATACCGGAAATACTATGGAAAGTTCCCCTCACTTAAGGAATAAAGCAAAGAATAGGAACACAGCATTTCAGAGCTCCTCGCGTTCGGCTAATATGCATCAATCAAGAAGATCGAATGATTCAGAGACTGGAGTTTAGATTCGATGTTATCGTTACAGGCAGGAAGGACATCGGGCCTCACAGTGTCATCTAGATCAAAATATATGTTTCTATTGCAAACTACCTGGACATCAAAGTAAGGACTGTGCATATAAGCACAACATAGGTCTATGAGATCTCAGGCGCCACAAGGACCATCATTCCAACATCGTCCACCCTTGCCACAACGACGAAGGAATCAACAGAGATTTCAGCCAGCTTGGCCACCATTACCTAATTTTCAGCAACAATACCCTCAATCACAGATGTACCAGTTGCAAGCACAACCTATACCTCCATACTAGTCCACTCAATACTTCTATTCTACTCAACCGACTCAAGTTCCTATGCAACCCCTCTTGACATATACGCCCTCAGGAACTCCATCTCAGGAGCCTACTACTGGACGAGTATATGCGATGACCAATGAGGATGCACATCGAGTTGATAGGTCAGTTATTAAAGGTATCATTTCTATTTATGGCTTCTTAGCAATTCTATTAATCGATATTGGTAGTACACATTCTTTTATCTCTCCGAGTTTCATGGATAAGATAGGGAAACAACCAACAACGCTACCATTTAGTTTGGCCGTATCAATCCCATCAGGAGAAGTTCTAATAGTAGACAAGGTTATTTGGAATTTGATGGACATTCTCTTATAGTGGATTTATTAGTCTTGGATATGTCGGAATTCGACATTATTCTAGGGATGGATCGGTTATCTAAAAATAGTGCCTCCGTAGATTGTCGAGCAAAAGTTGTAAGCTTTAATCCTCCTGGACAAGTTCCTTGGAAATTCAATGGTGTTCGAGATCAAAGTTTACCGATTATCTCTACCTTATATGCTCATAAATTATTGTCTAAAGGGTGCAAAGGCTATCTCTTATCTATGATCAACATGGAAGTCCCCACTATATAGTTATTATCTGAAGTTCGGGTGGTCAATGAATTTACTGATGTATTTCCAGATGAATTACCTAGGTTACCTTCGATACATCAGACAGAGTTTGCTATTGAACTATAACCCAATACAACTCCAATATCTAAGGCACCATATCGTATGGCACCAAAAGAGTTAGAAGAGTTAAAAGTTCAGTTGCAGGAGCTGCTTGGCAAAGGCTTCATACGACCAAGTGTGTCCCCTTGGGGTGCTCCAGTTCTCTTTGTCAAGAAGAAGGATGGTACGATGCGGCTCTGTATTGACTATCGACAGTTGAATACAGTGACCGTGAAGAATAAATATCTGATTCCACGTATTGATGACCTTTTTGATCAATTGAAGGGTACTTGCATTTACTCTAAGATTGATTTGAGATCAGGTTACCACCAACTCAGAGTCAAAGAATCCGATATTCAAAAGACAGTTTTCAGAACTCGTTATGGTCACTATGAATTTCTAGTGATGCCTTTTGGACTTACAAATGCCCCCGCAGCTTTTATGGACTTAATGAACAGGATATTTCTTGATTACTTGGATCAGTTCGTGATTATTTTTATTAATGACATTTTAATTTATTCAAGATCAGAGGACAAACATGAAGAGCATTTACGTATAGTATTGAACATTTTACGTAGAGAACATCTCTATGTAAAATTTAGTAAGTGTGCATTTTGGTTGCCTTCTGTGGGTTTTCTTGGACATATAGTATCTAAGGAAGGCATCTCGGTGGATTCACAAAAGATTGAAGCAATAACCAAGTGGGAGACATCCAAGACGGTAGTAGAAGTTCGTAGCTTTTTGGGCTTAGCAGGCTATTATCGTTGCTTTGTATAAGGATTTTCCAAGATTGCAGAACCTTTAACTCAACTCACCAAAAAAGGGATCAGATTCTCCTGGAATGAAGCTTGCGAAGCTAGCTTTCAAGAACTTAAGCAAAGACTAGTTAGTGCTCCTATCCTCATCATTCCTGCAGGGGAAGATGGATTTGTTCTCTACACAGATGCGTTGAACCAAGGATTATGAGCAGTTTTAATGCAACACGGTCAAGTGGTGGCTTATACCTCCAGACAATTAAAGAACCACGAGCGAAATTATCTGGCCAGTACATGACTTAGAGCTAGCAGCTATTATATTTGCTCTCAAAATGTGGAGACATTATTTGTATGGTGTCACATTTGACATTTACACAGATCATAAGAGTCTAAAATACCTATTTACACAGAAAGAATTAAATCTACGTCAGAGGAGATGGATGGAATTTTTGAAGGATTATGACTGCAAAATAAATTATCATCCGGGCAAGGCAAATGTTGTAGCAGATGCATTGAGTCGAAAATCTAGAAGTGTATTAGCTCATTGTAGAGTATCAGTTACAGACTTGATCCACCAGTTTTCGCAGTTAGACTTGACTGAAGTAGGTCATACAGAAAAGGGTATCTTAGTAACTCTGGTGGCGCAATCCCCACTCATTGAGTAGATAAAGAAGAGTCAACTACACAATACATATTTACAATCAATTATTGCAGAATTGAGCAATGGTTCAAAACCAGACTTTTCCATCGATGATTATGGGGTTCTCCGATTTCATAATAGATTATATGTTCCAGAACAACACGTGGAAGAGCTCTTGCAGGAAGCTCATTGCTCTCGATTTGATATACACCCAGGTATGACTAGGATGTATAGAGACCTTAAGAAAAATTACTGGTGGAGGAATATGAAAAGAGATGTAGCCGAGTTCGTGGCGCGTTGCTTAGTTTGTTAACAAGTTAAAGCGGAACATCAGAGACCCACAGGACTTCTGCAAAAGATTCGTATTCCTGAATGAAAATGGGAACATATTACCATGGACTTTGTGGTTGGACTACCGAGATCCAGAAAGGGGCATGATACAATTTGGGTGGTTGTAGACAGATTGACCAAATCATCACACTTCTTACCCATTCGTCAGACTGATGCATTGTGCCATTTAGCTGAACTTTATTGCCAAGAGATCGTGATATTACATGGAATTCCATTGAGCATCATATCTGATCGAGACCCTCACTTCACCTCAAAATTTTGACAAAGTTTACAGAAAGCCTTGGGTACTGAGTTACGTTTCAATTCTGCTTTCCACCCTCAGACGGATGGTCAGTCAGAGTGCACTATTCAAACCCTGGAGGATCTTTTACGAGCTTGCATATTAGATTTCGGAGGTAGTTGGGAGGACCATCTGCATTTGGTGGAATTTGCTTATAATAATAGTTTTCATTCAACTATTCAGATGGCTCCTTTTGAAGCATTATATGGTAGAGCGTGTAGATCACCTGTGTTGTGGAATGAAGTCGGTGAACGTCAACTACTTGGTCCGCAATGCATTTAGAGAGATGCAGAGATGATCAAGATGATCAGGCAAAGACTATTGACATCACAGAGCAGACAGAAAAGTTATGCGGACAAGAGACGAAGAGAATTAGAGTTCTTAGAGGGAGACCATGTATTCCTTCGGGTATCTCCTATCAAGGGCGTAAAGAGATTTGGAGTTAAGGGAAAGTTAGCCCCTAGATTTATTGGCTCCTTTCAGATTTTGGAACGAGTGGGCTCAGTGGCTTACAGGCTTGCTCTGCCACCTTCACTAGCGGGAGTACATAATGTGTTTCATGTCTCGATGCTACGGAAATATATTTCAGATCCATCTCATGTACTTGAGAGTTTGACGACACCTCTATATCCCGATGCTACTTATGAGGAATATCCAATCAGAATCTTGGAGTACAAAGAACATCGGCTTCGTAAGAAGAATGTGCATTTAGTGAAAGTGGCATGACAACATCACTCTGATCAAGAGGCAACTTGGGAGCGCGAGGAAGACATGCGAGAACGATTTCCTCATCTTTTCTCTTCGAGTAACTATCTAAATTTGGAGGACCAAATATCTTTTTAGAGGAGTAGGATGTTATATTTAAGAAAATAATAATAATAATAATAATAATAATATAATAAAGATAGGGGTGTAGTGGTAATTTTTGAAACTTAGTGGATTTCTTGCAAAAACTGCCAAAAAAAAAACTCCTAACCGACTTTTTCTCTCCAGAACTTTTCTCTTACGATTTTTTTTCCTATCCTGACTTCTTCTTTTTCCCTAACTAATCCCCTCTTTAAATTTCCTAAAACCCTAGACGACTCCCATCTGGGAGCATCCCCTTCCTCGGTTTCCATTAATTTTTTTTTCCAAGTTGCAGCGGCCCATAATCGCATTGTCGATTTCCATCCTTTTGTCCGAATCGCAACCCTTTCAACCCTTTGCTCGCCGCCGCTATCCCTTAACGCCGAAATTGTGTGGTTGTAACCGCACCGCCAAAGCACTGTCATCGCCATCGCTATCCATTGACGATGACGCTGCCCATTTTATCGTCATTGCACTGTCAACATGCTGCAGTAAAAAATCGACCTATTGAGATGGAGTTTTCTTGCTTGTTTTCACTCAACGATCTTGTGCATGACTATTCTATCACGAATAATTTATGATGACTCTAAAAAATAGATTAGGAGTTTCAATTCAATAATAGCTGTCTTAAGTGCAACGTGACTTTCTTTTTTCTTTTTTTTTTCTTTCCTCCAAAACATCTTAAATTCTATACAATTTATTTCTTATAACTTATATTCGGAAATATATATATATATATATATATATATATATATATATATATATATATATATATATATATATATATATATATATATATATATATATATATATATATATATATATATATATAGTGTGTGTGTGTGTGTGTTTTAAGTATTTCTTAAGTTTTCTTTTTGTGCCTGCTTACTGAGTTCAATATGATTAAGTGAATGATTTCATTTTGGTCATCAATGGCAAGGATTGAAATCATAGCAACCATTTAGTTTGTGTGTGTGTGTGTGTGTGTTTTAAGTATTTCTTGAGTTTTCTTTTTGTGCCTGCTTACTGAGTTCAATATGATTAAGTGGATGATTTCATTTTGGTCATCAATGGCAAGGATTGAGATCATAGCAACTATTTAGTTATTTATTTATTTTGTTCATAAGACACGTTTTCTTCTTGGATTACGTACCAAAGCTTCATAAATTGATTCTTTATTTTGCTAAAGAATAAAAAAAATTATGTACTTTTATACCTCTACTACTAAAATCTCATTTTTTTTTATTTGACTAACTTTTTTTATATTCTTTATTGCTTATCAAATTATGGTACTTTATGAAAATCTTAGCCAAAGTACTAAAGAAACAGATGTAATTTTTTGTGCTATTTATTCATTTTCTTATATTCTTTATTTCGTGCTTTAAAGAAATACATAACCTACCTCACGGGACGAATTGTAGGTCGTTCGTCCTATTTATATGTGAGGCATTTTGGGTGGATCGTAGGTCGTTCACCCCATATCTATGTATGTATATGTGCATACATGAAATGTATTTCGTATTGGATGGATTGCAGGTCGTTCATCCTATACACATACGATGCATCTTTACTGGGTGGGTTGCGAGTCGCTCACTCTTATCTTATATTTATATAGGATATATTTTATATCAAGTGGATTGCAGATCATTCGCTTGACATGTATGACATATTCTAGAAGAGTGGATTGCAGGTCATTCACCTATTAAATGCTTAAGTTTGAGTTATATATTTATGTAAGAGCAATATGTGTTTAATGTTGAATGAGAAATTGAGAAAATCGATGAAATTCATTAAAGAGTGAATAAGACTTAAATTAACGAGAACGGAGTAATAATCAATGGTGTATGAAAATATAGATGTTTTCTTTCGTTGACCTCTTGAATTAAATTATATATATTCATGCATGTCTTTCTTTACTCCACTGTGCACATTGTGCTCACTCTCCATTCCTTTAACCTCCAGATTCACAGACTTGAGGCGATTGTCAAGGTTCGGTCAGTGTTATGATGAGTAGCTCAGAGATTGCTCGGAGATAGCTTGGAGACATCTTCTACAGAGTCCATTCAGTTTATTTTTCTTTTTAGTATTATCCATTATTTATGTATTTTGATATTTTTAATATTTTTTTTATTTTTGCATGAGTCAGTGTGTTAGTCATGTCATGATGTAGTCAAGTTAGTATTTTGGGACCAACATGTAGTTACATTATTCCACATCATTTAATAAAGTGTTGCATATTTATATCCGTACAACCTTGTGTACCCTTCTGGGGTATTCTTTGTGGTTTTTGATGCAGAGATGAATATTGTCCGAGCAGAGAGGCTATCCCTCATATAGGGATGGAAGCTTCCGGTTCGTGACAATGACATCATGATCATTGGTCATGCTTAATTATGCTATCATTTATGCCATGATCATTTATGCATTTAATTTGATTAAAATTGATTTAAGGACAATGGCATGACTTGGAGTCCCATTTATAAGAGAATCAAGTAGCGTTGCCTTAGAAAATGCATGAGGCCTTAGATTAAGAAAATAAAATACACATCTCACATCTAAATTGACATGTATATGTATTTATACACCCTATATATATGTGAGATAATAGGATATGAGTTAAGTTTAATGTGCATAGTTTTTGCATCTAGATGGACTATAACTCATCTTACCTTGATGGTGGATCATTGGGAAAGCTTGTGTATAAGTCATGTACATTAAGACCAAGGAATATGATCCAATATAGATTTTTAAAATTATTTTAAAATAAATTTAGAAAATCTTGGTGAAGTCTATCTTTTGATAGCAATCACCATTGATGAAGTTGATACAAAGTGAGCTAAAACATTGAAGTTTTTTTTCACTTTTGAACTTTGTATCAATTTCGATATTTTGTGGGTAAAATATTTTTCTAACATTTTTCACCCATTGTATTGGTCATAAATATTATACGTATGAAGTTTCATGATTTTTCGAATTACGTATAATTATTTATGAATTTTATTTCTGATAACTGAAATTCTGATATTTCAGTTATCACTCGACTGCCCTTGGTGGCAGTCAACTGATGGAGACGACAGTTGACTAATCTCTGATAGAGTCGACTGTCAGGCTGATTTCAAGAAAAATGTTTTTAGCTACGGTAAAGTTCCCTAACCACTCCTAACCCTAGGATATGCTTTGGGAAGCATTATAAAGGATGAAAATTCATTGGACATGGATTAGGAGAGTTGTTAGGGTGTGATGTATCAAATTTAAGGCATGGAAAGTTCAATGTTGAACTTTAGACCTTATTTTTTATGGTTTAGAGTTTCTATTGGCTTAGGGACTTCCCAAGGACATTGTTGGTGCAATGGTCAAGGGGGAGCAAGCATTTAGGAGGAGGTATCCATCATGGGATGGTGGATGATATTTTTTCTCATGAGGGGGAACATGGAATTAGAAGATACCCAATTTGAAAATTGGGAGAGTGTATAGGATTGCCTCTCTTGAGTGATATGAGACTTATCACTAGGAAGATGGTAGACATCCTAGGTATTTTTGGACCAAGGGAGAGATTGTAAGACCTCATTAGGACATGAGAGAATGACCTCTTTGGAGAGAACCTTTTTGATGTATGTCAAAAAGTGAGAGAAAGTGAAATTACCAATTTGGGTAATTGGCAAGGGAATTTGAGTTAGTGTTCTAACTCAAATGTATGTGTTTTTGTCAAACATAAAAAAGGGAGAGATTGTTGGTGCAATCGGCTCAGGTCACGATTGACCGGACTCGAGTTTGACTCGAGCGATGTTTTGATGTTTGACATGGAGATTTGACATTGATGTCTGATAATGTTTTGGGGAGATTATTAGTGCAATCGACCCGGGTCATGATTGACCGGATTCGAGTTTGACTCGAGAGGGATTTTGATGGTTGACTGGAGTTGACCATGTCATGGAAAGTCCAAGTCTTGAGTACTTGGCATGTAAAGTCCAAGCATGGGTCTTGGCAAGGAAAAGTCCAAGCATGGGTTTTGGCATGGAAAGTCCAACATGGGTTGGCAAGGGAAAGTCCAAGCTTGAGTATTGGCATTTGAGAAGTCCAAGGGGTTTGATATTAGCGGCGTAAAGTCTAAGCGGGAGTCTTGGCAGCATAAGTCCAATGGTTGACGGCGTAAAGTCCAAGCGGAGTCTTGGCAGTATAAGTCCAATGTGCCTTAGCGATGTAGACATCGTTAACATGACATAGCTGATGTAAGCACCTGAAGGCTAGTGTATAGATGAACAAGTCATGGATGACTTAGAGGGATCTGATAGGCGCAAGGATGACGGAAGTAGCTAGAAGGCTTAGGTCTAGACTACGGGTGGTCTAGCAAGTATGGGGGCACCATACTTGGGTTAAACCTCATGTTTGAGATTAAAACCTCTTGTTTGAGGTGTATCAGTCGACTGGTGTGAGTCAACTAGGGTTTGACTGCGGGGAGTGCCCCATCAGTTGACTGCTAGCTCGAGCAGTCGACTGATCATGTGATCAATCGACTGATCATGTGATCAGTCGACTGGTGCTCGGTATTTTGGGCACATAATGGAGTCTGACTCGACTGCTGGGGTTAGCAGTCGAGTGAAGGCTCGATCAGTCGACTGATGTCCTATCCGTTGGATTTTTCTAGCATGGATCACATCGTTGTCTCACAGCAACAGTGTCATCAGTCGACTGATAGGCAATTTCCAGCCCAGGCAGCAACTTTAAATGGAGCTCGTGGAGGAGGAAATCACAACCAATTCTTGAGCTACTTTGGGGCGATTTGTTGCTGCAAATCAGGGTCTCCAAGGCTATTCTTCAAGCAACCAAAAGCAAGCAATCCAAAGGCAATTGTAAAATATTTTTCCTTTACTTGTAATGCATTTTCTTATTGTAATTGCTTGTATTTATTTCTTACTATTGTAAGATCATTTGTATGAGGTTTCTCCACCTCCGACTTGTGTCGAGAAGGAGTTATTGTGATTAGTAGTGCGTGTTTGCATTGCTAGGGCTTTTAGAGCCCGATCCGTAGAGTAGGAACCATTCGGTTCCGAACCACGTTATATTTCGTGTTGTGAATTGTGTTTGTCTTGTTTTGTTATTGCTATATATTCCGCTGCGCTGACACGACTTGTAGAGACGAACACGATCATAATCCATCGAGCATCGAAACGAGGTATTCACCCCCCCCCCCTCTAGTGGTCAACGAATCCTCTATATATTAGAGCTCCTCGGGTTAACTAGGTACTCACTAGGGATATCTTCTCTTGGTACCTTCCTAATGACCCTCCTATGCTTGGAAGCCTTGGTCATTTTGGTCTTGTTAAGGTTAACCTTAGGGATTACTTCTCTTGTAACCTTGTTAGTGGCTTTCCTAGATTTCATAGAAACCTTAGCCACTAGACACACATCATGGTCAACTCTGGGATGACCTCCCTTGTAACCTTGACACTCCTAGACCTAGAACTTGTTCCATAACTATATGGAACATTATGATAAGTAGGCTCAGCTACCTTGGACCTAGGCTTGTGACCCAAGCCTTGCTTGTCCTTAACTAAATCTTTCCTACCAACACTTAAGTTCCGTCCATTTGACCCTAAAATCATATTTTCCATCTTCCTTAGGGTCTTCTCCATTTTCTCAAGCTTTGATCTCAAAGTTTGATTTTCCTTTTCTAATACCTCAATTTTTTATTTTTCATTGACTCTTGAGATATTCTTCTTCCTTGACATATATCTAGTCCATTTAGGATTGATGCCTAAATTATTATTTTCTACCTTCCTACCCTTAGATAAGGTTGATCTAGCATTGTCCTTAGGTAAATTAAGATGCTTAGCAACTAAGCAATAAAATCTATTTCTAGCATATTTTTCATGAAAAATAGTAAGTGTATTAAAATTATAATCATGCTTTCTAACATTAGATAAACGAAGAGCTTTATTTAAATTTACCTTAGAGTTTGCCTTAGCTCCCCTTACATTTGAACTCTCTCCTTTGCCCTTCTGAGGGTGTCTCCCCCTAGGACATTGGCTTTGGTAGTGTCCCTTTTTGTTGCACTTGAAGCATACTATATGCTCCTTGCTCTTGTGAATTGGGACTCCGGCTTTCTTTGACTTTTCTTTGGCCCTTGGTGTCGGTTGAGTTTTCTTGACTCTTTTTGGACATTTACTCTTATAGTGCCCTACTTCCCTACACTCAAAGCATGTTATATGACTTTTATCTTTAACAATTGCATTTAAATTACCTTCTTGAATGATTAGAGAATTTTGAACTTCTTTTTTCATTTCTCTCAGAGGTAGAGGGCTCCTCCTCTTGTTCTTGTTCCAAGGTTGAAGATCTTAGCTCCCTCTCAATTCTTGAAGTGGAGGCTTCGACTATTTCTTCCACCTCTTCGTCAGAAATTGAACATCTATCAACCTCCAAGTCTACATGAGCTTGGGACGAAGATGGACTTTCTTCTTCTTGAGGCTCCTCCATTTGTGTGGATGAAGAATCTTCATGAAGCTTGATTACCTTGCTCTATAATTCCTTATCATCTCTAAACTCACCTAATCTAGACACAACCTCATTAGGTAACAAATTTAATAACAATTACGTTACCTTATCATTTCTTTCGAATTGTTCTAGTTGCTCCTTTGTCCATTTCTTTTTCTTGAGCATTCTACCCTTCTTGTCCATAGGAACTTTAACTCCTTGCATCAAAATAAATCAATTTTCTATTTCACACATTAGAAAATGTTCCATCCTTACCTTCCATTGACCGAATTCTTTAGCACCATAAAGTTCATATGGAGGAGGCACATTGATGTCCCATCCCAAATCAAAATTTGGCTCCTCCATCTTCCTTCTTCCCTCTAGCGTGCTCTCTTAGTTGTTAAGCCTTGAAGAGTGACCTCGCTCTGATACCACTTGTTGGACCGTTGGCTACTCTAGAGGGGAGGGTGAATAGCAATTTGTCGATTTCGTTGATGGAATTCGTCGTGTTTGTCTACAATTGTTAGTACGCAACAGAAACACCAATACAAGTACAAAAACACAGCACAAGCACAACACACGACTTTTATGTGGTTCAGAACCCTAGTTTCTACTCCATGTACGAGCCCTAGCGAGCTTTAGTGATGCACACCACCACTATCAAACTTCTCCTTCTCGATGATACACCGGAGGTGGAGGAATCTCTTACAAGTCTCTTACAATAGTAAGAACAAGATACAATAAGCAACTACAATAATAACAAAAGCAAATGGAAGAATAAATGAACACACTTTACATATTAGGGCTTTTGAATCTTTGCTTGTTGGTTGCTTTGGGATGACTTTGAAGGCCCTGAAATGCAGCAACACCTCGCCTCAAATCGCCCCTCCAAAACCTTACTCAAAGATGCCCTCAAACCTCTTCTTATAGAGCTCCATCGAAGCTTCCCGATCTGCAACGGTTGCTTCTCCAGTCGAGGTGCCGCCTCGACTGGAACTCCAGTCAAGGTGCTAGTCGAGTCACCTTGCTTCTGAGAAGTTGTCTTCATACCTGTGTTGGGACTAGTCGAGGTGCCAGTCGAGTGATCCAATTGAGGCGCCGACCGATCCCACTAGTCGAGGCGCTGGTCGAGTGCATCTCGCTTCTGTGCCTCCATCCAGAATGACCAGTCGAGGCGCCAGTTGAGTGGTCCAATCGAGGTGCTGCCTCGACTGGCCTCTAGTCGAGGCACTGGTCGAGGTCACCTTGCTTCTATTTGCCTACAAACGAAGCCCAGTCGACTGAACCGAACCGGCAGTCGATTGTTATACCTCTACACTGAGGTATGACACTCCAAGTATGATCCCCTCATATTTGATACTCATCCTAAGTCTAGACCTAAGCCTTCGACCCACTTCTATCAGCCTCACGCCTTTCGGATCCCTCGAGTCCACGACTCTTTATCCTTGTGCTAGCCTTCAAGTATTTCCATCGGCCATTGTCATGTTCTAGGGTCTACCTTTGCCAAGAGACCTCGCCTCCGGAACTTCCCTTTTGTCAAGCTCAAACTCCCGGATCAACTGAGTCTTCCCTTGCCAAGACTCCTCGTCCGGGACTTCACTGCCAAGAGGCTACGGCTCCAGGACTTTACTGCCAAGACTCTCCGTCCGAGACTTCATTTGTCAAGCACGGTCTCTCAGACCTGCGGGACTTCCCTCGCCAACTCTCCGTTGGTCTTTCCAACACCAAGTGTCCAGTCTCCCTTGACCAACTTAGATTTTCTCTAATAATCTTCCTCATATGACTTTGGATGTCTCATACCATCTACTGGTCATATTGGTCAAATCATATTGTCAACTATTGTCGAACATTAAAACCCTACTCGAGTCTCATTCAAGTCTGATCAATCGTGACCTAGATCGATTGCACCAATAGGTATAAAGTCCTTTCTTAGATTAGATGATTTTCACGTGTCTTGATCAACACATCAAGATCCATAGATCCTTCGTGATTTATCTCTTTCATAATGATCATAGGACAAATCGATGAAGATCATTAGATTGATAATTGTAAAAAAGTAACAACAAGAGAGACAAATTATTTTTTTCTCTTCGTTATGTTTTTTTCCCCTTAAAAAATGAATCATTTGTGTCCCCTCCTGGAACGCGTATTATTTCACTTGTCATTATGCGACAAGAGTCCAACTTCTACTCAAAGTGTGCATCATCAAGCATAAGTGTATTTTTGTAACCATACTAAAAAATTAAAATGTTTATTTGTCATTTTTTCAATTATTATTGGGGACTAAAGTAAAGAGTAAAAGACTTGGGGGAGTATTGTGTAAGTTTACTTTTGGAGGAGCTACTATTTAAGTCACCCACCGGTTTGCATCGTCTTCTCAAGAGATGACGCTTCTGTCCATCGTCCGTGAGAGCGACGCCTCCTTGTCCTCCATGGCCGCCTCCTCCTGCTGCCCCGATGGTTCACAGCCGACCTCCTCCAAGACGAGATCCAATAAACGCGAGGCCGACGGAGGCGGCGGAGAAACGGCGAGGCCGAGCAGGGACGGGAAGCACCCGACCTACCGCGGCGTGCGGATGCGGAACTCGGGCAAGTGGGTGTCGGAGATCCGGGAGCCGCGCAAGAAGTCACGGATCTGGCTGGGGACATTCCCCACCGCCGAGATGGCGGCGCGGGCGCACGACGTTGGGGCGATGGCAATCAAGGGCAGAGCGGCGACCCACCTCAACTTCCCCGACCTCGCCGCCTCGCTCCCGCGCCCCGCCACCGCCACCCCCAAGGACATTCAGGCCGCCGCAGCGCTCGCCGCCTCCGCCACATTCCCGCAGCCCCCGTGCGATTCGCCGGCGACCCCCTCGATCCGTGGCGCCGACGACGAGGAGGAGGTGTTCGACCTGCCGGATCTGCCCCTCGACCCAAGAGAAGGCTTCCGCCGCTCGTCCTCGATCGGGGCCGAGTTCCCGATCGAGGAGCCATTCTTGTGGGAGTACTAGTACCAGAGTCCACACCTAATTCCGAAAACCCTAATTTCCACATTCAGCATGGCGCGCAGCAAAAGCAACCAATCGAGAGCCGCCTGACACCTCCAGCTCCGCGTCAAATCAAAACAAATGCCAAATCCTTCGCTTCCACCTACAACAAGCAACCGGATTCAGTCGTTCTCGATGCCTTCTACCACCCCTCGTCAAAAGAGCGGCATGCAGCGCTTAGGCAGTTTATCGGAATCGGAACCACATCACAGTTTCCTTTCTAGTTCAACTGGAACAGGAGAATCTGAAGCAGCAGACCACAATTGGATTCTGATAAATGGGATTTGGGCCACTGCGATCGCCATTTCCATCTTGCATTCCTCGATGAGGAAGCACACGAGCAGCAACTACCACGTTTGTGGAATTCCTTTATTTATTTATTTTCCTGGTACAAAAACTGAATTCGTTAGGTCGCCTCGTGCACGATGGGGATGCTTCGCCACCAAATGAAGTTAGATCCTGCTAGAGCCGTCAAGTTGGGTTAGGTCCGTCGGGTTGGTCCGTGCCCGCCAAATAATTTAGACAGATTAGATTGAAATTTTTTCAATCCGCCATTTTGACGGGCCTAAACGAATCAACCCGCACGAGTTGCGGATCTAGATGGGTTGGCCCGCGGCGGGTTGGGTTGGCCCGCGAGTTGAAAAATAATAAAAGAAGATAAAACTTGTGAAAAAAAATTATTTAAGCTTTTTAACCAATATTCTAATACTAACAAGATAATTTTCTCATAATCACAATCATCTTCTATCACACATACACGTCAACAAAATGTAAGAGAAATTAGAGAAAATAATAAAGAATATTTGATTTAAGTACTCTAATAATTTTTTTATATACTCTAATCAGTTTATAATTATTTTATCATTAATATTTCACAATTAATTAAAAGTGTTGAAAAATCTCAATTAGATCTCTATTTAGAGGAGTCAAAATTTGAATTTGCATATTATCAAGATTTGAATATTTTAAAGTATTAAAAGAATAAAAAATATTTGTATTTAATATTGTCGATCAATAATTAGATCTTAATTATAATATTTTAGTTGCTTCAAATACATGCATTCTTATCATGATATTCTATCCGTCTTATCGATTATCGCCTTAAGCTCTCAACGCCTCAATAATTTTGGATTTTTTTTTCCTGGCCCACGGGTTGGCTCGCCTAATCCGTAGCCCGCCTTGAGTTGGGTTGGGTTGGAGATTTCTCAACCCGCCAGAATGACGGGTCGACCCACCCATCCCCGCTAAATATTGAATTTACGATGGGTTGGCCCGCCCCGCCATGGGTCAACCCGTTTGACAGCTCTAGATCCTGCTGGGCCGGCTGGTTTATGGTCGTTACAACCCACTTGCTATGCCACATCGTCTATTTCTGAATGATGATAAAGAAAGATGAATTATGAGAGATTATGCCTCTTAACTTGTTGAACAAAAATGACTCTGAACTTACTTCTTGTTGAAAATTTTTCCAAAATAATCGGGGAGACAACAATCTGATATGATCTCGTCGAGGCTAGTGTTCGACACTATCTTCGTAAAATGATATTGCTCCGCTCAGGTGCTTACGGATAGCAGCAATTCATTTCCAAGATACAACGACGATGTCTCGGAATAGTAGCACTACAAATTCCGAGACCGACGAACCTACTCATAGGTTTTTTGGACTCTAGATGCAGAGGATGGATGGATGAGATGAGAGATTAAGGGAATGAGTTTGAGTTGAGTGCTCTATTCCATTCTCTAGGGATCTATTTATACTAAGGTTGCGTTTGGTAGGACGTAATGTAATCCAAGTTGTAATGTAATCTAAGTTGTAATGGAATGCAATGTAATCTTAATTACATTACTATGTTTGGATACAAATTTTATGTAATCTTGGATTACAAAGGTTATTACATTCTTTTGTTTGGTGTCCATTACAAAGACGATAGGAATGGATCGACGACGATGACGTAGTCAACGATGACGGCGACGATAATGACGACTAGCCGATCGGCCGATCGTGCCGGCCGTACCGGGCGGCCCGGCCAGTCTGCGATCGTCGACGATCACCGCCGATCACTCCGTCGATCGCTGGCCGCCGCTTCGTCGGATCGGTATCGGTCGCTGCCGGCCGATCGCTGACATCGCCGGATTGTCGGCCGATCACGGCCGTCGTCGATCGATCGGCCGATCGGTCGATGGCGTCGATCGGCCAGCCGATTGTCGCCGGTTGATCGACGCCATCCACCGTCGCTTTGCATGCATGCAAATGTAATTTATTGCATGCAAATTGGAAGCTTGTAATGTAATCTGGATTACATAGGTTTTGGTTTGTAATCCAGATTACATTACATTACATTACAGCTCTAAGACAATAACAAACAAAGGAATCTGCCTTGTAATGTAATCTGGATTACATTACAAGGCAGATTACGGCATACCAAACGTAGCCTAAGTGAAGAGATGAGGTGTCCTTTGGTGAGTTTAATCTGAGTCATTGGATGTAGAGGGTTGTAACCCTTCATCAAACCCTTTGATCTCGGCCATTAGATCTGAATGATTGTAACCTTTCAGATCATCCTTTGATCTTAGCCACCAGATCTGGATCCAGCGATCCAGATCAATCGTAATCATCAATGGTCTGATCGTGATTCTTCGTGATCAACGCTCCAGATCGCGCTACTCAATCTCTTTGTTCCAACGTGTCCATCCGATTGCCCAGTCAACAGCCAGTCACCTATCCAGGCCCAACCGAGTGTCATGTATACATGACACATCACCCGAGTGCCACCTAGGCACTGCCATGTCACCCGAGTGCACCAACAAAGCGTCCATTGCGCGCGTGCGCGTGTGGCGGGTGGCGGGCTTGCAAGTGCGAGCACATGCTCGCCCATTGGATGAGAGTATATGTGCTTATTTGAGTTAACTCAATTAACTCATCAACACATATAAGGAAGTAATTCCTCTATGGAATTTCCAATGTGGGACTATTGTTCCCCTTACTTCCTTTAATAACTTTTAGACTGACTTTAACAATTAATTTTTTATTCACCCATAATCGGTTTTGAGCAAATTAATAGTCTAGATTCATCTACTCGAAACGTAGATTTCGATTTTGAAGTCAATTTAGACTTTCAATGATTGATGACACATCGATTTTCCTTTTCAAAATCGTATATTGGTCTTTATAAGACTCAATATCTAACATCTCTGAGTTGGAGTGAGGATTATAAGTTTCCTCTAGGTAGTTGCCGCTCTAGCCAACGGGTCATCCTGAGTGGATAAAAAAATTGATATTTCTTAGTAATTGTATGGATGCTTTCCATATGAGATTTTGTGATCAATTTTCAACGGAAGTAAAATATCTAATTGGGTTCCTCACTTTTTTCATGCAAAGGAATCATTGTGTCAAGGTAAATCTCCCTATGATTTATCACTCTTTGTTAAGTCGGAAGGGAGGAGGGTTAACCATGAGGGATATTTGACGTGAACATTATCACATTTTGCTGCATCGTTTGAGAATTATCAAAGGGGATATTTATTTTTTTGTATTACACCTTCGTTAAAGTTCAAAATTCTATAGTATTGATTTCCAAAAAATCAACTTCATATCAATGCCAAGTTTTAAAAATCAATACTAAAGTGATGTTGATTTTGAAAAATTAATGCCCAAGCGATATTAATTTCATAGTTAGCATCACATTCTAAACTTTTGAATATCATAGGAGGCTCAGAAGTAGAGTTGCACATCTTCTTTATATTCTCAAGAGTCTCCTCTTTCATTTTATATCATGATTTTAGAATTTTAAATCCTATAAGTCCATCAAAGAGTTTTGACCAAAATTCATTGATGACTTTAGTCAACTCTAATTGAACTCAATTAAAGTCTGATAGATTTTTACAGTAATCCTGAGTTCAACCGCTAAAGTCTTATCCTTAAGATTTCTCTAGTTTTCCACAGTTTGATTTTAAAATTCAACCCTTATGTCAATTGATGTACACCCATAACTTTGCATAGGAGGCATAAAATCAAATTTGCTTACCATATAAACATTCTATATATTTTCATCTTCCACTTCATGTCAAAAATTTATAATTTCAACTCTTCTAGGTTCATCAATGAATTTCAATTAAAACTCATTGATGGACTTAGCCAGTTCTTATTGAACTCAATTCAAGTCTTAAAGGTTTTTAAAATGACTCTGTGTACAATGGTGCCCTAAACTTCGTGTCAAGGTTTAGTTTCAATCTTGCTCAGTTCAGTTTCAAAATTCAATCTTCGTGTCAATTGGCACGCACTCATAACTTTGCATAGGAGATTTAGAATTAAGTTTGCTCACCATATAAACCTTCTATATACTTTTTTCTTTCACTATCTTAAGGATTCATAATTTCAATTTCTTGAGATTCATCAATGAGTTTTGGTCAAAATTCATTAATGGTTTTAACCAACTCTTATTGAACTCAATCTAAGTTCTATAAGTTTTTGAAGTGATCCTGTGTGCAACCGTACTCTAAACTCTCATCCTCAAGGTTTTTCTAGTCTTGCACAGTCTGATTTCAAAATTCAACATCCATACTAATTGTCACGCACCTGTAATTTTGCATAAGAGGTTCAGAATTATGTTTGCTCACAGTATAAACTTTCTATATATCTTTCTCTTTCACTTCATGTTAATGTTTATAATTTCAACTCTTCTACATTCATCAATGAGTTTTGGTTAAAATTTATTGATAATTTTAATCAATTCTTATTTAACTCAATTCAAATTCCGTAGATTTTTAAAGTGACATTATGTGTAACAGTGCCCCACTTTCAAAATTCAGTCTCTGTGTCAATTAACACACACCCATAATTTCGCATAAAAAATTCAAAATCAAATTTACTCACTATATAAATTTTTTATATATTTTCCTTTCTCATTCTATCTTAAATATTTATAATTTCAACTCTTCTAAATCCATCCATGAATTTTAGTCAAATATTATTATGGTGCTGAAAATCAGCGCCATTAGAATCAACATCACTTAATGGTGATTTTTAAAATTTAATATTAATGTGATATTGATTTTTGAAAATTAACACCATAAAATTTTGAATTCTAGTAGTGTTAATGCATACTAAATTCATCCTTTGATAATTTTCAAATCATAATATGTATTTTGAGAAATATCAAATTTTAAGTGTGTTGTATAGTAAATTGCAGAAGTAAATTTGAAAACGTGCATTTTAACGATCTGACTATGTTATAAATATGTATTTTTGGCAAAATTATCAACACAGAGCAGTAGGTTTTTTTATTTTTATAGCCTAGGTATCAAGCTTATGCCTCATTAGTCCTTTAGGTGAGCAATTCTCTTTTCTTATACAGGAAAAGATGATTATTATGTTGGCCTTCGATATTTCTTATTAGCAGTTCTTCGATGATAACAAAAAGAGTTAAATTATAAAGGATATGTATTTTGATCCGTTGATTAAAAATAATAGAAAATTTTTTATCCAGGTGAAAATTTTAGATCTCATTTTAAGATTCAATTTCTGTTTACTTGTAATAGTATCTATATTGTTCTAACTAATGAATCGTTTCAAAAGAACAATAATTCTTTTTTTATTGATATTAGAGTATCTAAATCTTCAGTCCGACTAATTCCTGAGAATGATCGATCATGTCTCATAGATCTTCGGGACGCTTTGTCAACAGTTGAATCGGATAAGATCGGAGCTCAAGTAGTCTCCATCGACCACCAAAAATAAATCAGGAAAGCGTTCGTAATTTTTCACAATTCATTTCAGACTCGACAGTCACACTATCTTCGAACAAGGATCTGACATCAAAATCGTACTACATCTACCGAACAAACTCTTAGTCCGATTGAATTTTTCTTAAATTATCCTCGAACAATAAAAAATCATACTATATTCTTCCATAAATTACCTCTTCCCCGGCAGCAATTCTCCTTTTTAATTCCATTGGATATTTCCGAACACAGCAATAATACATCGATAATCAGTCACATCGTATTTATAAAATCATCCAATGTTGAACCAAATATTTTGTCAGCGGATACTTCGATCGGTCGAGACCGTCAAACATATATTTTTCACTAAATTCGGTGGTTTGCTGTATGAAAATAATTTCCTTCTTTCTTTGCTCCGGTAACAGATCGTACACGTGCTATTTACCCGCCACGTGTTTCCCTGTGGCCGCCGTGTCCCAACGTAGCCGCCATTATGTTTGACATGGTGACGAATTAATTCGGCCAACTGTTTGACGGTACATTGACGTACGTCGTGCCGGTGGCATGACGCGAATTGTCGGAGGTGGGCCCGGTCCCTACGGTTACCCACTAATGGAGCCGCTCCATGTGATGTACCCCACTCATTTGAGCAGTAGCGTTCAATCTATTCATCGGTGTGTAACAGAACCTGAGCTATTTTAGGTGCGTTAGGGGAGTCAAATATAATATTATAAATCAGTAAAATTTATAAAAAAAAAAATCTAAAAGGTAATTTACTAAGATCTTATGATATTTTGAAATTTTTAAAAAGCTGGTAAAAATAACTCTATTCATTAATTTAAAAGCTTATCTAATTTTTTTTTAAATAAAAATTATGAGGTGCATACATGATGTCGATACAATAGGAAAGGCGACACATTACGTTGAACTATAAGACATAATTCATTTGGATTGTTTCTCATTTCAATAACGAGTCAAATAAATTCAATTTATCATTTGTCTCTTTCAATTATTTGTCCATGTCTTGTCATGGTCGTCGACATAATAATAATTCAATTATTTATAAGTTTTATAGTATTCCTAATTCCACCAAATTGCATCTGAGGGATCGAATATTTTTTTTTAAAAAAAAAACACCATTTAGATGTGTATTTGTCTCTTTCCGTGACACATGAATTATGTTTGTATACGAACATGAATGCGAGGAGAAAAGGACAAAATAATAATAAAAATAAAATAAAGAAATAGAGAATTGTTGGTGACCAACGTGAACATAATAACAACTATATTCTCTCCTTGGCTCGATTCATTTCCATCCCTACCATTTGATCATTATTTTCTTATCTCAAATTTTAAATTCTTAGCTGATAATGCCAAAGTTTACTTATTTGTTTTGCGCTCAGCAATACTTAAGTTTGTCGGTTTACTTTACCAAAACTTGTCAAGTTTAATTATTTCAAATTTATTTTTTGTAAACCCAGTTAAGTTTAGGATTAGCTTGAGCCAATATAATGTAATGACATAATTTTTTTAAAAATATAATTTAGTTAAATCATTAATCTAGCACGAGTAAAACTGTACTACAGTTGTTTGTCTCCCAAAGACTAATTGTACAAAATTGAAGAATCCAAGTCTAATTATTAACTACCACAAGTTGTCTTACAAAGAAAACACTGTGCCTCATTTCCTTGAATTATGAAACAATGGAATGGGATAAGTTGTGGAAGGAACTTTACAATGATTTAGTAAGAAAACCATTCCTCGAAGAGGGCACTCAGGTTCGACGAGCTGCCTCAGGGCAGACAGCCTAAAGTGCCTTTGACACCACCTACACTGAAGTACATTACAAGAACTACACTTCAAGATACAAAGTTTGATCATATCTACCACGACGCATCTTGGCTCGGAGGAGCTTCCATTGGATTTGTTTCCACACCCGAAACAAATACGATGCCAGGATCATATGTAGATTGGTTTGACATCATTCGGGCTGAAACTCGCTCCGCAAGTCGGGCACTTGCGCTGACGGTTGCTAATTGTTCTTTGGACACACTGATGGCAGAATAAATGGTAGCATTTTGCAATCACAACCTGCGCGAGTATGACAAGAAAAACTTAATAACCAATCAACCAGAAGCAAACAAGAGTGAACAGATGATAATATGAATCCTCATATATTTATATATATATATTCTGATTCTGAAATTGGGTTACCTCCTTTTGCCGATCAAGGCAGATACTGCATTTGAGGATTCCCCTGTATTCTTTTACTTCTTGCCGAAGTTTCTCCAGGACAGAACCCTTGGTTTGTGCCCTAAGAGAGGCGGCTTTCCTTGTCATGACTTCTAAACTTTCCTCAGTTCTCTTCTTGTTGTACCTGATCATTCAAGATTAAATAGGCTATGGACTGAATATAAAACTACATGTAGTTCATTACCTTTCTTTCTCTATTTCTATCAGCAAATTCGCTACCTCTAGTCTGCTTTCCTCAACCTTGTCTTGAACACCATCGAGTAATTGTCTCAATTTTTGAGCCTCCATCTGTACCTCCAATAGTTTTTTCTTTGTGTGATCAAAAGTGGCTCCACTCTGCCGAGCATCCTCGGCAAGTTTCCCAACTTGCTCTGACCACATCTTCAACTGTTCGTCCATTTTCGAAGCCTTCAGGTCATATGAATCCATCAATAGTTTTTCTTGTCGTAGCTTTCTGTTCATAGTTTGTATTTCCAAACGCAATGCTTCCTGCATTTGCTTGTCTTTCATGCCCTCCATCACAAGCTAGACAAAGATTGTAAAACGAAGTGAACCAAAGTGATGTTGAAGGCACAAATGTTCAAATTCATGAAATCTGCATGAAACCCTATAGGAAGACAAAGGATAGAAATGGGAACAAAATCTTATGGAAGTAACACCAGCTTACAATGAAAGAATAGTCAACAGAATTGAATCGGCAGTACTAAAATGGGAATGTTCATATATTGTCAAACAAAATTTAAACATTGCAGATTGATGTCATTATTAGCAGCAGACCTATATGCCGTCTCCTCTTTTTTTTCTTGAAACCAATTTTATAAATGAGAATTGAAAAGCATCGAGTTCCCAACCTACATTAATCCTGACTCTCAAATCCATGATCTCCTCCCTACATTCACTACTAATCCACCTTGCATGGCTACAATTTAGTCCAAATTCCACTAAAAAAAGATAGCTGCATGATTGCTTCTAGGATAGATCATCCTCTGATTACAAATGAAAATAAGAGTAGCCAACCGAAAGGCTACATGTAAGGTATGGTACGCAATTAATGAGTTCTCCCAAGAATATTTGGCTATTCATGCACTCTCGTGAAGAAGACAATAATCAATCAACACAATTTCTAGCCATAACAGAATTGCAAGCCCTATATTGCAAGTTAGAAGAATCAGCTTAAAAAATGTTACAGAGGTAATGTAAAATAAACACATAAACAATGCTAATTACTTTGATGTTGTAGTCGTCTCTCTCTATAATTTGCTGCAATAAGTGTTGGTTTTGAGTTTGCATATCTTCATATGATTGTCCAATACACTGGTGAATAGGCCAAAATCAGTATGCATTTCCTCTCATTGAATTACTGTTCAATCTTTAAAAAGGAAAGAATAACCTCGATTTCAGATAAATATGTTCTTCCTTCCTCGTGTTTTGATTTCAGAAGCTCAGACAACTTAGCCATATCCCTGCATAAAAATAAGCTAATCATTTATATGAGAGAGAGAGAGAGAGAGAGCATGCATACACTAAAGGAACGGTACCAAATCAATGGCGGGTTTGTTTTGGTTTGAAAAGTAAAGAAGGATTTCAGATTCAATTTGGGACATTTACATATATTTGAAAGTTGATAGTACTTGTATGTTTGATTATTTTCAGTATTAAAATTTTCCCATTTTTTGTTTAAAACCAAACCACTCAGTCCAGTTCAAGTTAAAAGATTATCAGTTTGGAAATATATTGGTTTAGTTAAGTTGCAAATTCTTTAGTAAATCAATAAATCTTACCATGCTTGCAAATAGCATACAGACACAAATATCTATTGCAAGCATGGTTGGCAAATTTGGCTGATCCTGGCATGGATCAGACTGATTTTGCAGCCAGGTCTTGGAGGATCATCCAAAATAGGAAAAAAGAATAAAAATAGTTGAGATGTGCTAATAATAGATTGATAGAATTATATCAAAGTAGGAAGGAATTGGTAGTTTTTTTCAAAAAATCAATCAATTTCTCACTGACCCGAAAGATTCTACTCATGAATCTTGCCTGCCAAAGAATAAATGAACTTTTATTTCATGAGAACTGAACCCTGCTTCCACTGGTGGACAGATCAATTACGTGAGAAGATACTTGCAATCCTGCAACCTGTAAAGGAGGGAAGAATACGGAGAAGCCAGACTACTAGAGACTTCAAGAGCATCGAAGGTTGATTCAGGGAGAGGAAGAGAAGGTCAGAGGCTTTATTGGATCAAAAGATCATCCCATCCTGTGCTCAGTGCTCTTTGATTTTGCAAGGAAGGAATCTCGGGATGGAAGAACGGCGTGAGCATGGTGAAGGAAACTATCAGGTTAGAGTGAGAGTGTAAAATGGCAAGGTAAAGGAATCCATATGGAATATATATAAACTTAATTTAGTTAATAGGTGATAAATCTTAATTTATTAAAATATGGTAACTAGGTAAAGTTGTTGTAGTATGATTTGGTAGTCACGGATTCGAGTCATGGAAAAAGTCTCTTGCAATATAAGATAAAACTATGTATAATAGACCCTTCCTAAGACTTTGCATTGACGAAAGTTTCGTGCACCGAGCTACCCACTTATGATAACTAGGTAAAGTTGAGTGAAAGTAATTTAACTAAGGTAATATTAAATTTGCTTAAACTATAATATTGTGATTTAAATGACGTTCATCAAGTTAATATTTAATGATATTATTCAATAAATAATGATATTATTAGTAAGGTTAAAGGGAATTGTTAATTTGTACTATATACATATTGTGTGATTACTGTAGTTATGTTATGTTACTATTTACATATTATGTGATTAATGGAGTTATGTTATGTGTGTTACATCCATTAAATTAACGCCATAACAATAAAATAATAGATAATAATTTATGCCTATCATTTTTTGTTATTTAACTATTATTAACGGTATTAGGAATATTGATAATAATAGTAATTAAGTTTTTTTCTTAATTATATTAAAAATTATAATTTCATCAAATACCAGTTTTTTTAGTGACAGATTATTAGGAATATTATAAAAATTATATATTTAAAATAATATAACATAAATTAAATTATGCACAACATAATATTAAAAACTATAAATTGTTGGAAATTGGTAAAATTCTTTACTATCTGATTGCTCTTATTTATAATATGTTTAGTTATTTGTTATTTAACAACCAGTAATATGATATACCTAATTAACAAGATAACAGATTATTTAAAATCTGATGTATATCAGATTATTAATCATCTGGAACCACTATATTAATACTTTGACTTGTAATATGAAATTACTAATGTGTTGACAACTTTTGTACTAACACGTAAGATTTATCATTTAAGTATTGATGTATCATGTTTTTAAATAACAGATAACTAGTTCAAAAGGAAAGCATTATTCAAAAACAAGGGATGGGGAAATGACAGATTATTAGCTTTAGTACTTAAGATACCTGAATGTAAATTGTGTAAAAATAGAATGCATGGAGGAGTGTCATGTTTGAAGGAACATTCAGTTAAAAAGTTAGGCATCAAAGATAAGAAAAATATTGTATCAAGTAGTGCAATAGTGTAATATACTAATGTGAGTATCATAATTTTATGGAAAAAATATAATGATCAGTGTATTACATTCTTTCCTGCATCCTGTATCAGATATCGCAAGCTTCACATCCAGTAGACAACGACGAAGATACTATAATCAACTAGATATTACACATGCTTAAGCATGTAAATAAACTGCCAAGAACATGCAAACCTAACTTAGTGCAACCATAATAAAATAGCAACCTGCACCTATAAATTCTGAAATGCCCACGTCTACAAATCTTAGGGGTATGGATGCAAGTAATGGAGTACAAGTTACCTCTCACATGTTTCCAACTTCTGCCTCAATTCATCAATCTCAGCTTCAGCAGACGTTAACATCTTTAGAGATTTTGTTTCAGATTCAATGGCTGCCTTAACACGCAATTCCAAGTTGTGTTCATCAAGAGATGATTTGAGAGTATGGACATGAACCCATGCTTTATATTCATGGTCTTTGGATACTATGAGATCCCTACGTTAGGAAAGATGACATGATTAGAAACTGTTGTTACTTTAATAAAACTTAATGATGAGTAGAAAATCTAATACAGTGATAACTAGTATAGTATGAAGGTTTCATAAAAGAAGGGGATATCTCAGCTGACAAAAGAATAAATTCGTACAATCCATTATCATCATGATTATCATGGTATTTGGAGTCAGCTACATGCATCTTATTGATTGAGTTCCATGCAAGGTCATGGCACTATTAATATTCTAATTTATTATTATCATATTAACTAATGCTGTCTTTGATCATCATCTATCCTTCCACCTTCCATTCTAAAGGATTCAACTCTAATGAAATCATTCACTATAACCGTGCCCATGTCATTTTAAGCTATTTTCGCTCATTTTTTCATCTATTGAATTCCAAGCCACTACTAATGGAGTCACACTAGCACGTATTCTCACCAAAATATAATATTAAACCACAAGTAAAAAATAAGGAAATTAAGATAATCAGACTAGAAAAAAAAAAGTGAATTATATTTCCTTAATAAGTTTAAGACTATATATATTGTCTTAAACTTATTCAGGAAATAGAGATAGCAGGATATTTGAAGTGTAAAGACAGATAAACCTGGAATCAGTAGATTCTCGTCTATACATCTCTAGGAATATCTTCAACTCGTGATTAGTATCTCTCAAATCTTGGATCTGCATTGACATAAATAATAAATACTTAGCTACGCAAACTTTGCATGTAAATACAATTACAAAGAATAGATTAAATCTTTAAATCCTTGCATATTTGATGGATCACCAAGAAAAATAAGAATACATACCACGAAGAAATAGGCTATTCATAAGCATCAGAAGTAAATGTGAGAATACATTTGAGATGGGTGTGCATAAATTTTGAAATCTGGAGCTGAGCCAGGGTTTTTGTCCCTGGCTAGCTTGAGATTCTGCCATGCATGCCAAGTAGCCCTGGAGATATGCCAAAAGCAAAAATGAGGGGATAAGGTGGAAGGAAAGGAGGAAGATCCTTCATATCAGGATGAAGATAAGGAGGAAGGGGGAACAAGAGGAAGCGATGGAAGACTCGTGGAAATCACAGTGAGGGTTTTGTCATCACATCACTCTGGTTTTGTAACAACGTCACCATGCATTGCTCGAGCTGTCACTGTGTGGAAGACTTGCAGGGCCCAAGCTCCACTTCTTTTCGCTCACAGAAGACTAACAGAGCCAAAGCCAAAGGCTCCAAACGTCATAACAAGGTTTGTCAAGGGCGCATAAAAGACTCATGATGTTAGGACTCCAATTCCTTTTGCTAATGGAAGATTCAAGGAGTGGCCAACCTAGGGTTTTGGACGTTGTGGTGAGATTTACTAAGAGTTTCATGGTGCCAAGATGTTCCACGTGGCAGTTGGGGGAAGAATGAAATGTTTCTCCAATGCCAACTGACATGAAATGAAATTTTAAGCATTGGACACACGTACATTTAAAAAAAAAGGAACACACCTAGCATGCATAATTATCCAAGAATGTAGACAGGCACTTAGATTCAGTGTGCAACTTCTACTAGTCCTCCATTGATTCATTAACTTTCCGTACAGAGTTTGCTAAAAATTCAGGATTCACTGTCACAATTTAGTAACAACAGTTTGCAGCATGAAAGTCCTAGTGGTGCAAAATAAAAAAAATGTTTGTTCTTTTCTGTTTCAAGGAAATTTGATAAAATATTTACTTTGAGGCATATTTTCTATTAGAACCCTGGTATTCAAACTTATATCACTTTTTTTATCCTGTGTTTTATAAGGGGAAAACACTGGTGCATTAGCGACATAACAGTATTCATTTTTTTAATAAACTTATGCTAATTTCTTCTTTTGATAGGTGTTCTCATTTTACGAATTACCTCCAACACTAAGTACAGATATATCAACTTGAACCATGCCATCTCACGTTTCCAGTTAATATCAAAGTCAGAATAGGAAGAGTTGCATAGCCAGTTCATCAATTCTATCTAGAACCCATAAAAGTGGCAAAAAGAGATTCAAGCCGATGTTAATCTTACAGTTGTATGCAGCTGCTTTATTTCAGAAAGTTGTTGAGAAGAATTATTGAATAAAATTTTAATCTCGTTCTCCTGCAAGGATAACATAAATCATTCTAGAAAGTTTGATGAATTCACTAAAAAAATGACATTGATAAGTTGTTACCTTCCTATGCAACATACTAGAAAGGCATTGCACTTCTGCTCTCAGAGAATGAAGGTTGGTAGTAGCTTCCTTTTTTTGATCAATTTCACTTTGCATGATCTCCATGCTTTTAGGCAGTGATGCAACAAGTGCCTTGAATTCTTGAATTATCTCTTTCCTACCTGAGAATAACCAACCACATAAGTTCTGTCACACCTAAATAAATTAAGACTGAGCAACTTGACCAAATACTTGATCCTCTTGTGGATGCTTCAAGTTTGGTCTGTAACATAACCCTTTCATCAGCCAATTTCCGCAGAATCTGCTCTAGTTCGGCTATTCTAGACTCAGAAAAGACAGAGATTGTCCTACCAATATCAGCTATCTCATGTTTCCAATTCACCTCCTTTTCCCACCATATGAAGCTGTCTTTTTCAACCTGCAATTAATATGTTGCAACATATCTCAACAGAGTAAAATGTGAAATGAAATACCAGAACTAACCATACAAACTACCGACCAGTTACCACCTGCAATTTCTCAAGTGAACCCCGGCATTGATCCATTTCATCCTTTGATGTCTTCAGTTGGTCACTCAGCAACGTAAAAATCTTGGATGAAGATATCTTCTTGAAATTCATCAAAGCATTCTGAAATTTATTATTTCAGAAATGCATAAGTGTTAAATTTACAAGAAAACAAATAATTTTTAGCGTGCTACTCAAACTTGATAATAAATTACAAAAGTAAAAAAGAACCAACCCGCATATCAGCTAATTTCTTTAGAATATCAATTCTTTCTTCATGCAGTCTCTTTATGTCCTCCAACCGGGTTGAAACGAGCCCCTGATATGCAACTCCAGCACAAATGAATAACCAAAATGATTGTTCAGAGATTTGCACATCAGAAAAACAAGCACCAATACCTACCGTCAATTCGTTGAGGGAAGATTCCATATATTGCATATCCTTTTTTGCATCCTTCACCTTATCTTCAGCAACTTGTTTGTTTCCAAAACTAGGGAAAAGGAAATGTGAATTTTGTGTTGTGCCTTTATGCAACTTTAGCTTTGATATTCTACAAATGCTTTCTTCCAACTCAGCGACTGTACTGGCCAACTCCTCTTCATAAAGGTTTCAAGAAGGAACATGTCAACATTAAAGAAGTAACAGTGCTAGGTTACAGATGCATACATTTGTGACATTCATCCAGAGAGACAGTGGAATGTTTGTAAGTTCATAAAGGTATCACAGACAAATTCAACATGTGATGTCCTTTGTCCAAAGTTGAAATTCTAAGATGCAAGACTTTGGAAGGAACTTCAATGGTACCTGCTAGTCGTTTGCACTCGGCCTTATTTATCAAATCTACATCTCGGTGGTTTAGGAGATCATCTGCCACCGATCTATGTTTTAAATGAAGATCACCTACAGCCATGAAAAAGTTCCTAACCTCTACCTCAAGGTCTTGAATAATTTTCAGCAATTTTCTGCCAGGTTCTGTGACAAATAAAGAAAAGTTATTGAAAAAGAAAAACATCAACCATAGGTCTAAGATTAACCGGAGCTACAAAATCACCAAAAGATTAAATAGTAGAGGCTGATACCATCTTCAGGTATAGTCAAAAGGCAAGCAGCAGAAAACAACTCATTTACATGCCACACATCATTGAGTAAACTTAAAAGATTCTTCAAGATGCTTTTTGTCGTCAAAGTTGCTTCTTGTACATCATCCTGGTTAGATGTAGGATATGCATCCTCAGAACATTCAGTTGCACCTGTTTCCAAAAGTCTCCTCAAGAAATCTTCCTCTATGGAGAAGGATGCCCCATCTGAAAATAATATTATGAAAAAGTTAAAAGAACCTCAAATTCACTAATAAATAGAAGCAAATGAGGCATTTGATAATTTTCCCACTGAAATCAAAAGGATATTTCTACCGGATTAGTAGCACAATCACAATTTTCCTTCAGACAACTGCCTAGATAGTCCATAAGAACTCCCAAATAAGACCACATCCCACTTGAAGATGTACTTCCTATTTTAAACCTACATTGAATTGCCTCACTTAAAAAAGAAGCAAAACAGATCAATCAAGCAAACATGACACTTCACTAGAGTTTCTTTAAAACAGATATCAGGCAACTAAACATAGTACAAAAGATGTCCAAAAGACTTCTTGATGACAAAGCCACACCAAAGAGACAGAATTGCACAGCCAGACTACGACAGGACAGATGCCTTGTCGCCCATTGATTCATGTAGCCAACCCCAAATAGTCGGTACAAACATGGCCTGATGATGATAATAATCCAGAAAAACACAAGATGACAGAATCAGACAACTACATTTTACAAGCAGACTTACGATCTCTACAGCAGTTCATACTCATTGATTAAAAACTTAAAAGTATGATTTTGTCCTCATCACCTGACTATCTTCTATTAAGCAAACGAGCCAATTTTTGTACGTAATAAGTTTACAGAGATTATACTAGCAAATAAATTGTACAAATTCACATCATATTGCTGAATGACATGGGTATATCTGAGATTCTCTTACTTTCGCCATAGATGTTTGAAGAATTAAGCTAAAGTCTTATTCGATAGGAAAGAAATACCTACCTAAGTAATATATCTGTTAAGTGGTTACATATCCGCTCAATCCTGACCCAACAACTCAAAGCTCTAACTCAGTCAGACAATTCAATATGCATACACTGTGTATCGTGTTGGCACAAAGAGCTAGACCTGGCAAATCTAGACACGACACGAAAATACGACACGAATACGATCCGCTTTTTTCGTATATGGATCATGCATTTTCGGATTCATGTCTATTTCGTGTCTATCCGTTAGACACGTAAAAATTTCGTGTCGGATTAGTGTTTTGTCTTCTGGATCTGTTAGATCCGTTAGACCCGTTTACTTTTCTTTTACTTAAAAAAATCTAGACATGAAAAGGAAAGAACCTGAATGACATTTGCATAATCTCTATAAGTTGCAATTTTTGAAATTCATTTTATATTTTTATGATAATTCTAGGATGTATATTTTATGGCCATGCACTTATAATCATAATTGGGTAGTGTGGATTGTGGGGATTGTTAATTTTTTTTGTAAATTCATTGGTTTAATTTATTACATTATCGTGTACTTATGGGTCTTTTTGCGTCTATTAGTGTGGATCATGTCTAGTAATCTATTTTATACTTTTTTTAAGTTATTGCATTTTCGTATAATTATGGATTGTTTTGTGTCTATTAGTTCGGATCGTATCTTGCAATCCATTTTACACGTCTTTTTTTCGTGTCTAATGGATCGTATCGTGTCTACCCGAAATTAAGCGGTTCGTGTTCGGATTGAACCCATTGACACGAAAAATTAAACGGATTGGATATGGATTAACGTTTTCGGATCGTGTCTAGATCGTGTTAAGACACGAATCCGATCCATTATCCGATTTGCCAAGTCTACAAAGAGCACAGGCAAAAAAAGTTATTTGTATTTTATAGCTTAGTGATAGAATCAACATACACCCTTAGTGAAAGAAACAGATTACTCTTGATAACACACTATATACACCAATGGAGAAAAAAAACAGTTAGTTGAGTGCTTATTTTGTAAGAAATTAAAAGTGAAAACAAGTGCAAGACAAGAATACAGACAATGACTCCAGGTGACTCCTTTATAACTTGGACATCTAAATGAATGCACAAGATGAATCTGCCTATGCTAGAAATAACTTCCTATTCAATTATTCCTGTTGATTAATCAAGCATTAGTTCTTCTCCAAAATACTTCTATTCAGAATCAGGAAGATTAAAGCATAAGCAGTGAACAAAATTGCCTAAACTTTCATCAAACTATGCATTGCCTAAGAGAAATTACATAATATCCATTTTACATCTCACCATTGGACAAATGAGAGTCTTTCAAGTGACTAACACATGTAGATCCACTTGCTGAGGTAGAAAGGGAGTCCAGGTCACAAAGTAGCTGATAAAAAACCAACTGAATTATTATTAAATTATTCAAACTAGCATTGTTATTCTGAAACGTTGTAACCAATCAAAGTGAAGACTACTGACCCGCTCCCAGTTATTATTTACCAAAAGTAGTGTGCCCTCATGTGTCTTCTGTTTCTCTTTGAGCTGATGAAATTTATTTTCAAGAGCAAGATACTCAAATTTCTGAGCTTCTAATTGTTCAGAGAGTTTCTGATTCTTGTATCTCAACACAGCAACATCAAGCTACAGAAAATAAATAATTGTGAATGTTTAAGATACATATCAGGATGTCATGAAGTTGTTATCCCTGGCCTAAAAAACAAAAATCTCACTAGTTCTTTTAACATGAAATCCAAACAGAGAGAGATCAACAACAAACAACACATCAGTCTACTTCTGCCAATAAAAAGTAGAAAGAAAAAAAACCATTAGGTCAATACTAATTTAATCAAGGGCATGTATTTGTGAAAGACTATAAATCCCTAATGTGAAAGTGGAGGCTGAAGTATGACAATCGAAGTGAATCAAGACTACCAGATCTTGAATAAATCATGATTTTCAGTATCAATATCCATATCACTATCAGCATTCAATAACTTTAAGTATCAGCATCAGATCAATAGATTTGATAGAATCAGAATGGAATATAAAAAATTCAAACAAAAAAGATGAAATAACAAAAAACATGGAACAAAATAAAATAAAGTTGCTTAATGTATAAGATAACAAAAGATACATTCAAAAATCAATGAATGTACAATAAGTTATATCACCCACAACATTTCAATTTCATTTGGAACAAAGAAGGAAAATTTGAGTGACTTTTATTTTGAATTTACCTTGGAAAATTGATAATAAGAGTTACACATATGATCATCAATATCACAGTAGCATTTGGTGGTGAAGCATAAAGTTTCAAGGCGGTTATTAGATCAATAAAATTGGTGGAATTGAATCAGTAAGAAAATGTGCAAAACAAAGAGAGGATAAAATAATTAAAAAAATGGAATAAAAAAATGAGTTTTTAACATATGAGGTAGCAAAAAATGTTCGCAACTCAAAGAATGTATCAAATGTTGTATCACCCACAACCTTTTCAATTTCATTTCAAACAAAGTAGGCAAATATTTAAAGATTTTATTTAAGTTTATCTCAGAAAATAAAAAATAAGACAATAAATGTATTTGATGAACAATATCATGTACCATTTCATGGTTAAGCACACAAATTTTATCATTATCATCATTGCTATGTCAAGGATAAAGCAAAAGATACTGCTATTAATTAGTGTAATATTCTAATATTAATGATTGTATTATTATTTAGAAAATTAATCATGTATTTATAATAGAAATATTAATATTTTACTATTACTAATCAAATCTTTATTACCTATTGCATACCAAATTTAACAGCTATTAGTAGTAATAATAGTAATGTATTACTCAATGACTATATGGTATCAGCTCCTTATTTACCATCAATTAAACTTACAACAGATAAGCTGATAGTGTATATTTATTTCCTTTCCAATCTACATTACATCCTTATCAATCAATATAATGATAGCATTACTATTACCAAATATATTAAAGTGCCATGAGAATTATTATTGGTTTACAATCTTTGAAGCTTCACTTCTCACAAGTCAAGCATTACTATTACCAAATATATTAGAAGTACCATGAGAATTATTATTGGTTTACAGTCGTATTGAAGCTTCACTTCTCATAAGTCAGGACTCATGAAGTCCGACCTCCTCATCGTTCTATATTAATAATATTTAAATGATCATTAAATGCATAGCTATTTTTCAACCAATCTTTGTTTAATATGATTTATGTGTATGAAGATATTATTCCGTTAGAATTTTAATCAAATATTAAGAATATTGATATTATTAATTCATCAATTACCATTGTTACCAATAATTATATGTCCTTGAATAGTCTTATTATATCAGCACCCAATATATTATATAATTGACCTTAGTGGCTTAGTCATCTAATAGTTATTACCAATTAAAAAATACTGTATATTAATTATTAATTTAACACCTCACGTATTGAAGCTTCATCTTCGCAATTTCACAAAGGCTTCCTCCTTACTAGTCCCCATTATTTCACTAAGGGTTCCTCACTAATCCTCACAGCTTCACAAGGTACTTCCTGTGATCCAGAAATTGGACTTTGGAGTTTAGTTCTCTTCCTCGTCATTGCCCCCTCTTCCCATGAAAAAGATTTATTCCTCATCTCAGACACAAACAAAAGTCACCGGCAACTTCTCTCATGCAATCTAGTGCCTTTGGCAAAGAGTGCACACAAGAGGATCTCCTTGCTGTGAGTCTTCAAACTGTGACCGACAACAGAGCTCGTTTACTAAATTCTTCCACTCCTCGATTTTTGATCGACATGAGATCAATGAGAAATCAAATGAATTTGAAAAGAAAAAAAAATTGTTTCTTTTCAGATCTAACCAAATTGTTCAACTTTACATAAAACTTCCTGATTTTCAGATCGCGTCTTCAACTTTCCTACAATTGTTAGACATGTCTGAAATATCAATCAGAATCAGATATATTGCTGATCCCAAACCATCTTGGACAATTCGTGTTGGGATCACTGAATTCGGCAAGCATGGAAATGAATAGGAACTCACAGAACCCTCATTCTCTTTTCAAAAATTCTCAGCTTGAACCTATGGATTTCCACTGAATCAATAAACTCACAAAAATTCTCATCTTGAACCTATGAATTTCCACTGAATCAATAATAAATAGCAAAGATCCACAACTACTTGAGAAAAGAATCAATTCACATGAGAAATAAGAAAGGTTAAATGACTTCAAATCCTAGTCTTTTGAACTCACATATATTCGATCGCTCTTATAATTGTAACTGATACTTCCAAGTAGATTGAATTAGCTACTAATTGATGATAAGAATCGCTGTCAAATACAGCAAAGAATTTGAACTAACAACAAAAAAGTCGACATACATGGATTACTAAAACCCACAATATGTTGAAAAACACAAGCGAAATAACAATATGGATTAATCCACTTTTCCCACTAAATCCGGCTACATATTCAATATAATGGCCTAATCTCAATCTGAAATAAAAACAACAATAGATATAGACTCAGAGATAAGACTTATTTGAAAATTTTGTTTTAAATAAAAACTGACAAAAAAAAAACTTATGGAGCGCAGTGATGGCACCTTCTTGTCTTCAGAGCGAGGTGAAAAAGGCGGCTTCTTGGTGGCACCGGCGCCAGTGGGAGATATAGACCCGAAATGCCGTCGTTTCCTCTCTGGCTCCCCGGTGCTTCCCATGACCCGAACACCTAGCAACAGGAAACCCTAGGCAGCAGCTCCACACACACACACATACACCGCTCCCTATCTCAATTTCCAGAAAAATCAAGCAAGAAACGGGAAACAGAAGGTAGAAGAGGGCGTCCCCCTATCAAGGCTAAGCAATCGAACCCGGACTCACGGATCGCATAGACATCAAACAAAAGAAGGGGGTGGGGAACAGGAAGCGCAACAAGCTAGCGGTAGAAGAGAAGCCGGAGATCGGGATCTTCAGCAGCAAGACGCGATCTTTTGATGCGGCGCGGGCGGCTGTCGGATCGAGGAGGGGGAAGGGCAGCGATCGGCGGTGGGTTTGGGGGGAAGAGAAGGGAGGCCCGGGGAGCAGCAAAGGGGGGAGACAAAATAAAATAAAAAATAAAAAAAACGAATATTGAAAAAATAAAAATAATTATAGACTTCGACTTGGGATAATAGAGAGGCAGGAGCCTCTTAGCTACAGTCAAACAATAGGATATTCGTCATTAATCTTTACGGACGGCCAGTCTCTTAGAATATATTTTTCTTAATTTATTTTTTTTCGTAATGATTATAAAATCGATTGTCATTTTTTATACTAACAATAAAATATTTGTTTCCAGAGATAAATAATTAATTAGAATAGTACAGAAATTATTGTAATAGATAAAAATTCAATTTCAATATAAGATTTAAAATTTATAATACTTTTTTCATATTAATTATGGAATCAAGTGAATGAATATCTTTTATTACAACAATAGGATATTTAATTCAACTTTTAAATAAAATGAAGTGATAAAGTTATATATATATATATATATATATATATATAATTTAGTATCGAAATTGATTAATTTATTTTTAAAATGAATCGGTTGAAAATTTTGGATTCGAATCGCAAGCCCCGTCCTGCGGCGGGATTAAAAAAAAAAGGGAAAAGACAAAGGCATTTTCGCCATTTAGATAAACAATAATGTGCGAGGGAACCGCTTTTGCCCACGCGGACCCATCCCCAACGTGTGTTGTCGAGTCACCTGCCCGATGAGCGGTATATCTAAGGATGGCAAAAATGGAATATTCGAAGAATCCAATGGTATACTATCGGAAACTCACGCGTCAGCCACGTGAGCTGATCCACGTAATCGGCTGATGAATCAGCCTCTCGACGATACGGCCCAAAATGCAGACAGGGCCCACTGAGATTTTTCCGCCCTTTGGCGTCCTCGAGTCACGCCAACGACACGTGCCCCACTCCGCCTATATAAGACCCGCCAATCTCTGAGTTCGAAGCCTCGACGAAAAGTGATCTCGAGAAGCGAAGCGGGGCGAATCGAAGTCGAAGGTTTTGGGTTCCGATCGCGACGCCTGCCCTGCCGCCTTCCTCTCCTCCCGGCGTCGACCATGAGTGCCATGAAGTTTTGCCGCGAGTGGTACGCGCGTTCTCCTGCTGTTCTTCCCCCACTCTCTCGCTTAACGCTGATCCGTATTCACTCTTCTTCCTTCGGCGCCTTCTGCGCTCGCAGCAACAACATCCTTTACCCAAGGGAAGACAAGGAGCGGAAGATCCTCCTCTTTGCCTGCCGGAACTGCGACTACCAAGTGTGCTTCTATGACTTTGTTCATCCTTTTTCGCGCGCTTCGATATATCGTTCCTTCTGTTACGTTGGTGTCCGTTGCCCTACTTGCACACTAGGGTTTTTCTTTGGGGGCTATAACGACATCCTACTTTCAAGTATCTGGATGTCTCTTGGCATTGTGACCAGTTTCGCTCTTTATTCTCCGGATGTATGTCGAGTTCGGAACTTGATCGTTTTGTCCATAACTCCATTAGCATAGACAGATGATAAGGCGCGTAGAGCGGCCGTGCCTTGGACTACGTGGAGTAGGAGCAAATTGTCATATTACCAGTTGCGAGGCTAAGAATTTGTTGTAATTTGAAACCAATTTGGCTATACAGAGTCGATGCAAATTTTTGCTTGGATTGGGTAGATGTTTGGAAGCCAATGGAACATCAACTAACGACAGCAATTTTTTATCACCAAAGGCCAATTGTTTCTATAACTTTTTCGATTAAAGGCACTAACAAACCTTCTAATGCTCTTTTGAATATTATGTTTTTCCCAAAAAATACATGGTTATTTGAAGATTGCCACAATTTTTTCTTTTTAATGAAGGCATTATATGTAGCTTTCTAATTTAGATATTTTAAGGCATTGCAATTTCCTCAATCTATGTAGATTCTAACTATTCGGGGTTGACCACATGGATTTTCTATTCAAATGAACTTTATGCATTGCTTTGTCATTAAAATATAATACACTTTGTTTTTTTTTTTCTGTATGTTGCTAGCTATTTTTATGTGCTAGAGATAAGTTGTCTATTTTATGCAATTGCTTATGCTTATATCGTTTGAATCTTAAAACTATATGATAACACTTATAACACATGTTAAATTTACTTATAGTTGTAAGATTTGCAGTCCAAGTTCTTCAAAACTGGAGAAAGTATGTTTCTTATCGATTTATACCCCTTCAGCACCATGTATTGTAGTCCAACCAATTTCAGCTTTATGAAAGTTATGCAAAAATCTTCATGTTTAGCTTTTATTTGTACTTCCAAATACAGGAGGTAGCTGATTGTAACTGTGTCTATAGAAACGTGGTACATCATTCTGCAGGCGAGCGCACTCAAATCTTACATGATGTAGCATCTGATCCAACTCTTCCTCGCACAAAGACAATGAGATGCACCAAGTGCAATCATCCTGAAGTTGTATTCTTCCAGGTCATAAATTTCACATCTCTAGAGAATGCACAATTTTGATGTTCTTAGATTTTATTTGTTGTAATATCGAATATCTTGGTGCATATATGTCTTCAAATGGAGCGAAACATCAAGGTTCATATGCATAAATTGGTAAAATATTAATTCTTTTTTCATATATATATTTTTCTTCTCTATTTGATTCTAAATGGATAGTTGAGAAAACATGCGTACCAATCAAACTATAAAAAGTCTACTCTTATGCTAAACATAGAACGTGTAGAATTATGCTGTTATAATGGATGCTGATGTGCTGCGGGAATGAGTATGTCCCTACCATCCTGACACAACTGTGTATGTTACCACACCACAAGTTATTGCTTCTATCGAATTAATGTTAACCAATTCTTAAAAGGATTCAAATTCCTTATGTGTATATTTTTTAGAATTCTAATTCCAATTAGTTTTCCTTAGAAATAAAGTATGAGGATAAGAAATGGAAGTTTATTTTTAATATTGGGAATCATATATCTGATATTAGATATAACATGATTCATAATGTATTTTCAAATAAAATTTGACCAATTTGGTCAGGATTCGTAAATTGGTTGAATTTTCTACTCAGTTTACCTTATTTGAACAGTGCTTAGCTTAACATGCAGGACTTTCATGATTCTTAGCCATCACCATTCACTTTGGGCATTGCATGAATGCCATTGCACCATGGTCTTTTATGTTCATTGAGCTATTCAATTTTCTTATATTTGCACCGTTCCCTTTTTCCCTTCATTTGTCTAACCATTTGAATGATATGGATAGAAATATGTTTTTGTCTTACAACAATGTATCCCTACAACTCATTGAATGGGATACTATTTCTAGTTCAAGGCAGGAACAACAATGTCAAATCTTACTCAACACTGCTCATTTTATATACAGATTTGAACCCCCCTAGACCTAGAGCCAACTTATTTATCAGTTAGCCAAACAATTAGTTCATGCTTGCTTATTTCTCAAGACAATTATGCATCTTCAAATCTTTATGCTCTAGATTCAATTTTGTTAGTTAATAATTTATAGCATAGGTATCGGGCTTCAGTTCAAGGGTTCATGCGGTGTAATTTGCAGGCTGCTGCTAGGGGAGAGGAAGGGATGACCTTGTTCTTCGTTTGCTGCAACGCGAATTGTGGTCACAGGTGGAGAGAAAACTGAGACGATAGCCATTTCCAGTGGCAGCAATGGTGATGATTCCATTCATTTTGAAGTCGCTTTTTTATATTAACTGAAATATAAATACTGATTTCCAGTGACACCTTATCGTTTTGCTTCCAACACTGATTTCAGACTTGTTCACGATTAAAAATTTGCATTTCGTTAGCTATTTTGGAGCAAGAATTGGCTTAAGTCTTGTTATAAGTAGAAATCATTCGAAAACAATTAATTATTTTTTAAAATACGAATTTAAAAAATTAACGTACACGTCATCAGAGCTCTTTTTTTTTCTTTAATTTACATTCGTTTTAGTAACAGACGCGAGGAGTTTTTTTTTATTGCATGGAATATAATTTTTTAAGAAAATCATGATGCCTGATTTTTAAAAAAAAATAATATATCATTCTAGAAGCCCAAGGTGATTATGTTTGTATTTTTTATGGTCGTTTTTTTTATGACGATGGAGAAAGATAAAATTATAGAGGAATATATTTTTTATTCGTTGATAAAAAATAACAGAGAAGTTTTGAATTTGAATGATAATTTTAAATTTCAAATTGAAAATAATGACAAAAGAAAATAATAATATATTATGAAAAAAAGCATAGTATATTGTACAAATATATAATATTAGATAAAAGAAAACGGGGTAGGGATGAATAAAAAATTTGGTTAAATCTATTTAAAATTGAATCAAATTTGTTGATTTAGTTTATTTAAAAATTTAGTGTTTTTTTTTAAATATCAATTTATTCGGTTTGATTTCAATTTTAAAACGAAAATAATCAATTAAATCGAGTAAATTAAATTGGAGTTCATCAGTCGATTGATTTATTATAATAATCTATTGATGAATTTCAATTGATTAATATAAAAAAAAAATTATTCGATTTTCAATTTAATTAATTAATTTTTTATCGATATTCCTCCAATTTGATCCTAGCCTGCGCTAACAATGAGGTTAGAAGACTCGCATCAACTGTTAAGTTAGAGCATAACAACTCTTGTTGGAAACTCATTTCCATGTGAAATTTAAACCGACTTCTGTGATGAAGTTCCATCTAGGATGATTAAAAAAAATAAAAATGGGAAGAGAAGGATTTGCGAGTGCAATCCTTTATATATTTATAGAAATGATCTGCATTCGATACAAAATGCTTGGCCATTGTCATCATCGTAAATGAAATCCAATTTCAGCTCTTATGTCAGTTTATAGTTGTATACCATGCTTATTTTGTCAATTGCTTCATCTTTTGATTTTGATATTTAAAATTAACATGTGAGTTTACATTATTTATCATGCTAAATCTTCACTTAAATACGTGTCGAATTAGGTTTAAAGCACTATTGAATGAATGGTTGGAAGAAGTTCTATTGTAATTGTTGAAATAAACTAACACGTAAACTTGTATACTTATGAAAATTATGGAAACATAAATATACCTTAGATGTCGAAGTTACTAGAACTGCTCTGATAAAAAACTTCTCAGATCCTCTTGAAACCCTTGCAGTCGGGATGGAAATCACGATGGTTAAATCGAACTTCCACCATAGTATCACAACGTCGTAACCCTTAAATTCAATGATGACGATTTCTCTTGTTCTACTCAACAAGAAGAGGAGTTCTTTAAGCGAAGCACTTCGCACAAGAACAAAAACTCTCGGTTGCCTTCTCGTAACACTCGCACACAAGAAACCTTCTCGTTTCTTGCTTCACTCATGTACAAAATTTCCCTCACACCTAGCCAACTAGCCACATAGCCAACTCTTCTTCTCATCAAGAAGGTTGATTTTATAAGGGAGGAGAGGAGATGGAGAACATGGGGTAATGGGTGGGTTACCCATTATCCATGTTTGCTATATGCCCCACGTGGGCATACAATTAATATCTCTCACTTGCACATGAGGGCATATAATATTTAATCGTCATTAGATCACATCTCTTGCGATCCATCATCCTACAGAGCTTTCATACAGAGTTAGGCGTCGTGCGATTTGCGAGTACACCTACATATAATAAAACTGCTCTATACACCTGTTAGGATGATAGAGTAGTCATCTTTGTATCATAAGATACAATCTCGCTGCACCTCAGATCCAAGACTTATTACATCCAATCAAACTTCTTTCCTCATCAAAAGTATCTCCAGATATTGTTCGATATTATATTCACTAATAAGTTTAATCCCTTCTCGGAAAAACATAAAAGACTAGTCGGTGAATATTAAAATTCTGATGTAATATCAATTGGTCTTCCTTTTCCCAAACTAGAATCTATTAGTCATAACTCAACTGCTTTCCTAGATCTATCCCTCAGACCTCAATTTATCTTCTAGGCCATAGGTAAACAAACTAAAGTAGCAACACTAAATCACGACCTCAAAAAATAGTCGAAAGCAATAAGAGTATAAGAGATGCCTCCTAGTGGATCTCGAATCTCACACAATGGGGCTCGAGAATATTAATTTACTGTCTCAAATAATAAGGCTCTCACTTTCCCTAGTCAATTTATCACACGCGATATGAAATACGTGCCACAGTATTATTCCCCATTTCTCATAAGGGCATATGTTATATTTCTCTAATACTATATAGGTATGAGACTCAGTCTACACATAAGACTCTATCTAGAGATCTCAGAGAGAGTCTCTCAAAGACAATATCACAAATTGTAAGTGATATCTGAGATCTCAAACCTGGCTGCTTACTAGCCGCATGAATGTGACTAAATTCATGTTTGTCTTGTCTCACATGATATCATCCTGAACACATATCAGGGTGACTTAAGTTCTAGCATGGTTACTCTCAAAACCTCTTATAGCTAGAAACCGTCTAATCTCCACTCTAGGAGTTGGTCTCTCATGTGAAAGAGTAAACCTGTCTGCCTGACATCTATTATATCACATAACATATATATATAACAAGTGCAATAATATAATCGGACCATAAATGCACATTAAGTCATATATTTCATTAAGCATCATTGTCATTACAGTACAAGTTGAGAAATTTCATAAAACACCTAAACCTAACGACTCTCTATGTCGCACAAAGGAGTCTCTCGTGATAGGTTTGGTAAAGGGGGCAGCCATCATGTTGTGTATTGAAATATACTTGACAGTCACTTCATTATTCTCAATGATGTCTCTTACATAATGGTATCTGGTATATATGTATTTGATTCTACTATGAAAATTAGGGTCCTTTGTGTAAGCGATGGTGGCCTGATTATCACAATAAATCATCACTGGCCTCTCACTATCCGCTACAACCCCTAAGTCATCCAATAGTCTTCTTAGCCAAACAACCTCTTGAACTGCTACTAAGCATACCATGAACTCAGTCTCCATCGTAGATAGAACAACACATGTTTGCTTCTTGCAGTTCCAAGAGATGACCCCGCCATTGAGCAAGAAAGTGAAACCTGATGTTGATTTGTGCTTATCTAGATCGTCTCTCCAATCAGCATCTGAATATCCCACGAGATGCAAATCACCTCCTCCATAACACAGAGAGAAGGTTGCAGTTCCTTTAAGATATTTTAAAATCCTTTTTACTGCTCTCCAATGATCCCTTCCAGAATTTGCTTGATATCTACATACTAGACCGATTGCATAACATATGTCCGATCTTGTACACAACATTACGTACATTAGACTTCCTACTGCACTTGAGTAAGGTATTTTACTCATTTCTCTTATCTCTTCTTGAGTCTTAGGACACATCATCAAGCTCAAGCCCTCACCTTTAGCGATCGGAGTATTTATGGGATTACAATCACTTATCCCAAAACGCTCTAGAATTTTCTTAATATAAACCTCTTGTGAAAAAGCCAGAAATCTTCTCGAGCTATCCCTCTGGATTTGTACTCCAAGGATAAACTCAGCTTCACCCATGTCTTTCATGTCAAAAGTGGAAGATAACCACATTTTAATAGTTATCAGATATTCAATATTATTCCCAGTCAACATTATGTCATTCACATATAACGACAAAATCACAAACGAGTTATTAGATCTTATCACCTCCTAGTAAAATCTTAGATACCACCGCCTGGATGATTGCTTAAGGTCATATATCGACTTCCGAAGTCGACATACCTTATCTTCTTGACCTACTTGAACAACCCCAAAAGGTTGTTTCATGTAGATCTCATCATCCAAACTTCCATTAAGGAAGGTGATCTTCATGTTCATTTGATGTAACTCTAGATCTAGACTCACGACAATCGCTAAAAGTAAACGGATCGAAGTAAACTTGGCTACTAGAGAGAAGGTCTCCTCATAGTCAATGCCCTTTGTCTGAGTGTAACCCTTGGCTACTAGACGAGCTTTATATCTCTCTATCGATCCATCAGCCTTCCTCTTGATTTTGAGAACCCACTTATTTCTAATGACCTTTCTATTCTCAGGTAAGTCAACAAGCTCCTAAACTTTGTTGACTTTCATTGATTTCATTTAGTCTTTCATGGCCTTAAACCATTAGTCTTTTGCGGAACCCTCGAGGGTCTCTCTCAGAGTCCTCGGATCTTCCTCGTCCTATGGAGTCACAATGAGTGTCTCATTCTCAATCAAAAAATGATGACGAGATACATTTCCCCGACCACTCCGACGAGGAGAGAGAGCATCCTCACCTAGAGATGAACCACTTCCACTATGACCAAGATTCATCTCAAGGTCTTGAATCTCGTCGCTGGGATCTATTGAGCCAATAAGCTTGTTCATCTCATAGAAGGTGAAATCTCGATCAATTTCTCCTCTCTTAAGAAAATCATTCTTGAAAAATATGACATCATGAGACTCAATCTCAGTGACAGTTTCGTTCGTATGTTCTCCTAGGAATACATATTCTTTAGAGTGTTCAGAGTACACTTCTTTCCTCGCAGGCCTAACTTGTCGTATTTGTGTGAAGAATCATTAACATACGTGGCACAACCCCATGATCTCAAATGACTAAGGACAAGCTACCTCCCCATCCAAAGTTCGTATGGGGTATTGACTACAAACTTAGTTGGAACATGATTAAGGACATAAGCTGCAGTCAATAACGCATCCCCCCAATGAGAGATTGGTAAATTGGCCTGCGCCATCATAGATCTTACCATTTCTAAAAGAGTCATATTCCTTCTCTCAACGACTCCATTTTGCTGAGGAGTAGCAGGAATAGTCAGCTGTCGTGTAATGTCTTTCTCGAAACAGAGCTCTTCGAACTGCTCAGATAAATACTCGTGCCCACGACTAAGAGTTTTCACTCTTAAGTCTAGCTGATTTTCAACCTCGCTTATAAACCTCTTGAAACACTCCAATGCCTCAAACTTGTGCAAGATCAGATAGGCATAACCGAAACGCGTGTAATCATCTATAAACGTAATAAAATACATGGATCCATTTCGTGTTCTTACATTTATGGGTCCGTAAATATCAGAATGAACCAACTGCAATGGAGTCCCAGCTCTCACTATTTTCCCAAATAGTTTTCTCTTAGATTTGCCTACCAGGCAAAACTCACATAAGGCCAATTCGACCTTGGTTAGATGGCCTAACACGCCACATACTTCTAACCGACCCATCTTCTCTTGCCCTATATGGTCAAGACTACTATGTTATACACTCACATCATTCACTACACTATTAGATGCAAAGGCAATATGAGACGTAGGATAAGACTCGTGAAATGAAATTAAATTAAGTGCATATAGTCCCTCATGGACTATTCTAGAACTTATTAAAGAGTTGTCATACGAGATAAAAACTTTAGAGTTTCCTATACAAACATTATATCCTAACTAGTCTAGACTACAGATAGAAACTAGATTTCACCTAATCTCCGGAGCATACAACACATCATGGAGATACATGACTTGATTATTTTGCAGCATCAGTTTGCAAGTGTCAATCCCTCTCACCTCCACGATGCTCTATCCCCCACATATAGCCTTCTTGCATGCAGATTAATACGGCAAAAATCTACATAAGCACTCCTATCTCGAGCTACATGGTCTATTACCCCTGAGTCTATAATCCACAAAGGAGAAGAGTTAGCGAACATCACACTTGATGACACATAACTCAAACCATGTAAAGAAGAAGTATCTACCTTTCGCTCACGACATTCGCATGCGAAATGTCCAAGCTTACCACATACGTAGCATCGGACTTTGCTCTTTACGAGCTCCTTCTTGTTTTTCTGTCTCTTCTCATTAGTCTTTGACTTCTTCTTGCCCAGATCTTTGATCTTCTTCTCATGCTTGCGCCACTTGCTCTTGGTACCTCAGGAATCCTTACTCAACTCCGCAATATTAGCATGTACTGAAGAATACTTGGTCACCTCCTATCGCTCCTCCTCGAGCTCGTAGTGCCTACTCACATCTGTGAAAGTACGAATACTTTCGGTGTGCGTGAGATAAGTCTTAACTACCTCCCAGGAGTCAGGCAATGACTGAATCACACTCAATACCTAAAGCTCATTCGACATGGACTCTCCCATATTCTTCAAAGAGGCAATCATACTCAACATATGCATTAAATGTTGTTTCATAGTATGATCAGACCTCTTTTTATAAGTAATAAACTTATACATCAACATCTTCAACTTAGGAGCTGAAAAGGTGTCATATTGCTTTCTTAGAGCATTTCAGACTGTCAAAGCAATAGGATAATGTTCATAAATCGGGATTATTACATCATGCATGCTACTAAGAAGAATTACCCTAACTTGGTCATCCTTCTTCTTCCATGCACGATATATCTCCTGATCCCGTCTCACTTGTGACGTGATACCCTCCCCGGGGTCCACCATCTCGTACTTAAGAACCTCCTCGAGTTCTTGCTCCTCGAAGATGAACTGAATCTTCCGGTGCTAAATCTCATAATTGTCACTATTTAATTTGTCTTCCTTCACGAGATCCATTATAACACTCTTTGTCACAGCCATGTATCTGTCGCACGGATAAAGAGACTTTAGTGACTATTGATGCTTAATGTCTCAATATTTATGTACCCTACTAATCATCAAAACTTAAAATAACTCGAATACAAATTCTATAACAAGCGTATGAATCAATAGGCACTATACACCATAACCTAGAATTGCATCTCACCATTCGAATTAAGATTTGATACACAAATAGTCACATTAACTTTCAAAGCAAACATACACTACGCTGCCGTGAAAGTTTATGCACCACCATATAGTGGTAGCGTTTATGGTAAGCCTACATGCCCCCCCCCTAATGGTCCACACATCTCAGAGTTAGACCTCTTCGTCGTTTCCAAGACTCTCGACTTAGGTCGAGTTCCATCTGAAAATCCTTCTCGACCTACAAGTTAGATTTTGATTAAACTCAAAATCTCACTCGGTTTTGAATACCCGACATAACACCTCTATGTGTCAAGCAATTCAATGTAACCCGAGTTTCTCTACTCATGTCAAGCTTTCGAAATCCTCAACGACCTTGAGAACTTAGGACCTTGCATGTACCGAGCTCTCGCAAGTGTCGTTGACCACTTTGTCGACTTCTTAAAACACTACCAAGCTCTACACAAGTCCTGAGCCCCACATGCTCTGGCCGAGTAGTTAGTGTTTTTGCCGAGTAGTTAGTGCTCTGGCCGAGCAATTTTTTAGGAATACCGAGCACTGTGTAGACGAGCACCTGCACGTGCTATGTCAGCCAAGCAACTGTTAGAAATTTCGAGCAACCTATAGGAATCCCGAGCAGTATATAGAAATCCCAAGCACTTTCAGGAACTGCTCGAGAATGCTCAGAATTACGAACTACTCGAAGTAGTTTCCGACTCAGAACCGCCGAATGTCTCGTAATTGCTCGAACTGCTTTCGAAGTAGTTTCCCACTCAGGAACTGCTTGAGAACTTCTCGGTAAGTTCATTGTTCATCGTCTTCTCCGCTGCACACTTGAGCAACAACAATGCTTCCGCATTGATGTTTCGACTCGCGATGTGCGACAGGTGTGCCTTGCACATGATTGAGAATAATATGGCCGAGCATCTTCCTCATGCTCACCCTACAGAGCAGTATTGTTCATCGTCTTCGACGAGAATTGTGTTCCGCGACCAGTAGCCTTTTTTCTGAGTTTTAACTCAAGAAATTTGTTGAACGTTATTCCATTCAACCTGACTCTGATACCAATATTGAAATAAACCAACACATAAACTTGTATACTTATAAAAATTGCGGAAACATAAATATTCCTTAGATGCCGAAGCTACTGGAACTGTTCTGATCAGAAACTTCTCGAATCCTCTCAAAACCCTTGTAGTCAGGATGGAAATCACGATAGTTAAATTGAACTTTCATCACAGTATCATAACGTCGTAACCCTTAAATTCGGTGACGACGATTCCTCTTATTCTACTCAACAAAAAGAGGAGTTCTTTAAGCGAAACACTTCACACAAGAACAAGAATTCTCGACTGCCTTCTCGCATCACTCATATCCAAGAAATCTCCTCGTTTCTTACTTCATTCGTATACAAAATTTCCCTCGCACTTAATCAACTAGCCACATAGTCAACTCATCTTCTCATCAAGAAATTACTTTTATAAGGAAGGAAAGGAGATGAGAGGACATGGGGTAATGGGCGCACGTACGTGGGCATACCATTAATGTTGCTTGTGTTGTGAAACTAATATAATTAATCTAGGAAAACAACGTGATCCTTTTTTCAGTAACTTTAATTCGTTTTCAGAAAAATATATAAAAAAGTGCTAGAATAGTTTTGACCCTGTAGATGTTCTTGTCTGAGTGTTCATCCTTATCACATACAAGGGAACTATGAAATAAATGAAACTGAGAGTTATCCTCCATGTAGTTTATTCTGATCAGCAAATTGATTTTATCAGTTAAATCAATTTGTTTTAATTTGAAATTCAAAATCGAACTGAATTAATCGGAAAAAAAAAACCTGATATTTTTAAAAATTAAAAGTGAATTTCTGAATAAATCGGATTGAATTTTTGATTTCGATATATTCAATCGATTTAATCGAATTTTTTGCACGCCCCTAATATATGAAGGATATAATCTCTGGCCGCCAATGAAAAGTTTTTTTGGAACTCCTCGTTTTGCACGAATTCAATACTCACCCGTATCTTTGTTTCCGTCCCTAAACATTGGACTTTCAGGACTTCCAAAGTAGAATTCCTCGAGTTTATATCAAAACAATACCTAATCAAATATTAGAATACTTGATCCATGCAGCTCAAGATCCATGGTAACGCTGCAATACACTACTAGAGCATCCGAGTTCAAGATCCATGCAGCTCTTTTGAAATATTCAAGTTTGAACTCCTGATATATAGGATAGCTTTCTAGGACGTTTGAAAGATGGATGGAAATACCTCTTCCTCCATTTATCTGGTTGGTAAATCAGGGGGAAAAAGAGGTTGACTTTTAAATTAATCAGATAAAATTGATTAATTGTTATGCTATATAAATCATCCATAAATATCTTTATTATTCGATAGAATATATATTATAGATTAGTTCTTGAACTCTAGAAATTCAGACCGTGAATATTGAAAATATTCATGGATATATATATAGGAAAAGACAGATAACTTAAGTGAAAGAGATTTTTAAAACAATTAGTAAGAAATGCTTCTGAGGAGTTTGAAGGATTTTTTTTTTATTTAGATCTTTTCTCTCCAATGAGCCTCATTTGTTACCAAATACAACTATGTCTCAACATTAGAGATCTTATCCGTTATCTCTGTCAATATAGGTCTTACAAGTTTGTATGGTGATAGTTACCTTCACAAAGGACAAGGACTGAGGGATCTCAAGATCGAGACAAGAAAAAAAAACTTTAGAAACCTTCACTCCTAAGAAACAAAAGTCTTAGCCTTGCATGCTTAACTAGAAAACTGGAAATATATATAACATGGATAGAAATTACAAGGAGAATACAAAAGAAAAGCTTAAACTGAAAAACTATTAAGAAATACACACTTACAAGTTCTGAAGAGAAACTTGTAGACTCTACTTTAGACTTACACTCACACACTAGAGAAAAGAGGAAGATCTACAAGAATAATGATCTCTAAGGACACTCATAAATATTCATATAATATATTTTTAGTGACACTAACGTTTTAGTGATATCATTGAAAAACATCCTATAAAGTGTTGTCGCTTTAGTGACTTGCTTTCCTGATATTTTATAATGTCATTATACAATATACTAACATAAAAAATATCTTAATTTAGATATATAATGACATGCTAAAATGTCAGAAAAAATCATATTTTAAGGACATCTATATATGTTTTATTATCAGGACAAATTAATGTCACCTAAACTTATTTATTTTTTTGACATTTACAAATATCTTATATTTTTTATAAAGACAATAAGAATTATCAGTAAAGATAATTTATAAGATCATTTTTAAATGTCACCTTAGTTAATCAATAATGACATTTATTAATGTCATTATAATAATTTATAAAGGTATTAAAATGATCACTAATATAAATATGAATTCAATATTTATACATCATCACAATTCATCCTTTGTTTAGAATATAAAAAATTATAAAATATAATTTAAAGTGATAATAAAAAATATAAATTTATTCCATAATCATTGAGTTAAAGTTACAAATGTCTTGATAAGCCTTTTACATCCAAAACTAACTACACACTATACTGAAAATATTACATTTTAGAACTAACAAAGTTTTGTAAAAAAAAAACTCAACTAGGCAGACTATTTTCAACCATAATATTGATTCATAAAAATTTAGATACCTGTCACCTACAAATACAATGGATATATTTATATTAGTACTGAAATAAAATAATAAACAACCAAAGTTAATCAAAATAATGGTAAAGATTAGATATCATACCAAGCGAGGAAATGTAAAGTATCATTCCATATGCACCTAGTAGTGATCTTCATTTACTATTAACTGTAAATACATTTCATATTTATTTAAAATTATAATAACATGATAAATATAAAAAAATAATAATATTTTAATAAAAGGTTATCAAGCTATCATTCCTCCAAGGTCCCAGAAGCACACAAGACAACCAATTTTGATCACAAATGACAGTTAACTTATTTCTATAAAAGCAAGATCAGTAAAAATAGAAAACAACTACCACAACAATAATTAATATGCATATTCTCCTACTATACTAATTCTTACATAACATATAGATTTTATATCATCATAAATAAAAATATGCATTGCATGACCTTAAAATATAAAATGTTTGGAAAAAGAATAAAATAAGGGAGCTAATAAGAATTGTTACCTATTTGTCATGGCCATATGTACACTCCATCTAATCTCATCTGAGCGAATCCATGATCATGTTCGTTATCAAGAACATCATGGAAAGTAATGGATCCCTAGTAAGATTTAAGATGTCAACAATTGACAAGTTATGAAATAAGTCAACAAATAACATCAAGTGATCAACCTACTAGTTTGAAGTTTGAACTACCTTAGCTTAAAGACATGGTCTAAAATAGTGACACCGGAAAAAATTCCTCAACTTAACCAAGAGCCCGTAAGAAGTGTGTTATCTGTCAACATAATTATATCATTTTATCTATTTCATCATTTATTAGAACTACTCTTAATTGCTAATAAATTGCACACTAAGCACAATAAACCAAAATGGGAAGTACATTATCATTTTCTTTTTGAATGATAAAAATATCTCACATATATCGATAAAATAATTCTCCACGGTAAGCACTCCAATTCAATGTATCAAAATCACTTCTTTGAAAAAAAAAACAACACAAGCATGCTCCTTTCACTATGCATCCCTGCTATTCTGCAGAGTATTTTATTAAAAATAAAACAAACTAGGTAATGTACAGCAGAAATTATTTCAGATTGTCCTCTAAATTCATGTATACATTGTGTTAAAATGTTAACTATAAATCTACTGGACAAATAGAAGAGTCATATGTAGGAAATAACACTCGACATTCGACCAAAAAGTAATGCTTGAGAAATGGATATAAATGTACTTTGATTTGAATGTTTGATTGAAAATGTTGACAATGGACAATAAATAAATAAAATAACTTCATCGTCAAAGAAAAGACACTAGATTTGTAATTTATGCAGGTTTATAGAAGGGACTTCTGTCACACCTGAACATAGTGTCCTCTACGAATCATTGTTTGAGTAGTCACCAACTCTAGAACTGATACACCGCTAGATTTACCAAAATCTAAGAACCTGGAAGAACTATTTGCTACATCTAGAAAGCTCCATTGTCCTGCAACCCAAAAAGTTAAAGATCAAAACAAGACAATATTTAGTCTAGTGCAAAGAATTTATCAGTATTGATTTTCTTGCTTTATTTTTTAAATTTAAAAATATTCTTCAAATTGGGTCTGATACTTTTCTCTAATATGTTAATAAATCAATGCACTTTTTCCTTGAACAAGATGCAGATGTTAATAAATGATGACAATATCTCATAGCAGCCAGAGAGCATCACCATCATATAAATGTATCAAAAAGGATTTTTTGCTCTACAATTTAGCTTATGAAACTTTCTTTATTCCCAATTACATACACTATATACCAGTGCTGCTTCTCTACTTAATTATGCATTTCTTTTTTTCTTCTAATTTCTGAAAAAAGAAAGAAATAAAATTTACTAGAATTCCTTCTGCAATAGTAGCAGTGTAACTCAAAGTGCACATATGCTACTCTAATGACATTCTTCCTAAATAGAAAGGACAAATTAAAAAAATACAAGTACACATCCTCTCATATTACCTAGCTCTAATACATGAATTCTTCATCGAACTCTATCTACTCTACACTAGTGTTGGATAATGACAACAGGACTATGACACTGCGAGTAGCCACTTAATACCTCTATCGATCACATGTAAACAATTTTAGAGATAACTATGTAGGACACTTGGATCCACACCCACATCAGTTACTTGAATCCAAGTTATATAGAATATCAGTATTTACATTACCAAAATGTGTTCATCTTCTCAAAAGAAATATTCGGATTAAACAAATACTAAATATAGAAAAAGGAGTTCTAAGTGGAAATTACAAAATAATAGGCACGATTAAACACAATTATCCACTATGGCAATATCAAAAGTCATTCCATTTATGTTTGCATTAAAAAATGCAAAATGTAAGAAACTCTCAACTCCATTTCTATACTCCTCAAATTGTCTTGGTAAAAACATCCAACTCTTATACATAATAATTCTACACAAAAGAAGTATTAAATTAAGATTCACAGAGTTAGTTAGGTTATATTATTAGATAGGTCAATGCATAGAGCATGTCTTGTAAGATTCTATTATGAAGAAGACATCAAATATAAATGAACAGACTTCGATATGAAAACAACTATTATGAAGAAGCATTAGATTATTCAGCACAATTTTCAAAAACTAAAGAAGACGGATATTATAAAGTAGATTTAACAGGAAAAAGTGACCAAATTGAAACACAACAAAATAATACTATTATTGCCCTCCTAGCTTCACTACACTATCGACTGACCTTATTAGAAACAAAAATTTTGAGTATAGAACAAACTTTAGCTGGAACAAACCAAAACCAAGACTGGCACCAAACATTAGAAAATATAAATAAGGATTTAAAACATTTGTCCGCAGGAAAAACATAAGGCACAAAACACAGACTTACTCTTTTATAACTTACAGAGACACCAAAAGTTTAGAATGAATACAAGAACTGTAACTGAAAGTTTTACTGGACCCTCCAGAACCCTGGAAGGGCGAAGGTCTATTGCTAGCACTTCATAGTTAGACAACATACGAATAAACTCAGACCTAAGCCAAAGACTAGAAGAAATAATAGACATAGAAAGAAATACAGAAGTATTTTCCAATGAACAGTTAAACATTCTTAACTCTAGGAGGTTATATGGAAACAGTTTATTCTCTTTCCATACCTCACTATATAGAAATAGAAGAGCAGAAACTCTACATCTTCCAGAGGGAAGAGAAGAGCGTTTAACCCTTATAACAGAACAATCTGCTAGACAATTACTAGCAAGAAAATAATATTACATACATCTAGGACTAATTATTTTTGGCATCAAAGGATTAACAAGAAGGAAAACTGGAGGAAAAGTGCTAATAGTACTATATGACTCTAGATTCTCAGATAAAGAAAAGGCAATAATTGGATTGATAGAAGTTGACATGAATGATAACATAGGAATTACATATTTATGCCCAAATTTTAACATGACTATAAAAGATTTTGCAAAATATATTAAGATAGTAGTACAAGCCAGAGGATATGGAAACTTTACGGGAAAAAATATCTGTCTTGAAATGATAATTTTAGGGAAAACCATGAATAGTATACACAACTCATATAAAATACAGATAGAAGGGATTATAGATGCTCTAAGTTCAAAAGGGACAACATTTTTAAATCCATGACGGTACAGTTCAGAAGAGCTAGCTAACCTAGAATGGACAATAAATTTGGAAGACATAGAACCTCTATTACAGCCAACCACTTCAATTATCTATAAAAACAGAAATGGAAATCTAAATGTCCGATTTACTAATTACCAACAAGCCTCTTCGTCATCTGCAGAATTAGAAGAAGAAGAGGGGTTAGAAACCCAAAATAATAATCAAACAAGGAGATTAAATTTAGTCTACAGAAGAGAGCAAACTCTAGTAGAAAAGCTTAGGACCCAAATAAGAGTCACAGGAACTCAACATTTGGTGTTAGTACAAAAACAGAACAAACAATTAAATTTTATGAATATTAGTAAAGATAAAGAAGAAAGTTCAAACATAGGAGGAGTGTTTAATGACCTGGATGAATATGTTTACATTGCTAAGGAAATAGCTCAACATATAAATATACAAGAACTTAAGGAATTAGAGGAGTTTGATAAAAAACATCAAAAACTCCCGGAGAACATGTATCTATATTTTGATAATGACCAAAATATCATAGCAAAAACAGAAGAGGCAACCTATAGGAATAAATTTACTGAAGACTACACTATGGTCAGTACTAAACAAAGTATAAAAAGATCTCTAAATCAACTAGACAAACTTCTAGCAGATGACACTTTTAGGAATTTTATGCACCCAACTACGATAACAAAATCTAGCTACAATAAAAATCTAATGAATACAGCAGAATCAACTGGAACGAGTAGGCCTAGTCAACCTTATCAGATCACTTACTCAGAAAGTCATATGAGAACTATAGATTATAGTCAAGGACATCCCCCTAGAGCACAAATAGATCCTTATACAAATAATAATCCTTTATTAAAAACAATGGGAAAACGAAAACCTCCAGAAGTTACTTTCTTTGAAAAGGAATCAGTACTTTTAAATATTACAGAATGTAACCCCCAACTATATGATACTTATTTAGAACAATGGACAGTCTCTGTAAAAAGAGATTACATGGCAAAACATGAATTAGACATTGAAACAGGGGATGCTATGCTAAGGATAGCTGAAAATTATTTAGGTGACGTAGCCAGGGCAGTATGGGAAGCCTTTAAATCTAAATTTCCTGAAGAAATAACAAAAATAGCCAATCAAGGTAATAACATACTAAATTTTTGTTATGTTATACATAGGATACTCACTGCTAGAGATGCTAATACTGGTTTAGACTTAAGGCAAAGAGAAGCCATGAGAGATTTGGAACAACTACAGATTACAAATTGGTCCTACATAAAACATTTCCGTAATGATTTCTTTGCACTAACTGCAGTTTCAGGTAATTATTATAATTCTGATTTAGGAGAGAGATTATTTAGTAAATTACCTGGAGAACTAGGAAAAGAAATACATAAATCATGGACAGATATGAATGTAACCGATATACATAATAATATAGGAGTACGAATCCAACATATAATCACAAAATTAAAAGAAAAATGTACATTTATTCAAATACAAAGAACACTAAAAACACAACAATATGGGTTTTGTAGACAAATTTATACCCCACAACAATATGGAAGTACACCCAGGAAAGAAACTTTTAGAAGAAAACCATCCCCTCGACCTAAAAGACAATATAAAAAGACTTATTACCTTAGAAAAAGTACTGCCAAAAAACCCTACTTAAATAAAGAAAAACATGTAAGAAAATTTAAACCCAAAAAGACATATGCACATACACTTACTTGTTATGCTTGTAACCAACCAGGACACTTATCTTCAGCCTGTCCCAATAGAAGGAATTTATATACCAAAGCATCTAGTCTTGTGGCTAGCACAAATGAAGATCTGATTGAAATACAATCAGATATTTCAGATACATCTTCAGTATACTCAATCCTATCAGCTAATGACTCTGAAGAAGCAACCCCTGAATACACACCTATGAATACTTGCCCACCAACAGAATACGGTTATGCAGCCAAATATGGCATTTCTATCCCAGAAACTATAAATAATTCTTGGGATGATTTATTGGATACTCTGGAGGAGGAGGAACAACCATTATTACATACCAACTACATGTATAGGACCGAAAGAACTCCTTATCCACCTCCTAAAGAAGACAATTGCCAACATGATTGGAACTTACGAGAAGGGAATTATTGGACACCTTGTTTCCTTTGCGATTTTTATCCGGCTGTCAATAAAAGAGGAACATGTAAAAAATGCAACAATCAAATATGTAATTATTGTCTTAAAAACGACTATAATATTACTATAGAGACTCAACAGACCACAGGGACTAACCGTAATCAATTAATAGAGGCCAGAATATCGGTCCTCGAAACTCGACTAAATTTGCTAGAAACAGAACTTAGGTCTTTACAGCAACAACAACACAATCAAGCATATGCTGAATGCGAAGAGGCTACTACTCTTCTTGATCCTGATCTTTCCACTTCCCAATTTCTCCCCTCTACCAGTAATAGAGTCTTTATAAAAACTCCTAGCATGTGCAACTTTGGTATTGCAGCTGAACTTAGGGTTCAATGCACTCTTATAATTCAAGGTCATAAATTAGACCTTCAGGCCCTCATTGATACAGGGGCTACAAGATCTACAGTTGATGAAGATATTCTTAGTACCTTTTTACCACAACATTTAATTAAGTACACAAACCAACCTCAGGTTAGTACACTATTTGATGGATCCAAACATACGATTCACAAGTATGTCCCTAATGCACATTTAAAATTTTTTACTAACTGTGGCACATACAACCCCTCTCTCCCAATTCCTGACCTCTGGGTTTCCTCCCTTAAGCAGACAAATTTACATTTAATTCAGGGTCTCTCTTTCCTTCTCTCTTCACAACGGGCTCTTCTTCTTACAAAGGACTATGCTGTCTTTATGTCTACCCCTATTATTTCTCCCCTTCTTTCTGAATACCCCTCCACATTTCGCGCTTCGAAGCGTGGTGGACCAGAGCCACTAGAAGACCTTAAACAACTAGAAGGCCCCAACCCTAATCTTGAAACCTCAATAGAAAATCACATAGAAAACCCAAGGACGGAATTAGAATTTCTAGGTCAATTGGTACGTGAGCGAATACAAGAAGAAATAGAACAACAACAAGATTGTCAGTGTGCAACACTAGGAGAATGCAAAAAGAAAAATTGCTATAATCAAGTTAATTAAAACCAAGACTTCCTAGAAATTTATAATGACATAGAAACATTAGGAGTAGACATACCTAATGATTTAATACAAACAACACACTTTCTAAACCTCTTAAAAACACAAGATGATTTAGACCTGTTAGTCTCTAGAATGGAAAAATTAGAAATAATAGGAGAAAATCCCACCAAATACTGGAACATAGACAAGACATATTGTAAATTAGACATTATAAATCCAGACATTACGATAAAAGCACAAGATTTTAAGTATACTAATTGGGAATCAGAAGAATGTAAGACACATATTAAACAATTATTGGATTTGAAACTTATACAGAGATCTACCTCTAGACATAGAAGCCCTGCTTTTATAGTCAACAAGGGATCCGAACAAAAGAGAGGACAGTCTAGAATGGTTTTTAATTATAAAAGACTTAATGATAATTGTCATGAAGATGGGTATAAAATACCAGACAAAGAACAACTTATCAATAAAATACAACACTCTCAATGGTACTCAAAGTTTGATTTAAAATCAGGTTTTTGGCAAATAAAGATGCATCCTGACTCAATAAACTGGACAGCTTTCTCTTGTCCGGAAGGCCATTTTGAGTGGTTAGTAATGCCCTTTGGGTTAAAAATACTTTTGTCTTTGTGAAAGATGGACAATATTTTTAAGGAAGTATCTAAGTTTACTTGCGTCTATATCGATGATATACTAGTGTTCTCTAAAACTAAAACAGAACATTTTTCACATCTACATATGGTCTTTAATATTTTCGAGAAACATGGTCTTATTATCTCCAGAAAGAAGATGAAACTAGTTACCAAACATATAGATTTCTTAGGAGCAGAAATAGGGTAAGGAAAAATAAGACTGCAACCTCATATTGCTAACAAAATATTAGATTTTCCAGACAAAATAGAAGAAACTAAACAACTAAGAGCTTTTCTAGGGCTCCTTAATTATGCTAGACCTTATCTTAAAGACATAGGGAAAATAAGTGGCACATTATACAACAAAACATCAGCAAAAAGACAAAGACACTTCAATCAACAAGATATAGATTTAATTATAAAAATTAAACAAATGGTTAAGACACTACCTACTTTGTCTCTCCCCCTTGATAATGATTATTTGATAATAGAAACAGATAGATGCGAAACAGGATGGGGAGGAGCTCTTTTAAAGAAAAATTCTAAATACGACCCAAAATCTACAGAAGTCCTTTGTAGATATGCATCTGGCAAATTTAAAGAAAAAGGACATTTAACCTCCTTAGACTATGAAATCTTAGCAGTAATTTACTGTCTAGAATCATTCTTTCTATTCATATGTGATAAGAAAGAAATCACCATACGGACAGACTGTGAGGCAATCATAAAATATAATCAACAAACAAAAGGAACAAGAAAAACTCTAAGTAGCAAAAGATGGTTAAAATTTGCAGATACAATAATCAACAAAGGTTTAAAGATACAATGGGAACATATAAAAGGAATTAATAATTCCCTAGCAGATACACTTTCAAGACTACTTACATAATTGTACCTTTCAGGTTCCATGGATAGACAAAAAAGATCCTTTATGTTCAACAAAAACAACAGTTTTAACTATGGCTATACAAATACACCACGAAGAGTCATGACATTTGGACAACAAGAACTACCTCAATATTCAGATACTGAACAATTTCTATTTGAAGAAAGACAAACTTTGGACCAGGTACAAAACTGCTTAATTGACAATATATGACACACCACAAGATAAGGAGCAACAAAACAAAAGATCTAGTAAACTACTTCCAAACAATAGTAGAAAAGCCACTGGGGAAAAAGTTCTTCTGTTATGGCATATTAACCGGATCACATGCAGGAGTATATGCTACATGGGAAGAAGTGAAAACAGTAATTCTAGGAAATGATAAACACTCTTCTTACAAAGGCTTTTACTCATTAGAAGAAGCATTTGCTGCAGTAAGACAAAGTGCTGGACCACACTTTTTCATCAGCACCTTATTAAAGGGAAAACAAACAGCAACGGGCCCTATGACTCCTACATCTCCTACATTGACAAGGGCAAGCTCTGAAATCACATACTCAGAAGTGGTTACAAAAAATGAAGAAAAACAACAGACAGATATTTCCTTAAACAACCTTCCAGCAGACTTAGGTTCTTACATCAGGTCCCTTGGGGAAAAATCAGCATGGCTTGATTTTTGCCAAATACAAGAAGCCCTTAAATGGGTACATGAACATCCTCAAGAAGGCATCACCATCAGCTACGAAGGAGAATTTAACTCCAAACTTAAATGTCAAAAAAAGTTCAGTACATGCTCACAAGAAGCCTACAAATGGGGATGCAATTGCCAACTTCTTTACAGCTTTAGACGAGCAAACATTGACTTGAGACATTTCAAAGAATTAAGATACAAGGGAAAAACAATTACACATTTTACACTCATGGATTATGGTCTACTCCATAAATTATGGGTATTTAACATAGAATCAACAGAACACTTTCCCTCCAAACTTGGAGAATGTGTTAGACATCTTATAGAAGAAGAAGTCTTTCAAAACATCATACTATGTACATTTGACAGTTCTCCTCCTGAATGGATAAATCTTCGCATAGAACCAGCTCGACATGTCATTAAACTAGATGTCCAGAGTGGATTTTCTAAAGAGGAGGTTATATCTGAATTCTACCCCTCTGATGAGGACTTAAATTGGGAAGCACTCCCAGCCCGGCAGAGCAATTAAAGCACTGGAGAGCATCAATACAAGGATCACAATGGCTTTGGACTTATAATGAAGCCACATCTTTTCCAACATCAACATACACTCTTTCTGCTGAAACATATACAGAAAAAATTTATTGGGATAAAAATTATGCAAAGAAGTTCTTTCCCTTCAAAATAACTACTCAGCACCAGGCTTTACTACAGCATTATAAGAACAGGAATGTCGAATGGATATTAAAGAAGACCAGGCTAACAACCCATCAATATCGAGAAAATTTGCAGCAGATCAGCCCACCGGCTCGGCCTGGCCCAGATGACACAAACTCATTGGATTCGATGGCAGAAAGAAATCTAGAAAACATGATGGAAGGATAAGCACAAGGACAACACCCGTGACACAAGAAGGGCAGTCACAGTACCAGAAGGACAATCACAGGACTAAGACATGACATCTACAGTATCAACCCGTGACACCCCTCAGAAACACTTTCCGCCCGTGATATTTCCACTACTACTAATATGTTCCAGCACCCACAGGACAGCAGCTTCTTCTCCCCCTATAAATGGAGGCCATTGTCTTTCCCCGGAGATATCCCTCTCCTAGCAGTTTCCTCTTCCAGTGTGTTTTAAGTGCTTGTGTGTAAGTGTAATCAATTCGTGTGAGTTTTCTTGGCCTTAGAGTCTCATTTGTAAGTATTTCCCCTTGTAATTTCACTTGTAAAATCCATTGTATTTCTAGTAAAGCTATTTCTTTTCTATAATGCAAGGCTAAACGTTTTGGCTTCTGGGGATCGAAAAATACATCTTAGAACTTCTTTTTCTGATCTAATAATCCTCCAGTCCTTTTCCTTCCCTTGAGAAGGTAACTGTTACCAATAAACTGGTAAAACCTGTGCTGACAGAGGCAACAGATAAGACCTCTAATGTCGGGGTGCAGTATGGATTGGTAACAGGTGAGGCTCATCGGGAAGAAGAGACCAAATCAAGAACCTAGCATACATCTTTCGAACTCCCCAGAAACCTTTGCTCTTATTATCTTTCACAGCTCTGTTCTTATTTTAGTTTCCTTTGCTAGTTATTTTTCTTATATTTTTGTGTAAAAAAAAAAATCCTGTATGAAAGACAAACAAATAAAGTTAGCTAAAGCAAGCCCTTCTTGAATGTAGAATAAGCCTAATTTTTGTTCTTTCAAAACCAAACTCGTCTACTATTTTTCAATTGTTTATCATTATAATTTGCCTTGATAAACAGTAGTTCGATAAATTTAAATAGTGTTTCATGTGAGTGACTCTATACGTATTTCATGTCATGGTGGAATAAAGACAACAAGTGACAGATACAACTCTTCATAATATAAACTAAATAATAATCTGAACTGGAGCACAATATCTGATGCCCTATTATTGTAAGATGCATATCTACATTATTGGGAAAATCAAGTTAAGGATCCAACACATGACCTAGACCAACATACTGATTAAAAAGAATGACAAAATTTGTCCTACAACATGAAAGAAAGTCATTACTGATGATTTGGATTATTATCAACTAATGCCTCACCATCAATAGCATAGCCATGTGTTTAAAAGCTATCGGAATTCAATGTGGAACAATTGAATGCATAAAAGAAGGAAATAAAGCCAAAGAAGCCTCTGTTATCTACCACAATTGATCTCGCCGGAGTTCTGAGGGATTCCATGTTTGTCGGCTTCGCCTCTTCCACCGGGCCTTTCTTGACATCTCATTACCTTCTGGGTTGGAGCTTCAGAGCCAATGGCACGACTCGAGATCTGGATTTCTCCTTGTCGCCATCGCTCCCTCGCACGAAATCAAGAAACCTATCGAAGCTCTTCGATGTCTTGCTGCCTTTGGCTGCCATTACCTTTGTTCTGGTCTCCATCGTCGTTGCTCTATTGATCGTTAGGAGGAAGTCGATGTACGCAGAGGAACTAGAGGAGGAGGAAAGAAAGATAGCTATGTTGATACCAATTTTTTTTTTGCTCTATCCAGGAGGAAGGAGGGGGTCTTATATAGGAAAGAAATCGAAGTTGATGTTCCTTTGGTGTTGAAACATGTTAAGGATTGGTGGAGATAATTATTGTTGAGTGGAGCTTTTAGTGCTGGAAAAGGCTGGAAATACTATAGATAGATGCTTCACGAGTGTTGGTGTTGTAGCGGATGCTTCACGGGTGTTGGTGTTTTAGCTGGATGCTTCACGGGTGTTGGTGTCTTGTCAGGGTTCCATCATGTTTTCCAGGTTTTGCTCGCCCACCGAATCCAATCCCAGTGAACCTGTTTCAGATGAGTCTGTCGATAGTGGTGGGTTGGCTTGTCTCAGTATTTCTCTGAATTGATGGGACATTCATCTATTTTTCTTCTTGAGTCATTCGTTGTTTTTCTTATGATAGTGCTGGAGTAAAGTTTGATTTTGTATGGTTGTCTTGAATGGAGAGAATATTGTACCATAATGAGAAGGTCAATATACCTTTTCTATATATGTCTCTGTAGCCATAATGTATGTAATAGAGTATGTATTAGATTCTCAAAGTCATAGAGAATCTTGCATAGAGGTTCTCCAGTGTTTTAATTGCTCAAGGGGAGGAGGCAATGCTTCCCAATGTAAATCCTTGTCTGAGGGAAAATACTCAGTTATGGCTTCATCAGTGGAAAAACCATATTGAACTTCCAGTCTAATGACATGTCTAGCTGGTTCGATTTTTAAATCTATCCATTCGGAAGGAGAACTATCATTTGTGCATTGAACAATACCTTGGAAAATTTCTTTCTCCATCAAGTATCTTATACAATCTCCTAATTTTGTAGGAAATTCTAGAGTTGATTCTATATCATGTATCCATAATTTGTTGAGCATTCCATAATCCATAAGTAAAAAGGTTGTAATTTTTTTTCTTTTATATTGCTGGGGCTGTAGTGTCTTAGATCAATATTGGCTTTTCTGAAACTATAAAGAAGTTGACAATTACATCCCCATTTAAATTCTACTTCTTTACAATAAGCAAACTTATTTTAGCATTTTAATTTGTAATTGAACTCTCCTTCATAGCTTATTGTGATTCCTTCTTGTGGATGTTCATGTATCCACTTAAGAGCTTCCTGTAGAAGACATAAATCAAGCCAAGCTGACCGCTCTCCCATGGATCTAATGTAGGTGTTTATGTCTTCTGGAAGGTTATTTAAAAAATATTCATTTCTTTAATAACCTGTTGTTTTGTTTATTTGGCCATAGTTTCTGAGTAAGTGGTGTCGGGAGTTGTTAAGGGCTATTTTCCTTTGAGTAAGGTGCTGATGAAGTAGTGTGATCTTGCACTTTGCCTTACAGCTGTGAAGGCTTCTTCTAGAGAATAAAAACCTTTGTATGAGGATTGTTTGTCACTTTCCAAGATGACTATTTTGACTTCTTCCCAGGTTGTATATACTCCCGCATGTGAGCTTGTTAATATGCCATAACAAGAGAACTTCTTTCCCAAAGGTTTTTTTACAATTGTTTGGAAATATTTGACTAGGGCATGAATAACTGAAATTTTTTGTTTTGTGGCCCTTGGTATTGTTGGAATGTGTCAAATGTTGTCAATAAAGTAGTTTTGTACAAGATCTAGGGTTTGTCTTGCCTCGAATAGAAACTGTTCGGTTTCAGTGTATTGAGGTAATTCTTATTGTCCGAAGGTCATTATCCTTCTTGGGGTGTTTGCATATCTGTAATTGAATATCATTTTTCATCCAAAAGTTTGTATTTTTTTTGTCTATCCATGATCCTGAAGAAAAATAGTTCATGTGAGTAATCTTGACAATCTATCGGTCAAGGAATTGTTAGTTCCTTTTATATGTTCTCATTGTATTTTAAGTCCTTTGTTAATAATGGTGTATAAAAATTTTAGCCATCTCTTGCTACTAAGAGTCCACTTTATTCATTTTGTGTGTTGGTTGTATTTGATAATTGCTTTACAGTATGTTCTTAATGTTAATTCCTTCTTGTCACAGATAAATAGGAAGAAATATTCAAGACAGTAGATGACTGCTAAAATTTCGTAGTCTAATTATGTTAAATGCCCTTTTACTCTAAATTTTTGTTGCATATCTACATATGATTTCTGTGGTTTTAGGATCATATTTAGAGGACTTTTTTAGAAGGGCTCCTCCCCATCCTGTCTCTCATCCATCAGTTTCTATGATTAAGTAATCGTAATTTAGAGGAAGAGATAATGTGGGTAATGATTTGACCATTTCCTTGATCTTTTTTATTAGGTCAATGTCTTATTGGTTGAAATGTTTTTGTCCTTTCGCGGAGGTTTTGTTATATAAAGTTTCACTTATCTTCCCTATATTTTTTAAATAGGGTCTGGCATAATTAAGTAATCCTAAAAAAGCTCTCAATTGCTTTGTTTCTTCTATTTTATCTAGAAATTCTATTATTTTATTAGCTATGTGAGGTTGTAATTTCATCTTCCCTTGTCCGATTTTGGCTCCAAGGAATTCTATATGTTTTGTAACTAATTTCATTTTTTCCTTGATATTATCAATCCGTATTTTTCAAAAATATTGAAAATCATGTGTAAATGTGAAAAGTGTTCTATTTTGGTTTTTGAGAATACTACTATATCATCAATGTAGACGCAAGTAAAGTGTGATACTTCTTCAAAGATGGTATCCATTTTTCGTTGAAAAACTTGAGGTGCAATTTTCAAACCGAACGACATTACTAGCCACTCAAAATGTCCTTTCGGGTATGAGAAAGTTGTCTATTCTACCGAATCAAGATGCATTTTTATTTTCCAAAACCCCGATTTTAGACCGAATTTTGAGTACCACTATGAGTTTTGTACTTTGTTTATTAGTTGTTCTTTATCTGGTATTTTATATCCATCTTCATGGCAATTATCGTTAAGTCTCTTGTAATTGAATATCATTCTAGATTGTCCCCATTTCTATTCCGAGCATTTATTTACTATAAAAGCAGGGCTCCTATGTTTTGAAGTTGATCTCTATATAATTTTTAAATTTACTAGTTGTTTAATATACATTTTGCATTCTTCTGTTTCCCAATTTATATATTTGAAATCTTGAGTGTTTATTATAATATCTGAGTTTATTATGTCTAATTTACAATATGTTTTATCTATATTCCAATATTTTGTTGGGTCTTCCCCTATTATTTCTAATTTATCCATTCTGGCAACTAACATATCTAAATCTTCTTGTGTTTTTAATAAGTTTAAAAGGTGCGTTGTTTGTATTAAGTCTGTAAGTATGTCTACTTCAATTGTTTCCATGTCGTCATACATTTCTAAGAAGTCTTAATTTTGGTTGGTTTGATTAATCTGATTATAACAATTTTTCTTTTTGCATTCTCCTGGTATTTTACACTGACAATCCTATTGTTGTTCTATTTCTTCTCTTATTTGTTCGTGTACCAATTGGCCTAGAAATTCTAATTCTGTCTGTGGGGTTTCCATCTGGTTTTCTTCTATGTTTTCTATATTAGGTTGTGTTTATCTTCTTCTAACTGTTGTTTATGTGGTTGTGTGTTGTGCTCAAATCGATCACGCTCCGAGGCGCGAGACGTAGAAGGATATTCAGAGAGGAGGGGAGAGATTATCGGCGTTGACAAAAAGATTGCATAGTCTTTTGTAAGGAGAAGAGCTCGTTGGGAGGAAAGGAGAAAAGAAAGGCCTAGGATTAAGTGTAAATTGGTTCGTTTAAGGGAAGAAACCCAGAGATCAGGGATTGGGAGAGAGGAGCTATATGTACCACAATTAGTATAGAATTTTAAATGAGCGTTAGGGACATACTTGTGAATTACGTGTTTAGAGCCATCAAATAGAGTACTAATTTGGGGTTTGTTTGTATACTTGATTAAATGTTGTAGTAGAAAAGTGCTAAGAATTTGCTCATCTATTGTGGCTCTTGTATCAATAAGGGTTGAAGTTCTAGTTTATGACTTTGAATTGTAAGAGTACATTGTACTCGAAGTTCGACTGCAATGCCAAAATTACACATACTAGGTGTTTTAATAAAAACTCTATTACTTAGATTACTTGTAGAGGGGAGAAATTGGGGATTGGAAAGATGAGGGTCTAGAAGAGTAGCGACGTCTTCACAATCAGCATATGCTTGGTTCTGTTGTTGTTGTTGTAAAGACCTAACTTCCGTTCCTAGTAAATTAAGTCTAGTTTCAAGGACAAAAATTTTGGCCTCCATTAATTGGTTGTCATTAGTGTCTTTAGTAGGCTGAGATTCTATAGTAATGTTGTAGTCGTTTTTAAGGCAATAATTATATATTTGATTTTTGCATTTCCTACATGTTTCTCTTTTGTTGACCGCTGAGTAGAACCCACAAAGGAAACAAGGCATATAATAATTTCCTTCTCGTAAGTTTCAGTCATGTTGACAGTTGTCTTTTTTAGAAGGTGGGTATGGAGTTCTTTCGATTCTATACATGTAGTTGGTATGTAATAATTGTTGTTCCTCCTCCTCGAGGGAGTCTAATAGTTCATCCCATGAATGATTTGTTGGTGCAATCGGCCCAGGTCACGATTGACCAGGACTCGAGTTTGACTCGAGTGATGTTTTGATGTTTCGACAAAAACATATGACAATGTAATTGTCATGGAAAAGTCCAAGTCTTGTGTACTTGGCATGGAAAGTCCAAGTGGAACACTTGGCATTTGGTAAAGTCCAAGTCTCGAGTACTTGGCATGAAAAGTCCAAGCATGGGTCTTGGCAATGTAAAAGTCCAAGCATGGGTCTTGGCAATGTAAAAGTCCAACATGGGTTGGCAAGGGAAAGTCCAAGCATGGTCTTGGCATTTGAGAAGTCCAACATGGGTTGGCAAGGGAAAAGTCCAAGCATGGGTCTTGGCAATGTAAAAGTCCAACATGGGTTGGCAAGGGAAAGTCCAAGCTTGAGTCTTGGCATGAGAAGTCCAAGGGGTTTGATATTGGCTGTGTAAAGTCCAAGCGGGAGTCTTGGCAGCATAAGTCCAATGGTTGGCGGCGTAAAGTCCAAGCGGAGTCTTGGCGGCGTAAGTCCAATGTGCCTTGGCGGTGTAGACACCATTAGCATGACATAGCCGATGGAAGCACCTAGAGGCTAGCGCGATGGATGAACAAGTCATGGATGACTTGGAGGGATCCGAGATGTGTGAGGCTGATGGAGGTGGCTAGAAGGCTTAGGTCTAGGCTAAGGGTGGTCTAGCAAGTATGGGGGCACCATACTTGGGTTAAAACCTCATTTTTGAGGTTGTCAGTCGACTGACATTATGGCCGGTTCGACTGCCGTGAGTCGACTTGAGTTCATTTGCCGGTTTAGAGTCGAAATGCTCTGGCGATCGCTCATTCGAGCGATCGGCGTGTCGACGTAGTCGACCGACTAAGGGTCGACGATCATTGCCGATCCGATACCCAACCGCAGGCGCTCGTAGCCGAGTCGTTGTCTCACGACAAGCGGTGGCATCGATCGGCCCGGGGACTTATGGCAGTCGACTGATGGCAGAAATCCAGCCCGACGCAAGATAAAAAGGGGAGCTCGTGGAGGATTTCATCATCAGTTCTTTGGGGGCTTTGGTGAGGCGATTTGCAGGTGCATTTCAGGGTCCTTCAAGCTCATCCAAGCAAGCGCTCAAAACCCTAGTTTGTAAAGTGTTCTTTACATTTTCACTTGTATTTGCTTGTATTTCTTTCGTTTATTGTTGTAAACATTTGTACGAGGTTTCTCCGCCTCCGACTTGTTGTCGAGAAGGAGTTTATTGATTAGTGATTGCATTGGCGTCGCTAGAGCTCGTTAGAGCTCGATCCGTGGAGTAGGAACCGTGTGGTTCCGAACCACGTTAAATCTTCGTGTTATTGTGTTTGTGATTGTGTTTCATTATTGTTATCATATATATATTCCGTTGTGCTAACGAAACTTGTAGACACGAACACGCGATCGAATTCCATCTATGAACGGTTAAACGCTATTCACCCCCCCTCTAGTGGCCTCAATTCTCCAACAAGTGGTATCAGAGCTCGGTGACTCTTCAACGGATTAACAACCGGGAGCAAGATGCTAGAGGGTGAAGATGGAATTCCAAGACAAGCTTGGATGGGATATCAACACACTTATCCCTTATACCTTCTATGGACAAGAAAGATTCAATCAATGGAAGGTGAGGATTAAAGAATTCTTGATGATGAAGGACTTTGAAGAGTGGGGCATTTTGATGGAGGGATTTCAATATTCAAAAGGGCCCAAGGGAGGAATTCTCAAGATGAAGAAGTGGACCGAGGAACAAATCCAAGAGTTCGAAAAGAATACAAAGGTAATTAAATTCTTGGTTGATTTGATTCCTAATAAAATTATGTGTGAGCTAGGTGAGTACAAGGATGCCAAAGAGGTTTGGAGTCAAGTGGCAAAATATCATGAAGGCTCACAACCGGTCCAAGAGGAAGAGACCGAAGAGGCTAATGCATCATCCTCACAAGGAAGTGAGGATTCGGAGGTTGATAGGGAATTAACATCCGGATCAGAAGAGGTGGAGGAAGTGGAAGAAGCATCCACCTCAAGGATTGAGGGGGAGGAGATAACTTTCACACCGGAACATCAAGAAGAAGCTTCGACATCCGGTCAAGATGAAGAAGCCCAAAGTTCAATTCCGGTCTCCATTAACCTAGGTAACTCAAACATATGTGTTAATAATAAAATGCATATAATATGTTTTGAGTGTAGGGAAATCGGACACTATAAGAGCAAGTGCCCAAAGAAGAATAGGAAAGCTCCACCGGCTCCAAAGGTCAAGGATGTCGGTCCCTCAACGCAAAAGAGCAAAGAACAAGTAATTTGCTTCAAGTGCCGATAAACCGACATTTCCGTCAATGCAAGAAGGGGACAAGAAGACTCAAAATGTAGCATCATATGTAGGTTGAGCTAAGGCAAACCCTAGGGTAACTTCTAATTTTGCTCCTTCTTCAATTTACAAGCAAAAGCATGCTAGGGATTTCAATTCACTTGCAATTTATGAAAAGCATGCTAATAGGAACAAGTATTTTTGCTTAGGAGCTAAGAATGTCTACTTAGATAATAGGGAGAAATTTGGGACTAATGTCCCTAAAAACAATTTACCTAAGGACAAACCTAGGTCAAATAACTCAAGATCAATTTTACCTAGGGAGACAATTAGAAAGGTGCAAGAGCACCTAGGTCTAAACCCTAAATGGACTAGGCATATGCCTAGGAAGTCCAATGCCCAAGAATTTAATCAAAAATCAATTGGGCAATTAGAATTAGAGAATCAAGTCTTAAGGTCAAGGCTTGAAAAACTTGAAAAGACCCTAAATAAGATACAAAATCAATTTAAAGGGTCTAGTGGTCAAAATCAAGGGTCCAAAAGTCAAAGTCAACACCTAGGACCTAAGAGTCAAAAGTCAACAAAGGGCAAGCAAGGTTTGGGTCACAAACCTAAGCCTAAAGTGGCTTATCATAGTGTCACATTTGACTATGGAACACAAACTAGGTCTAGGAAGACCAAGATCAATAGGGAAGTCATCCCTAAGGTTGACCAAAGGTTGTGCCTAGTGGCTAGGGTTTCTAGGAAACCTAGGGTGGCCACTAAGAAGGTTGCAAGGGGAGTTACCCCTAGAGTCAACCTAGGTAAGACCCAAATGACCAAGGCTAACAAGCCTAGGAGGGTCATTAGGAAGGTATCTAGGGAGGTTATCCCTAAGGAATACATAATTAACCCTAGGAGCTCAAATCGGTTTTGGGTTCCTAAGAGCGTGATTGATTCACACTAGATGAGTTTAGGGTGTGCCAACCTTGATTGGATGGGTAGTTAACTCAACCATGGTAAAGGTGGCACTTTAGGATATTTTCAAGGTTATGGTTACCTTGGAAATAGATTTGAATCAATATCCTAAAAGATTTTAGGATGTGCCAATGCACTTTTGAAATTAAGAAAAATCAATTAAATTGACACAATTTAGGTTTAGAGGTTAGTGTGTCATTTTGGGTTTTTGGCACACTAGGGAGATTAGGTTAATATGGCAAAATATGATTAATCCCAACAAATGGCAATTAATATTAAAATTTAAGTATTATTATACCTATATATTTTATATGTCATGCTTTGTTTGTCATATAACATGTCATGACATCATGCTTACTTTTAATCATTTTATATGTCATGTTCATGTTTTAGGATTAAGGTTTTAAATGTCATGTGTTTTTAGATTTCATTTTATGCCATGACATCATGATTATGAGCATATGCTTATTTATATCATCATTAATGTCATAATCATTCATGTATTTAAGAAAAATTTCGATTGAAATTGATTTAAGGACTATGGCATGACTTGGAGTCTCATTCATAAGGGAATCAAGTAGAGTTGCCTTAGAAGATGCATGAAACCCTAGTTTTTAAATGAACCAAAACCCACATCTCACATCCAATTGACATGTATGTGTATTTATACACCCTAGATACATGTGAGATGCTAGGATATGAGTTAAGTTCAAGGTGCATAGTTTTTGCATCTAGATGAACTAAAACTCATCTAATTTCAAATGTGGATCATTAGGAAAGCTTGTGTACAAGTCATGTGCATAGAGCCCAAGGAATATGATCCAAAACATGGTTTTGAAATCATTTTAAAATCAATTTAGAAAACCTTGGTGAAGTCTATCTTTTGATAGCAATCACCATTGATGAAGTTGATACAAAATAGGGCCAAAACATTGAAAATTTCAATGGTTTTTGAGTTTTGTATCAAACTCACTATTTTATGGGTAAAATAATTTTCAAATATTTTTCACCCATTGTAATGACTATAAGTAATACACGTATCAAATTTTATGATTTTTCAAATTACGTAGAATTACTTATGTTTTTCCAAATCTCGATTCTGATAGTTGAAATTCGGAAATTTCAGCTATCGATCGCCCTGGTGGCGATCGACGATATGGGTGGCATGATTCGACATCGCCGAGTCGATCGTCAGGTCTGATTTCGGGTTAACAAGGTTTGTTTAGCCCGTGTTCAGCTATGGAAAAGGTTCCTAATCACTCCTAACCCTAGGATATGCTTTAGGAAGCATTATAAAGGGTGAAAATCCATTGGATATGGATTAGGAGCTGTGTTAGGTCAAAGTATCAAATTTAGGGTGAGTGAAAGTTCTATGTTGAACTTAGAACCTTAATTTTGATGGTTTAGAGTTCCTATTGGCTTAGGGGCTTCCCAAGGACATTGTTGGTGCAATGGTCAAAGGGAAGCAAGCCTTTAGGGGGAGGTATCCATCTTGGGATGATGGATGTGTTTTTCTCCTTGAAGAGGAGAAGTTATTGGGAGAGTATCATCAATTGAAAATTTGATGGGTTTTTGATACCCAATTTGGAAATTGAGAGAGAGTATAGGATTGCCTCTCTTGAGTGATATGTGAATTATCACTAGGAAGATGGTAGACATCCTAGGTATTTATTTTTGGATCAAGGGGGAGATTGTAAGATCTCATTGGGACATGAGACATTGACCTCCTTGGAGAGAAAACCTTTTTGATGTTAGTCAAAAAGGGAGAGAATGTTTGGGGGAGAACATTTGGAAAGTGTTTACCAATTTGGGATAATTGGTAAGGGATTTGAGTTAGTGGTCTAACTCAAATATTTTGTTTGGTTTTTGTCAAACATCAAAAAGGGGGAGATTGTTGGTGCAATCGGCCCAGGTCACGATTGACCAGGACTCGAGTTTGACTCGAGTGATGTTTTGATGTTTCGACAAAAACATATGACAATGTAATTGTCATGGGAAAATCCAAGTCTTGTGTACTTGGCATGGAAAGTCCAAGTGGAACACTTGGCATTTGGTAAAGTCCAAGTCTTGAGTACTTGGCATGAAAAGTCCAAGCATGGGTCTTGGCAATGTAAAAGTCCAAGCATGGGTCTTGGCAATGTAAAAGTCCAACATGGGTTGGCAAGGGAAAGTCCAAGCATGGTCTTGGCATTTGAGAAGTCCAACATGGGTTGGCAAGGGAAAGTCCAAGCATGGTCTTGGCATTTGAGAAGTCCAACATGGGTTGGCAAGGGAAAGTCCAAGCTTGAGTCTTGGCATTTGAGAAGTCCAAGGGGATTGATATTGGTGTGTAAAGTCAGCGGAGTCTTGGCGGCATAAGTCCAATGGTTGGCGGCGTAAAGTCCAAGCGGAGTCTTGGCGGCGTAAGTCCAATGTGCCTTGGCGGTGTAGACACCGTTAGCATGACATAGCCGACGGAAGCACCTAGAGGCTAGCGCGATGGATGAACAAGTCATGGATGACTTGGAGGAATCCGAGATGTGTGAGGTTGATGGAGGTGGCTAGAAGGCTTAGGTCTAGGCTAAGGGTGGTCTAGCAAGTATGGGGGCACCATACTTGGGTTAAAACCTTATTTTTGAGGTTGTCAGTCGACTGACATTATGGCCGATTCGACTGCCGTGAGTCGACTTGAGTTATTGCCGGTTTAGAGTCGAAATGCTCGCAGCGATCATCGCTCATTGGAAGCGATCGTGAGTATCGGCATCGATCGTACCGATCAATGTCGAACAGAGCGCTCCGTGGCCGTGGCGATCGGCTACTGGTATATCGATCGGCCGCCAATGTTGGCAGTCGACTGCCAAGAGTCCCGTTGGAACTTGTCCGACGTGGATTGAGCCGTTGTCTCACGACAACATGGCATCGATCGATGAGGACTTATGGCGATCGACTAATAAGTAATCGACCCGACGCAAGATAAAAAGGGGAGCTCGTGGAGGATTTCATCATCAGTTCTTTGGGGGCTTTGGTGAGGCGATTTGAAGGCGATTTGCAGGTGCATTTCAGGGTCCTTCAAGCTCATCCAAGCAACCGACAAGCAAGCGCTCAAAACCCTAGTTTGTAAAGTGTTCTTTACATTTTCACTTGTATTTGCTTGTATTTCTTTCGTTTATTGTTGTAAACGTTTGTACGAGGTTTCTCCGCCTCCGACTTGTTGTCGAGAAGGAGTTTATTGATTAGTGATTGCATTGGCGTCGCTAGAGCTCGTTAGAGCTCGATCCGTGGAGTAGGAACCGTGTGGTTCCGAATCACGTTAAATCTTCGTGTTATTGTGTTTGTGATTGTGTTTCGTTATTGTTATCATATATATATTCCGCTGTGCTAACGAAACTTGTAGACACGAACATGCGATCGAATTCCATATACGAACGGTCAAACGCTATTCACCCCCCCTCTAGCGGCCTCAATTCTCCAACATGATTCATAGTTTCTGGGATAGAAATACCATATTTGGTTGCATAGCCATATTCTGGTGGTGACACAATATTCATAGGTGTATATTCAAGAATAGCTTCTTCAGAATCGATCATTAGCTGATATTATTGAGTATATAGAGGATGCGTCTGAAATATCTAATTGTATTTCAATCAGATCTTCATTTGTGTTGACTACAAGATTAGATGTCTTGGTATATAAATTTCTCCTATTGGGGCAAGCCGAAGATAAGTGTCCTGGTTGATTACAAGCATAACAAGTAAGTGTAGTTGCATATGTTTTTTTTTGTTTAAATTTTCTTACATGTCTTTTTTTATTAAAATATGGTTTTCTGGCCATACTTTTTCTGAGGTAATATGTCTTTTTGTATTGTCTTTTAGGTCTAGGAGGTGGTCTTCTTCTAAAAGTTTCTTTTTGGGGATCAGTTCCATATTATTGTGGGGTATAAATTTGTTTGCAAAAATCATATTGTTGTGTTTTTAGTGTTCTTTGTATCTGGATGAATGTACATTTCTCTTTTAACTTTGTTATTATGTGTTGGATTTGTACTCCTATATTGTTATGTATATCAGTTACATTCATATTCGTCCATGCTTTGTGTATCTCTTTTCCTAATTCCCCTAGTAGTTTACTAAATAGTCGTTCTCTTAGGTCAGGATTGTAATAATTACCTGAGACTGCCGTCGATGTAAAAAAAAAAAATCATTGCAAAAATGTTTAATGTAGGACCAGCTTGTGATTTGTAATTGTTCTAAGTCTCTCATGGCTTCTCTTTGTCTTAATTCTAGGCCAGTATTGGTATCTCTAGCTATAAGTATCCTATGCATAGCGTAGCAAAAATTCAGTATGTTATTTCCCTGACTAGCTATTTTTGTTATTTCCTCAAGGAATTTTATCTTAAAGGCTTCTCATGCTACCTAGGCTATGTCGCCTAAATAGTTTTCACTATCCTAAGCATGGCATCCCCAGTTTCAACGTTTAACTCATACTTTTCCATGTAATCTTTTTTTTACCGAGACCGTCCATTGTTCTAAATAATTATCGTATAATTGAAGGTCACATTCTGTAATATTTAAAAGAATTGATTCCTTTCCAAAAAAAGTAACTTCTGGAGGTTTTCTTTTTCCCATTGTTTTTAATAAATGATTGTTATTTGTGTAAGGATCTATTTGTGTTCTAGGGGGATGTCCTTAGCTATAGTCTATAGTTCTCATATGACTTTCTGAATAAGTGCTCTGATATGGTTGACTATGTCTACTTGCCTGAGTTGATTATGTTATATTCATTAAGTTTTTATTGTAGTTAAATCCTGTTGACTTAGTAGAGTTCATAAAATTTCTAAAATTGTTAGCTTTTAAAAGTGTATTGAGTTGATTTAGAGATCTTTGTATACTTTATTTGTATGCAACTCTGGTATGTTAGACAGTAGCTTTATTAGCATAGGTTATTTCTTCTACCACTTTTGCTATTATATTATGATCTTTGTCAAAATATAGGTACATATTATTTGGCAGTTTTTTATGTTGTTTGTCAAATTTTTCTAATTCCTTAAGTTCTTGTGTAGTTATATGATTAGCCATTTCTCTGGGAATATAGATATATTTGTTTAGTTCGTCAAACATTCCTTGTATTTTTGACCCAACATCTGGATCATTATAGGTTATATTCAAGTAATTTAAATTTGTTTTAGTTTTTGTTAGTTGTAGATGTAATAATTTTACGACCCTTAGTTCCGCTTGAAGTTTTTCTAGCGAAGTGTGTTTTTTCAAGCATATCAGGTTTAATCTTCATGTCTTATTAGGTTGGGGTCTAGGATCCTTTTCTTCTTTAAAATCTTCATATGAAGAGGTTTGTTGATATCCAGCAAATCTAATATTCAAATTTCCATTCCTATTTTTATAGAGAACTAAATTTGTGAGTTGTAACAATGGTTCTATTTCTTGTAAGTTAATTGTCCATTTTAAATTGGCTAAGTCTTCTAAACCATATTGTCTTGGTTTTAGGGAGGTTGTTTCCCTTGAACTTAAGGCTTCTATAATCCTCTCAATGTGTATTCTATATGAATTATGTATGTTGTTCATGGTTTTTTCTAGGATTATCATTTCTAGACAAATATTTTTTTCCTACAAAGTTTCCATATCCTCTAGCCCGTATTAGAACTTTAATGTGTTTAGCAAAATCTTTTATAGTTATATTATCTTTAACACTTATTTTCTGTGCATCCATCCATGCAAAGTAATGAAAAATATAAAATATTTCTTCGTCACATGAAGAATTCACTATTGTCGTCGTTCCGTCGAATTCCAATCACGATCCAATCGGATATCAAATCCGACTGAACTGTAGTCAAATTTCGACCACAATCCAATCGAAATTCAGTGCAGTTCAATTGGAGGGATGTTGGCAATGATCCCGACAGATTCAGGGGATATAGTACTATTGGCGATCAACGACGAAGAATTTAGCCAGAGTCGCATAAGAGAAATACTGTGCATTTCTTATTTATTGTGTATCTCCATTAGATGGACGGTCGAGATGACGTCACACATGAGTCACGCACTGATCGACGCCAGTATATATATGTGTGTGTGTGTGTGTGTGTGTGTTATCCTGAGCGTTTATTTTATGTGCATTCATCTGCGATACACAGTAATGAGAAATGCACAGTGTTTCTTCCTCGCACTCGTCACTGTCATCGTTGTTCAATCATATTTTGACCTCGATCCAATTAAAATTCGGTTGGATTGAGGTCATAATCCGTCTAAATTGTGGCCGCTAACACCACGACCACCAATGCCCTTAATTCGGTTGGATTTCGATCGTAATCTGGTCGCAGTCCGATCGAAATTCGACCAATTCAATTGGAATCCGATTGCAGTTCGACCGAAGGGTCGACAATGGCAGCCGAAGGATCGACAACAATGATCTCGACAGATTGAAGGGTTATATATATATATATATATATATATACACACACACACACTACAACAAAAATTCGAAAAGACAACGGTGAAAAACCATTGTCTATGATCCAAAAAATCCGTGGTAAATTGACCCGTTGTGAAAAGTGGGGCGCTCAAAGACAACGATGAAAAACCGTTGTCGATTTAAGGAAAAGACAACAGTTTTTAACCGTTGTCTTTGAGCACCTCACTTTTCACAACGGATAGATTTACTATGGATTTTTTGAATCATAGACAATGATTTTTCACTATTGTGTTTCAACTAAAATTACAACGAGTTATAACCATTGTCTTTGAGTGTCTTATTTTTCTCAATGCATGAATTTATTATAATTTTTTGAATCATAGACAACGGTTGTTAACCGATGTCATTTGTATTGTCATTGTTATTTTAACCGTTGTGTTTTTAACCGTTGTCATTTCTCAACGATCACTCTAGAGAACAATAAACCATTGTCGATTTATAAAATACATATACACTCACACTTATAGCAATGTAAAGTACAGGCTCACATCATCCCATTTTAAATGATCACTCTTAAAAACATATATAAAAAATATCTGTAGCAAAACAATTACACATCATATGCTTAGTACTACACCAAAAGTATTATGCATAATAACCAAAACACTTATAGATTACCACATCTAACTAAAAGAGGTATGTACATTTAAATTTCCTAATCATCAGATATGTGATTTTGTATGCATTCGACCCACTTCGAATGTACTTCATCAATTTCCTTTGCAGCTATCACAGATTTTGCGAACTGCATGTGAATAAATGAATGAAAATGTAAATACTTTGAGTACTATATGATAATTAATTGCATCAATCATTTTACAAATATGTTTCAATAAGAAAATTGAAAATATGTCTAATATTACTACTGGCGGTAAGAAAGCCTTGTCAATAGATGCGACGTCTTTAATTATCTCTCTCATATATCGCAAAATGAAATAACCCCATTGAGCTCCATTCGATTGAAAGGGAACCTGTGATGAAAAAAATTATAGTAGTTATGCGGAGATTTTCACAAAGTTGTTCTCAACGATAAATAACACAAGAAAGTATATGATTAAAAGAATTATTAAAGGAAATACATTAAAGTATAGATAATGCAATACCATTTTATCGTACCCATCAATTAGCAATACATTTGGCAGAGAATCCACTTTATCATACAAAACAAAGCATATAGAAATGTGCTCTCACTTATTAGAGGGAAAGTGTTACACAAAGAAGTTGAACTTTAATATGTAAAGACAACATATAGAAATGTGCTTGCACTATATCTTAAAAAATATCACTAAATAATTACTCCTCAAATTATATAAGCTCCCCAAAATGTAAAATATACCTTGACTATTTCCCACAAAGATTGTTTCTTCCCGTGCTTGCTAATCTCTGTGTTGAACAATTTCAAGGTCCTTCATAAAATCATAAGAGATTATAGACTTTTAGTGCATCTAGTATATATAAAAAAATTATAATAAATATTCACAATATTTTCTCACTAAAATTTACATATTCACAACATTCTTCCAAGTCTCATCACAATTACATTGACTGAGAGGATCCAATAACGAAATAACCTCTTTGTGAGGATCGATGACAGTCAAAATCCAATGGAAAATACATATATACACAATATTAATGCATGTAGTTAAGCAAGTGTTTACCAAAGTAAAAAATGAGCATTTCACCTTTGTTTTACACACCCTATGTTAACTGGAACCAAAACTAGTTGGTTTGTTGATGTGTCATTCAACCTACCTGCCAAATCAATGGCCCTCTTATCAACTAATGTAAAGTAACACCCAACAACATATGAATCCACAAATCTAAACCTCTCCAACTTATTTTTATCCTTCATCTTTCTATATAAATGCCAATCTAGATATAATGGGAATAATATTGTCAACTTTCTTCTCTTTCCCTTGTAGCTCTTGATACTGCTCAAGTACTTTTAAGTTAGGAGGTGTTCATTCAATTCCCTCCATCAAATTGCCTAGAAAATATGCTCTCAGCTAAGTGATGATCAACACATAAGAGGAAAACATGAAAGTGCTAACTAAACACGTGACCCCATAATGGAGAGCAGCGTGGCACGTGAAGTGTCTTGTAGGGATGCAAGTTTCCTTGGCGAATGACGACTTGACCAACTTGGTGATGAAGTGAACACTTCTCAACTACTAGTATGGCACCAACAACTGTTTTCAAAACTAGATTGGAGATCAAACCGGAAAGCTATAGTTCACTAGTGGGTTAGTTGGTTTAATTGCATACTAAACAGTAAATTAACACGCTCAATTTAATTAGGATCTAGGAGCTCGGTTCAGGAAGGGGGAATTTCCTCCTCCCAAAGATTGAGTATGCCTTAGAAAAGGAACTAACTTCCTAGCTTGCGCTTTCCTTGCCTTCGGCTTTCAAGGAAAGGTTTGTTAATATTGTTAGTGACTATAAAATTCACATATCTCTATAATGGTATGATATTGTTCACTTTGGGCATAAGTCCTCATGATTTTGTATTTAGACTTTACCCAAAAGATCTCATTCCAATGGAGATATTTTTTTATCTTATAAGTACATGATATTTTCCATTTCTTACCAATGTGAGACTTTGATTGTATTCCTCATACTCCAATAATTTCGCCCTCAAATGAAGGACCACATTGAGCCCCCTTCAAGCTTATCCATCATTGAAGGACTTCCTCTGCTTGATGCTCGATCATCAACTCACCAGGACTTCCTACCAACTGTCTGATCCTCTTGCTAGTTATTCGGTTCTCCCAACCCAGCTGGACTTCTTGCCTGATGTCTAGTTTTCTTGATTCGGACATGTGAGCTCCACTTCCTTAATTCGAGGTTAATTGCTTGACATGGATCATGACTCTGATACTAATTGTTAGTGCTTATAAGATCCACATATCTCCACAATGATATGATATTGTCCACTTTGAGCTTATGCCCTCATGGTTTTATTTTTGGGCTTTATCCAAAAAGTCTCATTGCCATGGAGATATCTTTTTATCTTATAAGTACATGATCTTTTTCATGTCTTATCAATATAGGACTTTGATTGTATTCTCCATACTTCCAACAAATATGAGATATACTTTCCCTCACTTCCAACTGGGAAGGATTTCAAAAATAAATCATTCTTACACTTCCTTTCAGTTAGTGGTTCCTTTGGGAAACCATGTATGAATTTTCTTCGGCAATTTACCAAACACAGCTCCTAAAGTTCGAAATTGCTCAAAAAGTGTAACATAGTTTCAGATTTACCAAATCGCGCACCTAATTCTCCTTTTACCCCTTCCGCCAAACAGACCTGCAATTTAATGATGAGAGAGAATTTTCATGCATCCGAGCCACTACTGAAAATTCCGAACCATCTAAACGTGGTGCTGGGAATTCAAATCCCAGCACCACCTTTTTTTTTATCTTATTTCTAATTTATATCGGTCTGATTTCTGAAATATTATTGTGAATACCTAATAAAATCTCGAATATCATAAATTTTGGCCACGGATATATAGAGGGACACTACTCAAACTCAATGGACTTGATTGGATCGAAAAAGAGGTGAATAGAACTATCAATGGGTTTTGACCGAAACCCATTGATGGACTTAAAGGAGTCCAAATTTCGAAATCTTGACATAGATTGAAAGATCTTACAACATGAATTTTTGATATGTCGAAGAAACTTAGTTTTAATCCGCCTATCTCCCAATTTTAACTTGTGTCGAAAAAAAGATGGTACTGGAAGTTGAGAAACTGGTGGTAGTGGTGCTGGAATTCACAATTCCAACACCCTTTAGTAGTGCAATCCTGCACCACCGTGGTCTTTGGAATTCAATTCACCACCGCTTGTGGTGATGAATATATTTTGACACCGGTTCAATTATAATACATCATTAATTAATTATAATTAATTGCATTTGACAATCTCAAAACTGAAATTAGCTAACTCACATGCTAAATACTCTGTTCTTGTAGTTTTGTGCGAGTTCGAAATTACTTCAACTATCGTCATCACATATGCATAGTAAGTCCACAACGTTAACCCTTTCTCTGATTTCTTATTGGTTTAATGTGATCTTAATCTTTTCTTTTTTGAAAAAAAAAATAATAGGTATTTGAGAAGCTCGGGCCGAGTCTACATGATCTTCTTCGGAAGAATGGCGATCGATCCTTGCCACTTGATCTAGTCCGCGATATCGGTAGACAACTGCTGAAGTCTATTGCAGGTTTGTGAAATATTAGTCACTTCCTATTGTTATCAGGGGAATATGCTTCAAAACTATAAACTAAGACGATGATTCTTCTTTTTATTCTCATTGTAGTCATGCACGATGATCTACGACTTATCCATACGGATCTAAAGCCTGAAAAACATTCTCTTGGTGTCCTCGGACTTCCTCTCAATTTCTAATCACAAGGTTAGTTTTTATCTCTAATTTGTATTAAGAATACAGTTCAGCTTCTTTTCTTCGGATCGAGTTGTTTCTTGCTAATTAAAATTTGATGAAAAGTTAATGATGAAAAATATATGAATTAAATTCGGCACCACTATGGTGCTTGGATTGGAATTCCCAGCACCACGGTGGTGGTGCTGGGATTGCAACACCACAGTGGTGCTGGAATTGCGAATTCCAACACCACTACCACCAGTTTCTCAACTTCCAGTACCATCTTTTTTTCGACACAAGTTAAAATTGGGAGATAGGGGGGATTAAAACTAAGTTTCTTCGACATATCAAAAATTCATGTTGTAAGATCTTTCAATCTATGTCAAGATTTCGAAATTTGGACTCCTTTAAGTCCATCAATGGATTTCAGTCAAAACCCATTGATGGTCCTATTCACCTCTTTTTCGATCCAATCCAAGTCATTGTGTTTGAGTAGTGTCCCTCTGTGTATCCGTGGCCAAAATTTCTGATATTCGAAGTTTTATTAGGTATTCACAGCAATATTTCAGAAATCAGACCGATATAAATTAGAAATCAGATTAAAAAAAAGGTGGTGCTGGGATTTGAATTCTTAGCACCACGTTTAGATGGTTCAAAATTTCCAGTAGTGGCTCGGATGCATGAAAATTCTCTCTCATCATTAAATTGCAGGTATGTTTGGCTGGAGGGGTAAAAGAAGAATTAGGTGCGCGATTTGATAAATCTGAAACTGTGTTATGCTTTTTGGACAATTCCAAACTTTAGGAGCTATGTTTGATAAATTGCTGAATTTTCTTCCCATGAGAGTTCCATACCATCAATGTTCTTCAAGATGGAACCAAATCAGTTGGTCGTTGAGTTGGTCTACAGCGAAGCCTTAGCGTGCCACAATATAGATTTATATGTTAGGAAAGAGTCAAAATTTATATTTATATATTAACACTCACCCTTCATATGACGGTGACACTTAGATCTATAAACGAGTCGAGCCAAGATTTGTGTTATTCAACTTTGTTTGATAAGGTAAGATGAGTCTAAAATGAACCATATCCAAACTTGGTGTGGTTTCTTTTTGTTTTTTTTTTTTTTTTGCATGATTCGAGCTTGGCTTGGGTATGGCTTGAACTTGATGCATCTAGATGTCATCGAGGTATTAATTCAAGTTTGTTTGATATTTCATTTTTAAGCTTATTTGGTTAGTTAGAGAATTTGATATTTCAAGAATGTTAATTCATTTTGAGAGTTTCTTTATTTATTTACCGGTATAATAAAAGTTTTGTTGATAAACATGATTTACAAGCTTTTTGCCTAAACATTATTCATGAACATTTCATGATACTTATTTGTGAATATTAATAAACTGAACACCGTATAAGCTTAAGTTTATTCATTCAATTCAATGAATCATTCAACCTTGTTTATTTAATTGATCTTGTGTATACTGAACATACATAAATAACTTTTTATCAAGCCAAACCCTAATCTTACTCATGAATATTTGACTCATTTACAACCCTAATGACACTCCCTCTACATGTATGGACGGGATACTTAACTTGATTGACTTAACCCTCACCATGGGATAATCAGATTTTTTATCACAAGTGGGATTTAACTCCTTGTCCTGCTACTTTGATACCACGTTGAAGTTAATTGGCTAGCTACTTACCCAAAACACGAGCATTTAGAATAGAGGCCAATCTATATTTATTTGTTAACAGTAAAAACAATAGATATATTAGTACTGTGCATTTATGCCTATAGATATTAACCATGCAGAAATGGTTCTAATAATTAATAAAGATATATAGTCATGAATTTAGCTATCATTTAATGAAAACTTGATTCCTAGAAAAAATGAATCCAAATTTTAATATATTTGGACTACAACAATACAAGAACCCAAAAATATATGAGATCCAATCAATTCAATTTACCTAACATATTTAGCTATTAATTCGTTTATGGCAGGTTTTTTCTTTAACGACGTAAACATTAACTTGTGCAATTCCGAAATCAAACTGACATCCATTGATAAATCACAACACATACACACACACAAAAAAAGGAATCCATTGAATCAACGAACAAAAATCCAAAATACACATTACAAACTATAATAAAAAAGAATTATACCAAAGTGAAACAGGAGTAGACAGCAATCACAGGCTCACAACACTGGCCGTTATCACGGAGAAAAAAGCACAGAGGAGATCAAGGCAGGTCAGGTCGGCTGCCAGAGCAAGAACAACCGTCAAGAGGAGCCTATGCGGCTATGCGCCGTACGGTCTGTAAAGAGGGGGAGGACCGAGACGAACCTCTCGGCATTGGAGCATGGTGGTCGACCTTCATAGACTTTGAAAGTTCAGACCAGGTCCCAGGGTAATCACGCGATGATAACTCATGAGATTCTTCCATGTATTTTTAGAGGTCGATTTCGTTCTGACTATATGCACTGTGCGAGTAGAGATGCACGATGCCTCCCTAGTTCAGCGTGGTCGACCTATCTGATGTAGCATGGGTTCAAACGTATTTTGATCATTTGTCATCTTGATTTATCCTCGTTGATCGATGGAGACTCTAGTTGAAGATTGAGACAGGACTGATCAGTCATCAAGACTAGTATGGAAGAAAAATCATACTTGATACCTGATGTAAATAAAAAAAAAAATTCAGAACAGAATCATGTGCGAGACACACTAATAAATTTCCAATCCATTAGTGTGTTTTTTATAGCTAAGATAAGGTTGCAGTTAAAATTAAATGGTAAAAGTAGCGTTTATTACTAAGGTTATACTATAATTAGAGATTAAAATAAGAAATAGATAAGTATAAAAAATAAAATATTTGGTATCGAATATTAATAATTTCGAAGAACCCGAGTTTAGAGATATATTTTTATTCTTAAGATTATAATAAAAATAATATTTATTATGAGGTTAATTTTATTAAACGGTATCAAATTTTAATAATTAATTTTACAGCTTAGAAAAAAGTGGAAGGATTTAGGTGTGTTTTTTATTCCTACGGTTACAATTAAAATTAAATGATAAATAGCGACAAATGTAGTAAATATGATTTAAATTTTATAATACATTAAAATTTATTTAATTTATTATTGGTTAAATAATTTTATTTTATTTTTTTTAATCTTATATATTTATAATTTTTTTAAAAAAAACTTATTTCCAATAATTTTAAAAAAAATAGTATTGATAATAAAAATAATAATTTTTATTTGTTTTAAAATACTTTAAAATTAATAATTATTATTAACAAATTATGTTGTATTTCTCCTAATTCAATTACACCATTAAAATTTCATTGACAACGATTTAAAACCGTTGTATTATTATCACAACGATGATAATTTTTTACCGTTGTACTAAACGTTACGAAAATATTCTCATTGATAACGGTTGATTGCACCATTGTCTCAACTATTGTTAAGATAAAAAAAATATTCTTAAAGACAATATTTCTAGAAAATCGTTATAAAATGCATTGTTGATTAAAAAAAATATGGTCAACGATAACGGAAATGTAAAATCATTGTCTTTTGTGTTATATAGGCGCTCAAAGACAATGATTTTGTCAAAAACCGTTGTCTTTTATCAAAATCACAATGATTTCTTCTAAAATCATTGTCTTTGTGGTGTTATCTTTTAACATTTTTATTGTAGTGATATATATATCACGCACTAGGAGATCATTGCTTATATATATATAATTAAATTAAAACTCATATATAATTCTGTAAAATGATAAGTTATTAGTTCGTTATAGTCCGTAATGCCCACGAAGAGCCAGTGGCGGAAGCGAAGGGCACGAAGCAAATCCCTCTTCCTCATTTGCGTCGTCATCCTACTCTTCGCCCTCTGCCTCGCCTTACGCCTCTCCTCGATCGTTGATCTCCTCCGATCGCTCATCCCCTCATCCTATATATATATATATATATATATATATATATATATATATATATATATATATATATATAACTCTGGAATATGTCGGGATCGTTGTCGTCGATCTTTCGGTCGTCATCGTCGACCCTTTGCAGTCAGATTCCAATTGGATTTTGATCGAATTTTGACCGAACTGCGACCGGATTACGATCAAAATCCGACCGAACATTAAGTGTGCTCATGCACGATAAGCTCTCCATTGTATGATCAAATGTGATTGCCTATAAATAAAAAATATATAGTATTTCTGTCCCGCAACTCTGACGGTCGTAATCGCGATTGATTTCAATCACTACAAGAAAAACAATAAATAATGACCGAAATTTCCATCACTAATTGGTCACTAAATTGATTTAGTGACGGAAATTTACCGTCGTAATTATTTTGGTCGCTGATTGTCTAGAAATAAATATTCCGTCACTAATTTAGTGACAGATATAAATATCAGTCACTAAATTTAGTGATGAATATAAACGTTGGTCACTAAATTTAGTGACAGACATAAACATTGGTCACTAAATTTAGTGACGGATATAAACTTCCGTCCCTAAATTTAGCGACGGATGTTTATATCCGTCACTAAATTAGTGACGAAAATAAACATTCGTCACTAAAGTTAGTGACGGAAATAAACTTCCGTCACTAAATTTAGTACATGTTTCATTGGACTTTCCATGCCAAGATTTATGTTTGGACTTTTCCTTGTCAAGATCAATGTTTGGACTTTTCCTTGCCAAGACCCATGCTTGGACTTTAAGTGTCAAGTACTCAAGACTTGGACTTTCCCAAATATCAAATGTCCCACTTGGACTTTTCATGCAAAGTACTCAAGACTTGGACTTTCCCATGACAATTACATTATCATATGTTTTTGTCGAACATCAAAACATCTCTCGAGTCAAGCTCGAGTCCTGGTCAATTGTGACCTGGCCCGATTGCACCAACATATTCTAGTACATGTTCTTGGAGTCAGATCATATTATGAACATTTGAATAACACACCTTTTTATGGGTAAATCAGAATATTCAACCTCAATGATTTCGTGAAGTCTACCATAGTAATCAAATCCAGTATTAGTATTGTTGATAGATCCTTTTATGCAAACACCTGAATTATAAGTCAGTATGCGTGAATCACGTTGTGTCACGTGAAATTTGAAGTCATTAACATAGTAACCGGAGTAGACTCTTATGTTATGGAGAGGTCCCGATGCAAGATTCAATAATCTTTGATCTTGGTCATCTGATCTATGTTCCTTTACCTAGAGAATAAGTGACGATATACATTATCAATTATATAATAGTTGAATGAAAAACTTTATTTTCTAACTCGATCGATCACAATTCGATCGATCTGCGAGTTAGAATCGTTAAATTGATATATATATATATATATATATATATGTATATATATATATATATATATAACTCTTAATAAAAAAAATTATAAAATTGTAAACAGACGTTATTAAGAGCAAAATTAAAAATTTGTTTTTATCTTTTTTTTTAAAGCTAATTACAAGAGGAAAAATAAATAAATGAAACAAAAATAAAATAATTACCTTGGTACGGGTTGGGTCAAAGAGTATATCAACTTAGTGTTGGTTTGGTAAAAGTAAACTCATAATGAAAATGACTATGATTCTTGAATTGAATAAAAAAGACCCTTTTAATCAAGTGATAGAGTAATACCATGGTACAGTCTAAGTCATCGGTTCAAATATGATGAGTTTTTTTCACCAAACTAAAGTTTGAGTCTTCGTTTTTCAACGTAGAATAGAGATATTTTTTCCACTGAACAAAAGTTTGAGTCTTCGTTTTCGATCCGGACGGTGAAAAATAAAGATACTCTTTTTATTTGTAAAAAAACAAAAGTTAACCACTATTATAATGACTTTTGATCATTATGAGTTATAATAGAAAGTTTATTAAAAAGTAAGAAATTATTAATTCTATTGTCGTAAAGCTGTCCTAAAATTAGCTTGGTTCAAGATGTGGAATTAATGTTAAATCATCACCCAGTGAGGCTATTAGAAGTTGGATTGCCTTCAAAGTTACGGTGCAACGGTAAATATTAACGGTGTGAAATTAGATATCAAAGGTCGATCTCCAATTTCAATATATTTATGATAATTTTTTTTCAAATGAAATGACAATCTATGAATATTGGTCTATTGAATTGTTCGCTGTGAGTGATTTTCAATTTACTCAGATGAACGATGAGAAAGACGAAATTAAGAATTAAGATGTTAGTCCAGTGTGAATATAATATAATATATTTAATAAAATAATTTAAAATTTTTACTGTATAAATTTAAATAAAATAAAAATAAAAAAAATATTTATCAGTGTGGGCAGCTTGGTAAGCTTCGTCCTGATTCGTGTGAAGTCAAATCATCTGCCTTCATAATTAATCAGACTACAAGTCTGAATATTGAATGTCAATTAAAAAAAAAATAGAAGATGAGTCTCTTCTTGAGCGAGACACCAAATCCATGTATATTTATTTACCCACTAACTGTTAAAAATGATCAATCAAAGTAGACTATAACTGTTAAAAATGATCAATCAAATGACAATATGCGGATTCTATTTCCGCTACCCTATTTATAATACATGCATCATCAATTTAGATATACATTCATATATATATATATATATAAAGATTTTTCCGAAAAAATCATTGATAATTTAGATATTTTTATAATTTTGAAACTTTAGTATGACAGTATAAAAAGTACAAGAAAATTATTAGTGCGTGTTGTCGAAGAGTAATTTAGAGATGTCTAAATTAAAATATCAACTGTATAAAATTTTTAGCATGATTAGACTTAGGAGAATTAAAAGAATCTATTGGATAAAATTTGAATTAAAACTAGCTAGTTTATCTAGGTTATCAATAAGTTTATGCTTTAATTTTAAAATGTTTAAACTTTAGTATGGATAAGATTAGGAGGGTGCAAGAAAATTATTGATGTGTTATCGTAAAAAGTAAATTAGAAATGTCTAGATCTATAAAAAAATTGATTTTTAAAAATAATTTCTCTAAATGGATAAGAGTTATGAAGCAAGAGTTTTTAAATAAACTATGGAGTGAAACGATCTATTAGACTAAATCTCATAATATATATTTTTTATTATCATTAGATATTCAGACTTTCAGTTTGACTAATTTTGGAGAAGATTGTGTAGGGGATCGTTCACCGCTAGAGGGGGGTGAATAACACGTGCTAGTACCGATGATGGAATTCGATCGTGATCGCATCTACAATCTTGTTAGTACGCAGCGGAATAAACAATAACAAATACAAATATAAGATACAATCACAACACGCACGATATAACGTGGTTCGGAACCGAAACAGTTACTACTCCACGGATTGGGTTCGTACGAATCCTAGCGATGCCACAAACACCACTAAGCAATAAACTCCTTCTCAACAACGCGTCGGAGGCGGAGAAACCTCTTACGACAGATTACAAAAGTAATACACGAAAATATAAGCAAAATATAAGGAAATGTAAAGAACATTTTACAATCTAGGGTTTTTGAGCGCTTGCTTGTTGGTTGCTTGGATGAGCTTGAAGGGCCCTAAAATGCACCTGCAAATCGCCTTCAAATCGTCTTACCAAAGCTCTCAAAGAACCAATGTCGAAATCCTCCATGAGCTCCTCTTTTTAACTGCGAGCCGATTTTAAACAGCGATCATTTAAGTCCCCGATCATCATTTGTAAATTGTGAGACAACGACTAATCCACATGGAAAAAGTTCCAACAGACTCTCACGTCATCAAGGCCCGTAGTCGACTACCATCGTGCTCACGACTTGGCAATCATTGCACTAAGGCAATTCGCCCTAAATGGCGGATGAGCTCTAGTCCACTCACATACATAACCGTAATGTCAGATCGCTACCTCAAACATGAGGTTTAAACCCAAATATGGTTCCCCCATACTTGCTAGACCACCCTTAGCCTAGACCTAAGTCTTCTAACCACCTCTATCATGCCTCTCGGATCCTTCTAGATCATCGATATATATCATCCATCGTTAGCTTCCTGGCTAATTTAGTCATGCTAATTTTGAAACTGTCTACAAAAGCACATTGGACTTACGCCGCTAAGACTCCGCTTGGACTTTACGCCGTCAACCATTGGACTTTACGCTGCCAAGATTCCCGCTTGGACTTTACGCCGCCAATATCAATCCCTTAGACTTCTCAAATGTCAAGACTCAAGCTTGGACTTTCCCTTGCTAACCCATGTTGGACTTTTCATGCCAAGACCCCCGCTTAGACTTTTCCTTGTCAATCCATGTTGGACTTTCCATTTGTCAAGATCCATGTTTGGACTTTCCATTTGCCAAGACCCATGCTTGGACTTCCCATGCCAAGTATTCAATACTTGGACTTTCCCAATAACCACATGGTCAAGATTAAAGTCTCCTCGAGTCAACTCGAGTCGGTCCAATCATGACTGTCGATTCTAACAATCTCTCGACATATTAACCGACATTAATGTCAAACATTAATGTCAACATCATTAGACACATCTCATAAATCAAAACATCACGAGTCAAACTTAGTGCAATTGATGTGACTAATTGCACCAACAGGTTGGTCCGATTTCACAAATCTCTAACGGAGTACTAAGTAATTTCTATACAAGATATGCTCTACCGATCATCAGAATAAATTAGAAAAGTACTCGTGACTCAACAATTAAGTCTGACGATGCAACCATGCTGATGTCGAAAATGTACTTTGCTCAAAAAGGTAAATTCCCGATTCTCATTTTGACTCAAAATTGTCTATCCAATTTTTTTTTAAAAAAATTAGAGTCAAATTTATCCATAAGTAGAGAATTGAATCACATTAGTCTATAAAATACGAATTTGTTTTACTATTGCATCGTGTCCCTGGGACAATCTTAATATTCTATCTTTGGAGTATAAGGTGTTAGAGCATAAGATGATGATATTTTGATGAAAAATAGTATGAAATTTAGATTGAAGTTGACTTATCAAAATCCATCAACTATTGATCAAATCTTTTAATATTTTATTTTAAGACAAAAAATGATGCGTTCATCCAGATATTTCTCATCTCATAATTAAACAGAGAATTTTAATATTCCATCATAAAGGCGGTGATGTTTTGACCAAAATAGCATCAACGTGGTGATGTTTTAACTAAAGCAACACCAAAGTTATTTTTTTTTATTTTCAATTTTCAATTTTTCTTTTTTAGTTTTATTTCACTTTCTCTCTTTTGTTTTTTCAAGTTGTAATTAGCTATTAGAAAAACATAGAAAAATAAAAAAATATAATATAATTTTTGCTTTTATTTATGTTCTTTTATAATTTGATAATTTTTTTATTAAGGTTCAAAATTCAAAATAAAAATATAAATAATTTTAGAGATCACTGTGAATCTAATGATATAAATTTATAATAAAATTGAGTTTTTTAGATCATCAATCATTTTTTATCAAAACAATTATTGATGGATTTAAAAAATTCAAATATTTTATAAAATTATATAAATAAATTAAAGGAAGTTATTTAGAGTAGTATACAATATTAATTTGATATAAATTTTAGATTTGGAAAATTGTCAGTTACTTTTATATTAAAATCCTCGATAAAATAACTAAGTTTTAAAACTGTATTTTAGAGATATTTTATCAATCCCTTTCTTTACGTTACTTAACTGTCATCTTTGTTTTGACTTTATGAAACTCAGGAAACCAAAGCTGCCGATGCGTGTGCAGTACGATGACGATCAACGCTTGGGTCAATGTCGACGTCTCGTGCATCGTAATTTGTTCACGAAACCAACTCATGCCAGTGTTGACTTCGATGGCTACGTGGTCAGTCAATTGTTAAGATCGCCACTTCTCGATTTCATTCCTTCTTTCTTCTCTCTCAAGTCAAGCTTTGCAAAATTAATTCTTCTTCGCTGAAATCAAGCTTATTCATTCTCATTTTTTTTAAATTCAAAAGAAAATAAATTACGGAATGATTATATCTGTGAACATAATTGATAAGACAATAAATATTCATTTGAATCTCAAATAAAATTTTAAATCATTTTTGAAATTCATTCTTATCTATTGTGCAAATTTATTCATTGATTTATCACGTCATTATCTATGGAGATGGTAAGTAGTTTTACATAAAAGATTGGAATCGTTAATCTAGCAGTCGTATCGATCATCTGTCTATAATTATTATGAAAGATAAAATATAAAAATTTTTATAGACCTTGATATAATAGTCAAAATACATAAGAATCATTTGAATTCGAAAAAGATCTTTAGATCTCCTTTAAATACGATCGTATTTTGACTACTATAACATCTCGTTAGAAGAATCAAGGAGCTTCCTTCGATTCATTTGATAGAAGAGAGAATAGAAAGAAACCAAAGCTGCCGATGCGTGTGCAGTACGATGACGGTCAACGCTTGGGTCAATGTCGACGTCTCGTGCATCGTAATTTGTTCACGAAACCAACTCATGCCAGTGTTGACTTCGATGGCTACGTGGTCAGTCAATTGTTAAGATCGCCACTTCTCGATTTCATTCCTTCTTTCTTCTCTCTGAGGTCAAGCTTTGCAAAATTAATTCTTCTTCGCTGAAATCAAACTTATTCATTCTCTTTTTTTTTTAATGCAAAAGAAAATAAATTACAAGATGACTATATCTTTGAACATAATTGATAAGACAATGAATACTCATTTGAATCTCAAATAAAATTTTAAATCGTTTTTTAAATTCATTCTTATCTATTGTGCAAATTTATTCATTGATTTATCAACACGTCGTATCTACGGAGATGGTAAGTAGTTTCCTTCTATAAAAGATTGGAATCGTTAATTTAACGGTCCATGTCGATCTGTCCTATAATTATTATGAAAGATAAAATATAAATTTTTTTATAGACTTTGATATAATAGTCAAGATACATAAAAATCAATTGAATTCGAAAAAGATCTTTAGATCTCCTCTAAATACGATCGTATTTTGACTACTATAACATCTCGTTAGAAGAATCAAGGAGCTTCCTTCGATTCATTTGATAGAAGAGAGAATAGAAAAGTAAAACTTATTATTTATATAAACGCAGTCGTACTTTAACTACTCTGTTATCTCCGTGAGAACGATCAAGTAGCTTCCTTGATAGAAGAGAGAACAGAAAGTGAAAGTTATTATTTTGCGGTTACTTCCCCGGCAGGCCATCTGACGGTGACCACGTGCCGGTGGACCCGGCGCGCAGCGGGCGAGCACTTTCCCTGCTTCTGTCGGCAGCGCCACCGACACGTGGCGAAAGCAAGTGCCACGTGCTTCTCTTGGCGCCGAGCTGAGCTGAGCCCGGCTCTTACTGTTCATCAATTCGCAGCCGCCGACACCGACTCCGGTAACTGGTAACTTCACCGCGGTCACCCCACCTCCCCCCTCCCGATTAAGGACTTGTCGCCTCCCAATTTTATTCGCTGATCAGTTCGTGACGACGACAGTTAGCGAAAGGACATCACGTGGAAGCGATTATAGAGGAGTGGCGCACGAGCCGGCACGTGAGGCGGAGTGGGTGGGATGAATGGATTCACCCTCCCCACCTCGGGATCCCCATCCCCTTCACGTGATTCGATGCTCATGCTCCCCTCGACTTTTTTTTTTTCTTTCTTTTCCATTGCTTTTGTCATCTTCCCCGCCTCATCCGACGGCCGACGACCTCTCTCGACGAAACGGAATTATAAAACCAGGAGCAGATGATCCAGGATGGTACCGGGGGCCGGACGCCGACCTGGCGGCCCGTGGCTCGTCCGCTTCCGCAGGGGGCCCAGCCAGTACCATCCGCCCGCGTGAGAGAGAGAGTGCGACTCCGTGTCCGGTCGTTGTCCTTCCTCCGGTCGAGCCGGCGAAAACCCGACCGGCGAACCGTCGATTACGTTAGCTGTATCCAGTCCTGCATTTGCCACGCGGTTTATAATTATTCGACCTTTTTCTTCTTCTTTTTTTTTTACGGACATCTTATGCTCTTAAGGCATGAAAGAGACGATGACGGGTATAAATGATTGGACGAGGGCGGTGGTCCCTACATCGTCCGACACCACACATGCGTGTCTCACTGGCCACTGCCTTTGCCCACTACCACACCATGCGCCTTCTCGTCATCTGACATGCGACGACCTCACTCAGCTGCGTTGCGACGGACGAGAAGCAGCAAATCCCGACGACGCACTGTATCGGCGGCGGTAACTGCCCCGACATAACGTAAAAGTATAAGAAACGATTTTCTTTTTTATTTTTTTTACCATTCGATTAATTTCGCATGCATGCAGCGTACGGCGCGTGCCGAGAAGAGATATACGTACGGACGTACTCCTCCTCCTCCTCCCATTTAGCATGAGATAGAGTACTTTGAAAGAGAGGAAGAAGATGGATGGATGAAGTGCAATGGCTTCCCATTAACCATTTCTGGTTGCTACTTTAGTGGCTTCTTGCATGCCACTATTATTTAATATTGTCATAGTTGTGGTTGTTCCCATCGTGTCTCCCTCTTCATTATTTGTAGCATAGTTGCTGCCCAGTGCGTACCATCGCTCTCTTTCTCTCTCTCTCTCTCTCTCTCTCTCCACACGTCCTGTAAAACAGCGCCCTCTCCTCCATTTTTTGTCCTCATGGCTAAGGAATGGGAGATGATGAATTTTACAGTGGGGATGGGAATGGCGTCCAGTCCGGCTGCTGCTGTTGCTTCGCCGGTGACGACGTGCCTCTACGGCACAATTCCTCCCATCGTGGACGAGCTCCTCGACTTGTCGTCGTCGCATCATGACGATCGCTTTCTCTCTGCGGAGGGCGCAGCGCCCGGAGGAGCCGCGTCATTCTCTGAGTTCAAACCTCTTCAGGCTCCCAATTCCGCCTTCGATCTTTACATTCCGGTGAGTGGTCGTCGTAAACCAGAGCAACTCTGGGTGCGATTTTAGCACAGTGCTGAAGATATTTGGTGCTGATTATGTAGCAATGCGAGGATGCGGCGGAGCTAGAATGGCTGTCGAAGTTTGTGGACGATTCCTTCTCCGACGTGCCTTACTATAATTCCGGCCTCGGAGCAGTAACTGTGGCGGGGGCGGCCGCCATCAAGGGGGACCCGCAGCAGCAGAGTAGGGCTGAACACTCGTCCTCTGTTTCGGCTGCGTGGTCGTCGTTGGTGGCCCCGACAGCGCAGAACGCGTCGCCGTCGTCCCCGTCGTCCTCGTCGTCGTCCGAGTTCCCGGAAAAGGCTGGAAGCGCTGAGAATGCTAGAAAGGGAGGAGGGAGGGGGAAGAAGGGCGGTGGCGAAGGAAGCCCAGGGGGCGTACGGTGCTGCACGCACTGCGCGTCGGAGAAGACGCCGCAGTGGCGGACGGGGCCGCTTGGACCCAAGACACTGTGCAACGCCTGCGGAGTGCGGTACAAGTCCGGGCGGCTCGTGCCGGAGTACCGACCGGCGGCGAGCCCTACCTTCGTGCTCTCCCAGCACTCCAACTCCCACCGCAAGGTCATGGAGCTCCGCCGCCAGAAGGAGATGCTCCTCGTCGCCCACAGCACCCAGCAGGAGGCCGACGCCTCCTCCTCCTCCGCCATCTCGGAGCTCATCCATGGTGACTATGCGATCAGCTGAGCGCCGTCTCCTCTCACCGGCGGCGGTTGTCGGTAGCGAATTCCAACTCTCCTCTGCATTAGTTAATTAATTAATCAAACTAAAAAAGAAATTCTACCTTGTTTCTTAATTAATTGTGCTCCGCCAATTAATTCTTATTGGATTAGAGTCTCCGTGATGCAGATTCGCTGGAAGTTCGGTCTGTCGAGATCTTGTTAATTAATCTCTCTCTATTTTATTTTTTTAAAATTAGTTATTCAATTTTTTTTAAGCTGTGCAAAAAAATAATAAATAGGTAAAAGAAATGGTGATTAATATGGAGGGATGAGAAAGGCACGTGATGTGCCTGCCACCCTGACACGTAAGTGGTCACGTGAGGATATGGAGTTCTAACTTGGGACTGGGATAGAAAAATAAATACACACACAAATTGCTTAAATATTGTTAAATAACTCAAATAAAATTCAATAACTTTAGTGAATTTCATTTTTTTTTTTACTTTTATTTGGTTATACCCTTCCTTTTTCAATATCCTAGTATCATTCTGAAATATTCAATAATATATTATAAAAAAATAGTAAAAAAAAAAATCGCATGGATTGGGTGTTACTAAGAAATACACTGCATAACAAAAATTATCGATCAATTTTTTTCATCCAAAATAAATTTGATCAATAAAAATTTAAAATTACTAGCTAAAATAATTATTAGTCAGTAAATATTTATAATTAACTGTCAAGATTCATTTGGTCAATAATTTAATTTTTTACTTAAATTTGGACGGTGATATATTTAATGTTTTATTGACCCAAAGTTAGATTTCACTGTTAATATTTTATTTTTTAATGATCAAAGTTAAATTTGATAGTAATTTTTATTTTTTTTTATCGACCAAAGTTTAATTTGACTAGTAATTTTAATTTTTACTAATCAAAATTAGATTGACATATATTTTTAATTTTTTACTGATCAAAATTAGATTTATCAATAAATTTTTTATATTTAAAGTTTTTTATAAAAAATATTTAATATTATATTAGATTATTTCTCTCTAAATTTTATTAATTTTTTCTTTTTTTTCAAGAAGATATTATCAATTAAATATTTTTATTCAAATAAATTTAATAGATAATTTATCAAAGTTAGAATTGATTAATAAAAAATTAAATGACTTGAACAATATTTTATAAGTTATTATAGTAAATTTTAACAAATAAAAGGTTAAATAAATTTAACTTGATTCTTTCTCTTAACCTATTTAATTTTTTAACAAATAAAATGTTAAATAATTTAACTTAATTTTCCCTCTTACCTTATTTGATTTTCTCTCCACCTTATATTTTTTTTCTCTTTACCTTATAATCGTAAATAATTTATCTCCACGGGGATGATGTGGTGATTAAGATACGACGGTGCTTGGAGATATGACGTGAGTCGATTCCGGAGGAGATATATATTTCTTTCTTGGATTCGGATGGCGCTCAGTATCTTGCATTGTCGTCAGAAATGAGTCACGTGATTTCCTCTCTTCTGATGGTCGTAGGGACGGATCGATTGGGGGGTTGTGATTACTTTATAATTTTTTGCAGGTAAATAACTTTTATGCTCCTCTTCATTCTCCCTCATATGTGAACTATTCCCTCTTCCTCTCCTCTTTGACGAGTCGTCGTTCTTTTTTCTCTTTTGTTAGATTTCTTCTTTTTATATAAATTAATAAAATTACTACTATTTTAATAAAAATTATTTGTAAAAATTTTGGATGACAAATTTATTAAATGAAAATTAATTTGGAGGCAAAAATATAAACAATAATTATATTAAATTTGATGGCTAAAAAATTAAAAATGTAATCCATATTTTTTTTATTGGTTTCTTCTTTTCAAATTTTGTTGTTATTTTTTCTTAAAAAAATGATAAAATACCAACAAAAATAATTGTTCATTAAATATAATAAATAAAAAAATTAATATTTTAATTATAATGGTTAATATTTATATTAATTCTAGTAATAAAGATTTTAAAAATATCATATAGAATTTATTTTGATGATATATATTTTTATAAAATTTTGACTACTTGAATTTTTACTTTTTAAATTTTTATGATTATCAATAAAAATTAGTAGATCAAAGATAAAATTATAACTCAGTTGTTGACCATATTAGAAAACACAAAATTGTAATAATATCAAATTTCCTTCTTTTAATTGGATTCCAACCTAATCTCCAAGTGAGGTTTAGGGTTCTTCCGCTCTATTCCTTCGCTCATCCTTCGTTCGAAGCGGATTAAAAAATAAGGAGGAGCACATCGTCATATTGGTCCTTTTTCTTTCTCGATTTGGCTCGGATATTGGTAGCCTTTTCTTCCTCGAATTGGCTCGGTATCATTTTGCTCATCCTCCATTAAAAGAGTTTTACTTCTGATGACTCCTAGGCTTGTTTCCACATCCTAACTGAACATATATAGGCTTGTTTTCACACATCGATGATCATAGGTTCACTTTGTTTTAGTTTGATGGATATTGAGTTAACTAAAGTTTATTCACCTACAAATCTGTATCATGCATTTTACATTTCCCCTTTGAGTTTTTTTTTGTCAGTGTATTTTATATGTTGTTTAATTTGACAATTAATTATTCTTTCTATTTCCTATTTATGATTTAAAATGATTGAATTAGTTGATCTATAAATACTCAAAAGAGAAGTCTGCATGCAACGTAGACAAATTAATATACCTCTTGCACAAGAAAAGAAACTAGTTTGATAGTCTGAAAGTCATTCAGTAACATTAATAGAGCAACCTAGTTTATCCTAGAATCTGAGAGCAATATGATGAAGATTTCATTTCCTCTCTCCACTTCATTTGCCAGCAGCGACGACTTCTACTAATCCTTTTACGGTCCTAAGCGCAGGAACACTAATCCATTGTTTGTGCAAATGAGGTGTTAGTGTTATAATTTCATTTTGCAAAGATTGAAATCGTCAATTTAGCGACTCTCATCGATCTGTTCCACAATCATTGTGAGGAAAATAAATCGCAGAGGATCTTTAATCTTGACGCGATTGATCAGGATAGAGGACTATCTGAGCCTAAGAAGAGATTTTAGATTCTTCTCCAAAATTGATCTATGCTCATTTCGCAAATACCGCTTTACCCCAACCGATGCATCATCCCCGTAAAAATAAGTTGTTACAAACTCACAATATGTAATGAGGCGTTACAAACTTTCATGTCCCGTAGTTTTTCTGCATCAAAACTCCACTGTCATATCTATGTAAATTTGGTTGACAACAGAAGTTAGCATTGTCTTAATTAGGTGGCAATCTTTCCAATTGCAACATTTACTAAGTAGACGATGCAGATTAAGGATAATGCATATAAGGAATAAGAATCAAAATTTTGAATTCCAATTTAGTTTTGATAATTAGTATTTTGTAAAAGACTATTATTCTTGTTTGTTCAATTTTTTTTTACTAATTTCTTTAATTCACTAATATATTTAGTTTTACAATCTTCATTACTCATCGAACTTCCACATTGGTTATGACATGAAATCTCAGTATTACTCGTCGAACTTTCACATTTTTTAGTTTCACGATATGTCATAATTAATAATAATTAAGATTAAATGTAAAAAATTTATTAGTCACAATGTAAAAAATTTGTTTACATGTGATAACTTATTTGATTGATATGAATTATTTACATCACATAATCAAGTTTTGAAGAATAGATAAAAGTTAAAAAATAAACCAAATAGAATTAGTCAGAGGTATAAGAATGGAGTTAATAAATTTTTTAATTTTGTAGCTTATCATAAGAAAGATGAGTCATCAATTATTAAATGTCTTTATATCAAAATTTAAAGTTTGGCGATCTTAAAATAGTTAAGACTCATATTCATGTACATGGATTTGATCAAACATATTTGATATAGAATAATCATGGTGAGAGTTTGTAGATCTATATGAGAATGCAGATATAAGAATTGATGCTCAAAATGATAATGACATAAATAAAGTGGAATGTGAGGATCTAAAAATTGTCAACATGTCGAACAACTTACTTGACTTAGAACATGTTGTGTAAGAGAGCAAACAAATTGACGTTGATAATGGTAACAATAATGCAACATTCAAGTTATTTAAATCCTTATTTGAAGAAGCCAATCAAGATTTGTATCAAAGAGCAAATAAGGTGAGGACATTTAACTTCTTGGTAAACTTAATGCAAATTAAAACACTCAACTATTGGTCTAATCGTTCCTTCGATATGCTATTAAAATTTCTCCAAATTTATCTTCTATAACTCAATTATGTCCTAGAGTCTTACTATATATGCTACAAAGAAGATACTTCAAAATGTTGGATTGGGATATGAAGCAATACATGCTTGTGAAAATGGTTGTAAATTATTTAGAAAAGAGTGTGTAAATCTTAAAAAATATCCATTATGTAGGAATTCATATTATATTCTAAATCATAAACAAAATTCAAAAATATTCACAACTGTTGTTAGACACTTCTCTTTGAAGCCACGATTGCAAAGACTTTATTTGCTTAAAGATATAACTATTGGAATGCTTTGACATAAAGAAAAATGAGTAGAAATTGAGGGTATTTTGAAACATCCTGTTAATGCAATTACATGGAAAAAATTTGATAAAATATATCCAACTTTTGCTTCTGAACTATGAAATGTTTGATTTAGTTTAGTTAGTGATGAGTTTGATTCATTTGGGATGATATCTAATTCATACAACATGTGACCTGTGATACTTTTCCCAAATAATATGACTCCTTGACACATGATGAAACAAGCTTATACATTGATGACACTCCTTATTTCTGGTCCAAGATCACCTGGGAAAAATATTGATATCTTTCTAGAATCGTTAATTGAAGAGCTAAAATAGTTATGACAGGATGGAATTATGACACTAAATTCATCAACTGGAGAATATTTTAATCTTTGCGCAATTGGTTTATAGACTATTCATGACTTTCCTACATATAGAATGATTTCTAGTTGGAGTACCAAAGGATACAAAGCATGCTCCATTTGTCATGTGGATACTGATGCAGAATCATAGATCAACAAGTTATGTTATATGGGTCACCGTAGATGCTTACCCTTAAATCATGCATGACGTAGAAGTAAGAAATTTAATGATAGGATTGAAAATAAACCATGATCATTTACATCTGATCATATTTTAATTCAATTGCAGATAGAGGGTGGAAAAAGAAAATGATAATGGAGGGGGTGATGAATATAATTGGGTGAGGAGGTCCATTTTTTATGAACTTGAGTGTTAACATCATTTGAAATTAAGACATAATCTAGATGTTATGTATATTAAAAAAATATGTGTGATGCTATAGTTGGAACATTATTAGATATAATTGGAAAGAATAAAGATACACCAAGGCACTTATGGATTTTGAAAAAAGATCTGAATTGCCTTTACAAATATTGAGGACTAAAATTTTTAAGTCAATATCCAAATACAATTTGAAACCTGATGATTGTAAGGATTTTTGCACGTGGCTAAAATCTATGAGATTTCGATATGGTTATGCAGCAAACATTTCTTGTCAAGTGATCGAAAATGAAGGGAGGTTGTAAGGACTTAAAACTCATGATTGTCATATTTTTTTCAAAATTTGCTTCCTATTGTTATTCAAAAATACTTGCAAAAAGATGTGTGTGTGAGGCTATTATAGAGTTTTGCAATTTTTTCCATGAGATAAAAAAATAGAAGAAAACATTGATTATTGACAAGTTGAAGAATTTACAAAGAGATATTGTTGTAATATTATGTTAGATTGAATTAATTTTCCCATATACTTTTTTTGATATCATGATTCATTTATCAATTCATTTGCCAGAAGAGGCAATGTTACCTGGCCAATTTCTTCTCAATGGATGTATCCTTTTGAGCGTTATTTGGATACTTTGAAAAAATATGTCAGGAATAAGGTAAAACTTGAGGGATCAATTGTAGAGGGTCATGCGATAGATGAGAAATTAATATTTATGTTACTTTTCTAGCTTGATGGAGAGGGTCAATTTAATATACCTAAATGAAATATTGATGGTGAGTGACCAAGCTACAAATTGAATGTTTTTTCTCAAAATATAAATCTCATTGGTCGTAAAAAATATATTAAGGCTGACCAAACAACAAGGGAGAAAACTTATTGGTATATACTGAACAATTGTAGTATGGTTCAACCACACATCAATTATGTTTTCAAGTTATGCTATATTTAAACTATTTTTTAAAACTATAGTATAATAATTCATTTTTTTATGCAATGTAGGAAGCATTTGGAGTCAATTATAAATCTTGATGATATTGTTAGATATCAATTTTGTCAAGAAAAATAATTTTCATCATTTTTTAGAACCAAAATTGATGGGTTGAGGAAGGAAGAAAGATTACAGTTGATAAATGAATTGTATTCATTCTCATGTATGCTTGATTTTTGTGTATGTACTACAACTACGATTATAGTTGAAGGTATTCGATAGCATTCTGAGGAACGAGATAGAGGTAAAATAACACAAACTTATGGCGTTGTAGTACCATCATTTCATAATGGAGAAAACATAGATTTTTTTGATGTGTTGTTGGAAGTTATCAAGTTAAGTTATATATTTGGATATAATGTATATTTATTCAATTGCAAATGGTACTAAAAATAGTCTTTAAAGATGGACTTTAGTCCCACTTGCATTAATTCCTTGAAGACATAGTATAGAGATGATCCTTTTATTCTTGCAAGCCAAGCAAAATAAATATTCTATATTGATAATAATAAATTTGGAGATAATTTGAAAATTGTCCAAACATTAATTTCAATATCGACATATTTGGTATTATCCAAAAGTACTTGATAATGATAATGTCGAACTTCAATTACAAATAGAAAATAATATACTCAATGAGCATGATATTATTGTGAACTCAACTAATCAACAATTTGATAGAATTGAAACAATACTATACATTCATATAATCAGTGACATAGTTAGGATTTTCAAACAAAGGGGATAATGATTTTCTAGTGGGGGAAGGGGTGGGGGTCGTATCCCCATGCCTAAATAGCCCCAAGATAAAGTGATTAATAGAAAAAAAATTTTAATACATATATTATATATATAGTATTAAATTTTAGAGGTGGGGGAAGGGGGGATTGCATTCTCCCATCCTCAGCTGGCTACACCATAATGTTAATGATGATGATCCATTTAGAGTTAATTTAAATCATCTTGCAGAAAGTTATTATGACACTGAAGTAATGTCTGATTATGATACTGATTAAAGAATGATAGATATTTATTTTTATAATATTATTAGATTTTCAATAAATTAGTTATTATTTTAGATCGTGGTATAGTATATTAATGTGGTGCAGTTTACAAGCTATAAGCATTTTTTTTAATTATTTGAATATGCATTCCTTTTAGATTATCGAGCATCTTTATATGTATTTGTCATTTTTTAATCTATTTTTAAATTATTGACCTACTATGTCATTTTCTTAATGCAAATGTCACCTAAACCATTTTGCATACAAACTAGTTTAATCATGTTAACTAAGAAGACTCTTATTTCTATTAATGTTGGACATTCACAAACAATATCTATTGTAGCTACTACATTAGTTGTTCCTTCATCTATTGATCATCCTGATTCATCAACTATGATACCAACATCTTCACGACGGGGTAACTTTAAATTTGATTTAAATTTGAAGAAAATATATATTATTTGTACATTAATTTAACTTATCCAAAATTTTATTTTATTTTTATTTTTCTTTTTTGTAAGTCATCGTGCATGTTCACCATCTCAATCATCCAGGAAGCTTCCACATGCTTATCGTATGACAAATGAAACAAAAAGGGGAAGAAAAATTATTATGACATTGAAATCAATTCATGGTAGGCCAATAGACCCACCAATAAATATGTTTATTACTGAGTTGAAAGTATTGATGTACAATTTCTTACCATTTACATACAAAAGCTTCAAAAAAATGTCCTAGAGTCGGACAAAATTCAACTAATTCAATTCATTCAAATAATATTTTTAAGTTATCTTATTTGCATCAATTTGTTTTTTTAATAAATTATAGAACTAATTGTTATTTTTTTTAATCAGTCTATTTTTTAATTTCAAGGGTGTGATGATATAGAGATTTATCTTTTGAAGTTGATGAGGAAATCATATTCTACTAAGTAAGCGAATGACATTAGAAATATAAATATTTTCTAGCTAGTTGGACTTTAGATCAGAAAATAGAAAAGAAACCAGATACTTTACCATCAAAAGAAGCATGGGATTTTTTATGTAATTATTGGGAGTTCGAAGAGTTCAAGGTTGTTTTGTTTTTATTATAATTTTCTCAATTTATAATCTTAATGTTATCGTATGATAGCTACTAATTATTGGTTGTATTTTTTTAAAGATAATTTCTATAAAAAATAAAAAAAATTGGACAAAACTTTTATTTAATCATCATGGCGACTCTAAACTTGTGATTCAACACATAGAGGATGCATGTTAAATTGCAATTAATTTTATAGTTGCATGTTTGATTCTATATGAATAGTTATTTTTATTATTTTTACTAATAACATGATCTTTATTTTTTTTTTTTTAAATTGCAATTGAGGCGTGCCATCAATATTATTGCACAGAAGAAGTTGAGTGGACGAGTGAACTTGCACAAAAGAAATATGTAAGTCATAATTTAAATATTATTTTGTTTATATATATTATTTTTGGTATAATAAGTTTTTGATATCGATACATGTTTGTTTAATAGGAGATAATGATCACTCTCTATAATGACAAAAAGCTTCACTTTTGCCCCAGGGATATGGTGTTGCGGTAGGATGTCCAGCTCAACTCTTAGGTACCTACGATTAAATCTCCAGCTATAGCACATTTGCAGGATTTTCCTCCAAATGGGATGACAAACCAAGGATGTTGTAGTTGCTGAGACTGTCCACGCGAGCACCTCATGTTGTACACTGATGATTGGTGGGAAATTTTCATGGGGCAAGACCGATCATCCCTAGAATTAGTTGGGTCTAAGACCTGAATACCTGGTTCTAGTAAAAAAAACTTCACTTTTGGCAAGAATAATATAGGATGATACTACCTCAACCACCTCTGATGATTTCAAGAATATAACATTTGAATGCCACCAAGATGTACTTGGTTGCAACTCTAGTTATATTCGTGGATTAGGATTGAGATCCAAACCACCACCAAAGTGTTGGAATGTATACTGAAAGTCTAGCTCTTTTTGTATGAACATTTTATTTTGAAATAAGAATCACATGATCATTGTTTGCACTTTATATATTTATTATATGTGTGCATATTGTCTAATATTTTACATTGTAGATAACATGGTGCTTGGTATAACACAGAAGATCATGTTATCAGTTCCTTGTAAAATATAAGTAGAGGCTCACAACCAAGATGGTTTTGGACAAACCATTGGCATGGTTGTAGTGTAGCTTGGTATTGTTTTGTCTTGAACATAGAGTTACACTGGTACACTTAGGTGTATTGAGCAGGACCGACATAGAGGTGATTCAATTTAGTACTGACTACATAATTGAATCGGACCTCGGATATTATGTTGTACATGCTCTTAATCCCGATATAATAACGGGCACATGTACTTAGTATTTATTTCTTTGATTTACCAGTAGGTGAGATTTAGATGGATTAAATCAATATGCCCGGTAAGTTGGGAAATAATATTATTTACATGGTGTGCCGTTGATTATAGGAGGAAACCGTGTCCTATATATTAGGTTGATGATGTCCCCTTGAGGAGCTCATAAAGTTCATCATGTAAACCCAGCTGGTTGACTTAGTCAACGTGATGATAAGGTTGAGTGGTACTACTCGAGGAATTAGATGTTAATTAATTGATGGTCAGTAAATCAATTAATTGACGGACATTCGATATCTTAAACACGGAGAGATTAATGTACGAATAATATATGGAGCCCATATTAATTTATGGGGGTTGGTGAGGTAGTTCAATGATGATCCTCTAGTGGAATGGAACATCATTGATGGATCAAGTTAGTGTGGTTCCGATCCATCGGGTGGCCAAGACCCAACTCCTCCTTATGGTCCCTATCGTAGCCTAATATAATCCTTGTGAAGTCTAGATCCAAGAATATAAAACAAAACCTAGAACCAACGGTTGGGATTAAATCCCTAAGATCCGATAGTTAGGGTGAAACCCTAGAACCAACGGTTGGGATTAAATCCCTAAGATCCGATGGTTAGGATGAAACCCTAGAATCGACGGTTAGGATTAAATCCCTAGATCCGACGGTTGGGATAAAACCCTAGATCCGACGGTTGGAATGAAACCCTAGATCCGACGGTTGGGTTAAAATCCTAGATCCGACGGTTGGGATAAAACCTTAGATCCGACGGTGGAGATTAAATCCCTAGAGCCGACGGTGGAGATTAAAGGAGGCTTAAGCCCAATTCTATAAATAGGGGGCTTAGGCTTGGGCGGCAATTAATGGATTTCGAATTGGAGTTAGGGTTTTTGGGCGGCTAGGGTTTTTTGGGCGGCTAGGGTTTGAAACAAAGTGGGCGACAACCTTCATCCTTCTTGTTGATTGCCAGCGCCCATCTCCTTTGATCATTCCTTGGTCGGCGCCCATCCTAGAGGCCTCTCCCTTCTTCCTTGGCCGGCGGTTCTCCTCCCATTGGTGGCCGGTTCTCATCCTCCTCCCTATTCTCCAAGGTGGCCGGCGGTTCTCCTTTATTTGGTGGCCGGCGCATCATCCATTTGATCCTTGGCCGGCGGTTGCACCAAATTTCCTAATTTGGTGGCCGGCTCTAGAAAGGATAGGTATTTGTAAGTTCTTCTCTTTGTTCGCAGCGGACAAGGTAGAGAAGAAAGCGATCTAGAAGGCTTCTACTCGTGGAGGATCTTCGTCCACACGTCGTCCACGAGAAGGATAGGACATACGGTAGAAGATCGTGAGGTATAAAGTTATTTTAACTTTATTTACAGATCTGAGCTTGTTCTTTTATGTTTTGATTATGCATGTGTAAATTAGTAAATATATTGTATAATCATGGACCCGAAGACAAACACAAAAACCGACGATCCGTCCGTCGTCTCTTCCGCGGCTAACCAACTAGAAGAGTTGTGTTGCTTGAACAACTAGTTTGTTCAAGCGACCACTCAAGTTGTTAGAACGACGACGAAATGGTTGTGCTAAGGAAGCTCATCCCATCCGGATTAATTCTTTCATTAGTGAAAATTTTAATCCGGGAACATGGGAGCCAATGAGCCTCCGAAGCAACTCCTTGCAAGTGGTATCAGAGCCACGGTTTCCGGTTTTGTGTGTTTAGGATTTGGTTAATTTTTTTAATGCATTTTTCATATATTATATGTGTCGGATAATAGTAGGATATGCGTAGTTTAACTCTTTGGTTGCAGGCGTAAGATCCAACTATTATGACCATGTGTGTGTATGTGAATGGATGTGTGTAAAAATTTATTATTTGAATCCTCGGGGTTGAGGAGGCTAGATTAGTATTTAATTTTTGTAATTAAATACGGCATTGTTTAGCCGCTCATTTTAGTTTACTTTCGATCTAGATTATTTGTACACTCCTTCGTGGAGTATAGGATCGATGAATGTAAATTAAAATAGTTTTATCTCGGCTCGGATCTCTTTGGTGACTCGCGCACGGGAAAAGATGGAGCGAACGAGGTGGCGACACAACGGGATGCATATTGGAGGACAATGCCATAATAGTTGGAAAAATTCTATTTTTTTCATATTTATTGCTTATTTGTTTTATATACATGTTGTGTATGATTTAAAATTCCTCATTTGCAATTTACTAAGTGGGAGAGGGACATTTTAATTAATTCTCGCGGCCTCCATTATAATTTGACGTGTGATGCAACAAACTTGTGTGTCGGCTCTGAGTGCCTTCCTCCCTGAGGACGGGTTTGTTTGCGGATCACTAGGTCAAATAATGGTTATAGAAAATTATCTAGGAGCATGTGTACTTCCACAGAGGTAAGACACATAATCCAAAATAATTCCCTTAGTATCGTGTAATGGTGCACACTTAGATGCAAATAAAAGTATCCTCCCCATAGGAGCCGCTGCTTTTATTTGTAGGGCCAAAGAGGAACCAACTATTAATTTTATTTGTCAAAAAGTAAGGTTGACAAGATAATAAAATTAATGGGTAAAACCTCCTCTTACAAATGTAGAATTCGTATACGTCCACACAGAGTGGCATACGAAATTCTCGGTGTTTTGAGGTGTTGGTTGATTTCGGAATTTTATTGTTTTGAGGAATCAATAATATTTGAAATCTAATATTTTGATCATTGTGATTTTTAGGATTTTCAAATGGCTTTCAACCCACTTGCTGTGATTTTAAAAGAAAACAAACTTACTAGTCCAAACTACATTGATTGGAAAAGAAACCTGGATATTGTCTTAACTGCGGAGGAGTACAAATTTGTACTCTTCGAGGTCTGTCCTCCTAAGCCCACCGATGACTCTGATGAAAAGGAGAAAGAACGTTATAAGAAATGGGTCAAGGCAGATGAGATGGCGCGGTGTTACATTTTGGCATCTATGTCAAATGTGCTGCAACATCAGCATCAGGCCATAGCCACAGCTTATGACATGATGTTCAATCTCAAGGAACTTTTCGGACATCAAAGTAGGGCGGCTAGGCAGGAGGCAATGAGAAACTTGATGACGACCTCCATGATCGAGGGAACACCCGTTAGGGATCATGTTCTCAAGATGATGGCTCATCTTAATGAGATGGAAGTCCTAGGAGCTGAGATCGATGGGGAAACCCAGGTCGATATCATTCTCCAGTCTCTTCCTAGGAGTTTTGAGCAGTTCCGCCTCAACTACAACATGAACAAAAGGTTGTATTCGTTGGCGGAGCTTCTGACAGAACTCCAGGCGGCAGAGGGGCTTTTTCGTCAGAGTGCTCAAGCCATGGTCGCTCAGAAGGTTTCTTCCTCTAAACCGAAATATAAGAAGAAGAATAAACAAGGTGGAGAGAAGAAAGTGGCAGTGGGACCTCAGGCAGGAGTGAAGAAGCCGAAAGACAAGTGCTTCACTTGCAAGCAGACTGGACATTGGAAGGCGGACTGTTCTCGCCGAAAGAACAAAGGTATATCTTCTTGTTTAGTTGTTGAAACATGTTTAGCGGTGTTATCTACCAGTGCCTGGTGTGTAGATACAGGAGCCACTGATCATGTCTGCAATACTTTGCAGGAGTTCCAGGAAACCCGACGACTAGCTGAGGGAGAGATTACCGTCTTCATGGGCAATGCTTCAAAGGTGGCGGCTATTGCAGTGGGAGACGTTTATTTATCTTTTGATAGGAATAAAGTTTTGGTTTTGAGAAATTGTCTTTATGTACCTACTTTTAGAAAGAATTTAATTTCAGTTTCTAAATTATTTTTGGATGGGTATTCTGTTTCTTTTAATGACAAAGTGGTTATAAAAAGAATAGGAGATTATCCGCTTCGTACATTGGTTGGCAATTTATATACTCTTGAACCAAAAACTCCCACGATGCATATAGAAATCAATAACTCATCTTCTAAGTCTAATAAGAGAAAAGAACCTTCAAAATGAACCAAACATATCTTTGGCATCTAAGGCTTGGTCGTATTAACCTAGCAGAATTCAAAGGTTGATAGCTGATGGACCTTTGGGTTCATTAGTGGTGGAGGATCTCCCAACCTGCGAATCTTGCTTGGAAGGTAAAATGACCAAGAGGCCTTTTAAGGCCAAGGGGTATAGAGCCAAAGATGTGCTAGAATTGGTTCATTCTGATTTGTGCGGTCCTATGTCTATCCAGGCAAGAGGTGACTTTGAATACTTCGTCTCTTTTATAGACAATTATTCAAGGTATGAATACATTTACTTGATGCGCCGCAAGTCTGAATGCTTTGACAGGTTCAAAGAATTCAAGGCTGATGTGGAGAACTGTCAAGGTAAAAGTATCAAGACATTACGATCTGATCGTGGTGGCGAGTACCTCTTGGGAGAGTTTAGGAATTACTTATCAGAGGCTGGGATTCAATCCCAATTGTCTGCACCTGGCACACCCCAGCAGAATGGTGTAGTGGAGCGAAGGAATAGGACTCTTATGGAGATGGTCAGATCGATGATGAGTTATTCTGAGTTATCTATTTCATTCTGGGGGTATGCTCTGGATACGACAATGTACACTATGAACTTGGTTCCATCTAAATCAGTACCTTCTACCCCTGTAGAATTGTGGACTGGGCGAAAGCCTAGTCTGAGACATATTCGGATATGGGGGAGTCCAGCACATGTGCTGAAAGCTGATGCTGGTAAGTTAGAACCTCGTACAGAAGTGTGCATGTTTGTTGGCTACCCTAAGGGAACGAAAGCTGGTTTATTTTATAATCCTAGAGATCAGAGGGTGATCGTTAGCACGAACGCCATATTTCTAGAGGAGGATTATGTAATGAACCACAAGCCCAAGAGTAGGATTGTTCTTGAGGAGTTGACAGGGGAAGTCCCGGCTTCAGTACCACCGGTACAAGAGGAGACACCACAATTCACTGCACCGCATGTCACAAAGCATACACAGGAGGCACCTCGTCATAGTGGGAGGGTTGTTAGACAACCCGATAGATTCATATTTTTGGGGGAGTCTTCGGACTTAGTCCTTGGTGAACATGAACCTGATCCCTGGACATATGACGAGGCAATCCAAGACAGAGATGCGGTATCTTGGCAAAGAGCGATGAATTCAGAGATAGAATCTATGGATTCTAATCAGGTCTGGGAGCTAGTAGAGCCACCCGATGGTGTAAAAACCATTGGATGCAAGTGGATCTACAAGAGAAAGAGAGGAGTAGACGGGAAGGTTGAGACCTTCAAAGCTAGGCTTGTTGCGAAAGGGTATACTCAGAAAGAGGGTATCGATTATGAGGAGACCTTTTCATGTAATATGCTTAAGTCTATCCGGATTCTCTTATCTATAGTGCTCATATGGATTATGAGATTTGGCGGATGGATGTCAAGCGACTTTCCTTAACTAAGTCTTGAGGAGAACATCTATATGCGATAACCAGAGGGATTCATTGCTAAAGGCAAAGAGCACCTTGTATGTAAGCTTAATCGGTCCATTTATGGATTGAAGCAAGCTTCTAGATCTTGGAACATCCGCTTTGATGAGGTAATCCAGTCATATGGATTTATTCAAAGTCCGAATGAGCCTTGTGTATACAAGAGATGTGACGGAAACGTAGTGGTGTTTCTTGTACTATACGTAGATGACATTTTGTTAGTTGGCAACAATATCAAAGTGTTATCAGACGTAAGGGTATGGTTGTCCAAACAGTTTGATATGAAGGACTTGGGAGAAGTGGGACACATCCTTGGGATCAAAGTTATAAGGGATCGCAAGAAAAGGATATTGTGCTTGTCTCAAGCTTCATACATTGACACTATCCTTGCTCGTTTTAGTATGCAGAACTCCAAGAAAGGTTTTCTACCTTTTAGGCATGGAGTTCCTTTATCTAAAGAGATGTGTCCCAAAACATCAAAGGAGATAGGGGACATGAAGGCGGTTCCTTATGCTTCGGCAGTAGGAAGCCTTATGTATGTTATGCTATGTACGAGACCGGATATATGCTTTGCCGTGGGCATGGTTAGCAGATATCAGAGTAATCCTGGACAGGGACATTGGACTGTGGTAAAGCATATATTGAAGTACCTGAGAAGGACTAGGGATTATATCTTTGGTTTGCGGCAGATCAATTAGTCCCTCGTGGGTTACACGATTCGGATTTCCAATCGAGATAGGGACAAGAGTAAGTCTACCTCGGGGTTTGTGTTTTACTTTTGGAGGTGGAGCCATAGTATGGAGGAGTGTCAAGAAATGCATGGCACTCTACCATGGAAGTGAGTATGTGGCGGCCTGCGAGGCAAAGGAAGCTGTATGGCTCAGGAACTTCTTGATGGACTTGGATGTGATTCCTGGTTTGCCCAGAACTATCACAATTTATTGTGATAACAGTGGTGCAGTTGCAAACTCGAAGGAACCACGAGCCCATAAGGCGAGTAAACACATAGAGCGCAAGTACCACCTTATACGAGAGATCGTAAAGCGAGGAGAAGTTGTTGTCGCCAAGATTGCATCAGAGGATAACCTGGCGGATCCATTCACTAAGGCCCTTCCAATAGCGTTTGATAGGCATGTGGAGGACATGGGGATCAGATGTATGGCAGAGTGATGACGGCATAGTCTTTTAGTATAAGTGGGAGATTGTTGGAATGTATACTGAAAGCCTAGCTCTTTTTGTATAAATATTTTATTTTGAAATAAGAATCACATGATCATTGTTTGCACTTTATATATTTATTATATGTGTACATATTGTCTAATATTTTACATTATAGATAACATGGTGCTTCGTGTGGCACAGAAGATCATGTTATCAGTTCCTTGTAAAATATAAGTAGAGACTCACAACCAAGATGGTTTTGGACAAACCATTGGCATGGTTGTAGTGTAGCTTGGTATTGTTTTGTCTTGAACATAGAGTTACACTGGTACACTTAGGTGTATTGAGCAGGACCGACATAGAGGTGATTCAATTTAGTACTGACTACATAATTGAATCGGACCTCGGATATTATGTTGTACATGCTCTTAATCCTGATATAATAACGGGCACATGTACTTAGTATTTATTTCTTTAATTTACCAGTGGGTGAGATTTAGATGGATTAAATCAATATGCTCGGTAAGTTGGGAAATAATATTATTTACATGGTGTGTCGTTGATTATAGGAGGAAACCGTGTCCTATATATTAGGTTGATGATGTCCCCTTGAGGAGCTCATAAAGTTCATCATGTAAACCCAGCTGGTTGACTTAGTCAACGTGATGATAAGGTTGAGTGGTACTACTCGAGGAATTAGATGTTAATTAATTGATGGTCAGTAAATCAATTAATTGACGGACATTCAATATCTTAAACACGGAGAGATTAATGTACGAATAATATATGGAGTCCATATTAATTTATGGGGGTTGGTGAGGTAGTTCAATGATGATCCTCTAGTGGAATGGAACATCATTGATGGATCAAGTTAGTGTGGTTCCGATCCATCGGGTGGCCAAGACCCAACTCCTCTTTATGGTCCCTATCGTAGCCTAATATAATCCTTGTGAAGTCTAGATCCAAGAATATAAAACAAAACCTAGAACCAACGGTTGGGATTAAATCCCTAAGATCCGATGGTTAGGATGAAACCCTAGAACCAATGGTTGGGATTAAATCCTTAAGATCCGATGGTTAGGATGAACCCCTAGAATCGACGGTTAGGATTAAATCCCTAGATCTGACGGTTGGGATAAAATCCTAGATTCGACGGTTGGGATGAAACCCTAGATCCGACGGTTGGGATGAAATCCTAGATCCGACGGTCGGGATAAAACCCTAGATCCGACGGTGGAGATTAAATCCCTAGAACCGACGGTGGAGATTAAAGGAGGCTTAAGCCCAATTCTATAAATAGGGGGCTTAGGCTTGGGCGACAATTAATGGATTTCGAATTGGAGTTAGGGTCTTTGGGCGGCTAGGGTTTTTTGGGCGGCTAGGGTTTGAAGCAAAGTGGGCGGCAACCTTCATCCTTCTTGTTGATTGCCGGCGCCCATCTCCTTTGATCATTCCTTGGCCGACGCCCATCCTAGAGGCCTCTCCCTTCTTCCTTGGCCGGCGGTTCTCCTCCCATTGGTGGCCGGTTCTCATCCTCCTCCCTATTCTCCAAGGTGGCCGGCGGTTCTCCTTCATTTGGTGGCCGGCGCATCATCCATTTGATCCTTGGCCGGCGGTTGCACCAAATTTCCTAATTTGGTGGCCGGCTCTAGAAAGGATAGGTATTTGTAAGTTCTTCTCTTTGTTCGCAGCGGACAAGGTAGAGAAGAAAGCGATCTAAAAGGCTTCTACTTGTAGAGGATCTTCGTCCACACGTCGTCCACGAGAAGGATAGGACATACGGTAGAAGATCGTGAGGTATAAAGTTATTTTAACTTTATTTACAGATCTGAGCTTGTTCTTTTATGTTTTGATTATGCATGTGTAAATTAGTAAATATATTGTATAATCATGGACCCCGAAGACAAACACAAAAACCGGCGATCCGTCCGTTGTCTCTTCCACGGCTAACCAACTAGAAGAGTTGTGTTGCTTGAACAACTAGTTTGTTCAAGCGACCACTCAAGTTGTTAGCACGACGACGAAATAGTTGTGCTAAGGAAGCTCATCTCATCCGGATTAATTCTTTAATTAGTGAAAATTTTAATCCGGGAACATGAGAGCCAATGAGCCTCTGAAGCAACTCCCTGCACAAAGATATACATGATTTTGACATTTACTTCCTCTACATCAACTAATGTATAAGTAAAGATGAATGTTATGCAAGAGACAATTATTGTACAAGAGTCAAAGATATCTCAATTTAAATAGGAAATGAAAATGATGCAAGAGATGCAAGCCCAATGAGAAGTAAAAACATAAGAAATATTGCAGCAACTCCTCATGCGATACCAAATGGATTACTACAATAATCTAAGTTGACTTCCACACAAGAAAGAGAAGACCGTCTAAATATTTCTTGATATTCTATTTAGATCTTTCAACACTTCTTTATTAGCAATCTGACATTTACTTTTGTATGATATGATATCTCTTTTATCATTTGGGATAATTTATTACTACGTTAAAATTCACCTTTTTGTTATTTGTTATTTGTTAAACTAGTATTTTGATATTTGTCTACTATTGTTTTGTAGAAATGTTTGATAAATTGATTAAAAAAAATAGCAACCAACCATAGTTTGGTTGACAACTTTTTTTTTTAAAAATACCAGTCAAATATATTTTGGCTAGTAATTAAAAAAATATATCGACCAATATATATTTGACTAGTATTTTAAAATAAATATCGGCCTTTTATTTTAAAAAATTACCGACCAAATATATAATTGACAATTATTTTTTAAAAAAGTTTATCAACTATTTATTTGACCAATAATTTAAAAAAAATACTATCCACCATATAATTCACTATTTTTTCTTCGATAATTCTTTCTTTTGATGTTGTGATAGAACACCCATATAATAAGACAATTACAATGAATAAACCAAAGATATGTTCTGAGGAGAATGATGGGTGCAGGAGTCAAACACTGTAAAATCCCCTTGATATGACACTAATTTAATTGACCAACACTTTGACATGAGTGAGCTAAGTCCATTTCTCGAAGAATATTCATGGCCATTGCCATGTATTAGTATAGGATGTTTGGATTAATAAGTTGATCGGATAACGAGAGAGAAGGAAAGGTGAATATATGTTTTCCATACATAATGTCTTAGCAAGTAAGGTTAATCACGCGAGATTAGTGTAGCATAAATGAAATAAGCATATATATATATATATATATATATATATATATATATATATATTAATTGCAGCAAAAAGTTATAATTCTCACCCCAAGTGTCTCTCCAGACTGACCCCACGACACTTGGAGAGGTGTAAATTACAGTGACCAAATGGTCTTCAGTTGGGAGGACATTAATTCCAAGTGGTATGCACCTTAGGGGAATCGACTCTTGCCAATTGCAACAACTTTTTCACAATGTCATTATTTCTTCATTCATCTGTGAATCGGGGATAATATCTCTGGCTAAGGCTAAACTTAAAAGAAAAAATGGAAAGGATACCTTTGAGAGTCATATCTCCGCCCTGAAGTTGAATGTTTCTGTTCTTTTGTTGCGCCAAGACAATGGTTCTGATGGATAATGGGGAGTAGGAAGAATAAATTATTATCTCCCACATTTCCCGGGGGTTCATCTTGCTGCTTTAAAGCCCAATTGACAGTGCAAGCCTATTTAGTGCTCCCTTTATATAGGACTTTTCGCCTCCTCTCTTCCCCACTTTCATCTTCTTTATCGGATTTTCCATCTTCTTCTTCCTCTTTTCCTTCTTCTTCCACCACTACTCCCCGGTGTTCTTGCAATTAGCTCCTGCGCTTCTTCTCTTCCTTGAAGGGTCAAATGTATTCCCTTTTTCAACAAGCGGTGGCAAAGTACTGCCAAGAGTCCAAGCGGGTTGAGGGTCAACAACTAACAATGCCTTCGCCTTCACCTCCTCCTTTACCTTCGCCCATTCCCACCGCTTCTATTCCAACGCCCCCTTCCTTCCAGGTTCATCAGAAATTTCTATCTCAGCCATGCCGAATACACTTGGCGTAACCTGCCCCCCCCCTCATCTTCGACACTGTTGGAAAACCCTAACTCGCCCATCTCTTCACCTTCCCTCCTGGGAATCCGCAAATCACCCCCTCCTTTCCTGAGACATGAGGTTGAGCAAAGAGGCACTGTACGATAACGTCTACAGGCAGAAGACATTTCAGCTTCCCCTCTTTCTTCTCCAATTTCTTTAAGTCTCTTAACAAGAGCTCTTTTCGCAACCTCCCCAACTCGTCTGGCTGCCCCTATGTTGTCTCCCATTCCTTTAGGCACCACCTCTCCTCCTCCTGAATCCCCGGTGCAACCCATTGCTCCCATATTTCATCACCCCATCATGAGTGAATTTTTGCCTCTAGTGTCGTCTATCCCTTCTTCTTCTTCCCCCCACGATCTTAGAATCTTAAACCTAGAAGAATTGACTTCACGGATGGAGAGTTTGCGCCACGTTCTAGAATTGGTATACTCCCCAAATTGACTTTGTTGATTTCCTTCGCTTGATGCTCCTTTTTTGATTAATGATCTCCAGGCTTTAACCAACTATCAAGAACTGGACCGCTTCTTCAAACAATACCAAGCTCAGTTTCTACAGGGGGAGCAACAACGCCTGGAGGATCAGACTGCTGCCCAGAGCCAGGAGCACCTTTTATTACAACAACTGAAGCAATGTCAAGAGCAACTGATAGAGGCTCATCGCCACCAGCAAAAGGTTGCGGAGACCACAGCAGCCTTACAAGCACAACAACGGGCTCACACAGAACTATTATCCACCCCACGAGGCATTCAGCAGGAACAAACTGACATAGAAACTCCCCGTTTTCAAGAGTTTGCGGACCTTCAAGAGCAGGTGGCTGAACTCCTCCGTGAAAAACAAAGGGACTCAGAGATCATCGCAAATCTGCGGGTTCAATACCAGAGGGCGGAAGACAAGATAAGGGATCTCCGCACCCGCCTGTGCAAGGAGGTACAAGAAAACTCCTCCTTAATAACCTCTAGGGTGCATGCTCACGCCCGTATACGCAAGCAAGAGGCATCCCTCCAGAGACTGGGTAGTAAGCTTGTTCGCACTAGATCCCATACGGAGGCTATAGAGGGAATTTTAGCTTCCATATGCCAGAATATGATGGACATGACGAGACTCCTGCAACAAGACCAAACCTCCCGAGCGGACGACATATCGGTCATGGCTGATGCCATTATGGAAATATCCTAGCGCTACAGCGAAATGCGTCGATCCCTCCGAAAGCATCAAGAGAATTATCGTAGGCTTCATCAAAATCGAAATCCCGACGACCCGTGCCGACGAGAACGGTTGAGAGCTTCTGATGCAGGCCACCTTCCAGAATGGATTTAATGAAGTGGTTCGGCGGTATGCGACGGTATGCTGACCAAGGATTACCTCTTGCGAACCAATCTGCTCTCTACTTGCATTGGGAAACCGGCTTCCGACGCTACCCTCTAGATCGTTTTAAATTGTAGCTTGATGTATCGCTTTAAAATAATCGTCATTAAGGGATTCAGATCATTACACATAGCTCTCTTTTTCGTCTTCTTTCTTATTTTATAGCCCGCAAGAGAGAAATTGTAAAAATACTGAAATTAAAATACGAAATTTAATGGACAAAATTTCGGGAAAATAATCCTAGGGATTATTTTCGAGATTTTTAGGGAATTTTAAGAATTTTTCTGGATTTAAACGGACTCCATACGAGACTTTTACGGGGATAAAGTAAATAGGCTTTAGAGGAGTCTATTTAAGGGGTATTAACCTAAATCGGAAACCCTAAGTTTTTACTTTTTCTATTTCCCTTTTTCCCACAACGCGATTATTCCTTCAGCCTCTCTCATGATCTCTCTCTCCGACAGATCCTCTCGCGCGAGCTCTTCACCGTCGACGGTCTTCTTCGCGACGACTGTGTCAAGCCGCCACTACGATACCATGGTGCCCTTTTCCCCATCGTTTCACTGCACCGCGCCTCCTCTGCCCTAGGCGACGACCGACGGCCTCCTCGCGCACACCCCTCTGTTTCCCCAATTCATCACCGCCGCCGCTTGCCTCGCCAGCAAGGAGCTCCTGTTGGGTGGCCTTTCTTCTTCCTTGTGCCGCCGCAGTCCATCTCCAGCGCAGGCGACATCGCCAGATTTAGCAGTCTGTGATTTTGATCTCCGCCGTCCCATCTCGCCAAGATTAAGGGCTCAATTCGATCTTTGCCTTCACTCGTTTGGCTGACGCCACACCACCGTGGGACAACCTTGACAATGACTTTCCCGAGCTCTGCTTTTCCCGATCGTCTTCGCACCGGGCATCCATCTACCGCCATTTCTTCAGATGTCCATTGCCATGGAGGTAAGTTGGTTTCACCATTTACCGACGTGTGCAACCGCGTTGATGGTATTAGATTCCACCGCCAGATCAAGGGAATTAAGGTAAGTTTGTATTTATCGTGGCTAGTAATTTTGCCAGCGATTTGCTCACATAATGTTACAGGGTTGCTGCTGTTCACTTGGTCCCGTTAGTACCCTCCAACTTTCAGGTGATAATTAGAGTTGAGAAATTTCACTTCCAATTCGATTAGTTATTTGGAGTTGACATTCCGCTGATTGGGAAGGAATTATATTTTGATACCAGCAGAGTGAGCGCTTAGGTGGATAGTTTAATCCATTAAGTTTTGGACTTGATATTAGGGTTGACAACATAATGAGTATATTATGTTTTATGTGAGTTTCGATCACGAGGCAGTCCCTGGCCGTGATAGCTTTCGTTGTTTCACGATTATTATAGCAAAGTGTATTTTGACTTATCTTTTAGATATAGTCAAGTTGATATGTTAGTTAGGATAGCATGCAATACTTTTCATGTTTATATGCCTAGTATGTTTTTGTGCCTACTAGATACATGCATTTGATCAGTATGTTTATATCTTACCTGTTTTACTTGGATCATAGTATTTGGATTATGGATATGTACATATTGATTGTACATATTATTCGGATAGGTATTTTGAGTAGGATTTACATGCTTTAGTATCATGCACCATCTTGCATGATTGCATGCTGGCTGGACGGGGTTCCATTATTGTTGAGCCCGCAGCTAGTTACATGGCCTGCACACACTGCCACTCATGGGTTAGTGGTACATCAGAAGGGTGTGTGCAGTTGCTCTGTCAGTTCACTGCATCAGCCATGGGTAGCGGCGAGGCGGCGGTGGGCAGGATCCCTCCTCCGCCTATGACACCGGAGATGAGAGCTTAGCTCCCCACTATGTTTGGGGCAGGAGGATAGGTGTACTCAAGATCCTCGCCCACTCGGCCACTCAGAGCAAAGTGATGGCGAGTGCACATTGTCATAGCCCTACCCACTCGGCTTCACCATTGCGTGTGGCGGTGGCTACGATCGGGCCGGGTGACCATGTCATTGGCACGGCATGCATTTTTGCATGGATCGCATTTGTATTGTGTTTGCTGCATTTTATTGATGCCTTGGATGTTGCATATGATTGTCATGCATACAGGATTCATGTTCTTATATGGTGATGACTTTATCTCTTATAGTAGGACATGCTCCTATATCGGAGTAGGAGACTCTGAAAGTAGATCCTTTTGCATTTATTTCTTGCTTACCATATATATGAGATCTGATCGCATGATTAGTATTGTGAGCTAGACCTTACTTTGCATATCTACTATACCCGCAGAGTTCTTTGAACTCACCCCGTTGATTTATATCTATTTCAGGATGGAGCTGTCAGGAGAGTCCAGCTGCCAAACCCCCTCGTCGTGGAAGTGTATTTTGTTATTTGTGTTTACGGTTTTTGGGTATTTGGATTAGAATATATGTTTAGGACTGGAGTTGGATATTTGTACCTGTGGATGTTTTGGTATGTCCTTAGGGACCTTTGATCGGATTTTTATTTCGATTGGATTTCGGTTGAGTATTCCTGCCCAGATGGCGTATGTAAGTCTAGTTAGAGTAGACTTTTGTTTACCTAGATTTGTTGGCCGAGGCCTTATTATTATCTAGTGTGATGTGGTATGATTCCTACGTGTTGACCGATGTATAGTGGCCGTGTAGGCCTTGTATAAAATTGGTATTGTCACCCGTACAGGGGAGATGCTGCCGGATTTTCGTCTGGCGGGGACTCCCTCGGGGCGTGACAATTTATTTGGTATCAGAGCGTAGGTTTCCGAGTTCCTTAGGGTCTTTGGGTTTATGGAGTTCGCCAAGTTTGGTAGGTTAACTGGGTATTTTCAGAGTTGTACGGATTTCCGACGATTTTTATGTTTCGAAATTGAGGTATTATCGATTTAGATCAATATGGGGATTTGGCGCGACAGGACATCTCGCATACCTAATGTAAATAAATTCTAGAAAATTTCCTAGATTTAGTACATATTTATATTGGTTATGCGGTGATATCATGTTTTATCTAGTATTATTTTAACCTGATATCTGTTGGACAATTAGATTTTTAGGTTGCTGGTTTATAGATAGCATTTGGTTATAAATTGCTATTACTGCTATACGTAGCTTGTTATCATTGTGATAAAAATGATTAGAGATTATTGGTAGATGTTTACCACTTAGGATTTGACTAGTATTAGGATTATTAGACTAGTTGAATAATATGACTAAGATGGATAAATTCGTAGAAGGCATGAGGACATGATTACATAGCTTATGTAGTTTAGAGTATATATAAGCATCTGATGCTTTATTTATATATTGCCTTGACTTTGTTCTGGCATTGATTTTGTTCTGGCATGACCCTTTAGTAATACCCTAATTAATTTCAGCCATTGATTCCCATTAGTAGGACTATGCTGTCGTTTATCAGACAACTTGTTATATGTTTATATGGTTCTGTGTTTTTTTTTGTGGTGGACACCATGATTAAGACTAGTAGAGATAAAATAACTTAGATAAGGTTATTCGGTAGGAGTAGATCTTAGGAATGAAACAATATTAGTAGAACCCTAGGTGTAATAACCCGGATGTGCATATTAGAATATGTTTATACATTTACTATTTCAGCTGATATGGTGATCGGATTAGTAGAGGTCATATGATTAGGATGCGATTAATCCTTAGAGGGTATATAATGTTGTTTATATTTATCGGCTGTCAACAATATCACCCATTCGTGGTTGAGGAAAGTTACAGTAGAGCTTCCCTAAAGGGGCTTTTGTGTATTTGAGGTTGAATAGGTCTCCCATGTATGGTTGAGATAATCTACTGTAAGGTTATACTCTTGCGTTATTCGTTCGGAGTTGGTGATAATCGGATTCGTATGATGTCTGTAGCAAGATAGCTACTTTACGTCTTAAGTACCCACGAGATATGTTCGTGGTAGCAGATTGGGGCATGCATGATTGAACTGGTAGGATGATATAATTGAGGCTTAACCCTCTTGCCGGGCTTGTTAGTAGGTTTATTATCTTTATTGGCCTTGATAGGCGTTTCCTGTTAATTGGGACGAAACCCTATGATTAATCGTCTCGACGCGATTATTAGTGGACTTATGATTTTGATCGACCTTGATACCGATCATGTTAGAAGGGTTGGAAGGCTAGATTTAATCATCTAGACTTATTTATTTATAAGTTGATGATCTTTATCGTATTTGATAAACATTTCGTATTAGAGGTGTTGAAACCCTCGCTTGACCGCCTCAATGGGTTTAATTATAGATCGATGATCTTTGTCGATGTCAATGGTCGCTTTATACATCGATGTATCGATAACCCTAGGCTTAACAACCTAGGATAATCGATCGCTTCACGCGACCTATTGGTGGTAGTACGCCAGAGCGTGCAGTCAATAATTAGATATTTATATACAGCCTGTCTATCCACGAGTCTCATTCGTGGTAACATATAGTTGTGCGTAGACCGTGCTATTGATTGTTGGCTCATGGGTTACGTTCGAGGTAGCTCATAGATAGTTTTTTTTTTTTTTTTGTGTGTGAGAGCCACGAGACTTTGTCGTGGTATCCGGATGAGCACTGCTTGTTGCAGTGGTTATGTATGTTGCGGGTATATTTGATATATCACGATCGTGATAAGTGCATCGATATTGGTACTTTGAGGGTTGGGTTACTTTAGCTTGTTCCCTGTGACTTCCATTATGTGCATTATGATTATGCACTATTGTCTATACATCCACAGAGTGGTTGTACTTATCCCCTCCTCATTTATCCTCTAGGTTAACTGATGGAGGACTTGTCATGTTGACCTACCTTCGAGTCGCTCAGAGAGTTCATTGCCGTGCTTGTCCCACTGCATCGTCGAGATGCCGCTTTGTTTACTTTATTGGTATTGCATTTTATTTATGCACTTTGGATTTTGTCGCAATTGGATTTGGGGTCATAAAACTATTTTACTTTGATTGATATATGTTTAGTCGTGCATGCATGCAGATATTGAAATACTTGTATTTCTATAATTATTTCGAGGTTTTTACCAGATTTGGACCATGGATTCTGGATATTGTCACTAAGGGGCTCCCTTGTCATTTGGATGACGGATATGCCCCCAGGACGTGACCATTTTATTGGTTTGCGGTTTTGGTTTGGATTTGGGGATTTTCTTTTCCTTGGATTTTTGGGAGTTCTCTGTTTTGAGACCAAGCAAGTCAAGGATATCTCCGAGCTATAGGAAAGGTATTGTCTTTAGTGGTTACGATTTTAGTGGTTAGGAAAAGTATTGACTTAGGGAAATTGCCCCTACTCATGGTCGTGGACGAGTTCGACGACGTATTGATCTTGAGGAATCTAATGATGATTTCGGAAGTACGGACTCTTTAGAGGTGCCGACTGATGTCGAATTAGGAATCTAGGAATATGGACTGCTAGTCACCCATTTGAAGGTCAAGGAGTAAACCCTCGAGAGTATCACCTATTAATAGTGATTTGGTTATGGATAAGGCATGTATGCCTACACCGTTAAGACGATGAAAGATTGTTTTACCTTATTATGTAAGGTGTTGTATGAGATGTTTATCTGTCAATATTTTTCTAGAGAAGATCCTAACTCTTTGTTAAAAGAGAGATGAACCTTTGAGGTTATGCATCGATTATCGATGATAGAATGCGGTAGTAGAAGGAAATGAATATCCTTCATCAGTGGATATATATGATCTATTTAGATCAACTATAAGATACCTATATATACTCTAGGATTGATTGGTGATTGGTGTGATGATATTGTAGTGACATGGTGTCCTACAATTATCATTGTCGCCAGATGATTTTTATATCATCACCTAGAGTAAAGAGAATACATGTGTGTAGCGATGACAATTTCATACTTGGTATGAATTGTTTGAGCTTTTGATTATCTTATTAGACTTATTGGCGACACTTAGTCGTCCCAGGATTTGGGAAATCGTGGTATTCGGACACGATTGGATCATTTGATGGTGGTAGTTGGAGTTGAGCACTACCACCGTAGATGATGATTTTTCCGGTATTGATTTGATTATTACCATAGATATGGATAGGATGTTCTAGTGGTACTATACCGCGACCGGGTGATGGAATTTATTTGGTCTAAAGCTTGTGAAATTAGTTTGCACTGCATAACGATGATTGACTTTTACACCGTGTTGTTTGATCATTCTCGGGTGGAAGGAAGGGTATTGTATGCGAATGCAATGTTTCGTAGAATGGAGCGCTTCGATTTGTTGATTGAGACGATCCCATGGTTACGCTAAATGAGGAACTACGAGATGGGTTGTCATATATATATGACGTGGACCTAGTAGGAGTTGTTATGTTGTTTTGTAGAGATGAGGAGCGATATGCTTATGCGGTTTTAGCTAGCTACCGTAGTTGCATTTGAATTTCTAAGAGTTATTATTGATTCGGGAACAACAGATAGATTCCTGTGATGATAGAGAGCATTTACCATAGAGTTGTACTCTTGCTCTACGGAATTAGTGATAGTGGAATTTGTATGTCGTAGGTGGCTAGATAGCTACGACATCTTCGACCGCTACGAGTTCCGGCCAGTGGTAGCATGTCGTTGCTGTAAGTAATGCCTTTGACATTACTACGAGAGCCAAGAGGCTTGGTCATGATATTTTGATAAGTATTGCAAGATTGCAATAGGTTCTATATACTGCGTATGATCGGATTGTATTAGGAAAATAGTAAGTATCAAACGCTTCTCCATGGTGGAACGACATGCAGGACATAGTTGATTGTGCAGTGTGTCAATTAGTAAAGGTGGTATATAAATAATCAAGAAGGTTCTGTACCGAGATGGACAGTGTTGGGAGATTATTTGGAATTCGGAAAGGACTTAGTATGATTAGTTAAGTCCGCCATTTTCATTCGATCCATACGAGGAGCTTTGTTGGATCACCGGATAGGTTATATTGTGGCGATTTCCAGTTCATGGAGGATCTTTGAGTATCGTATGCGATAGCGATTAAGGATTTACCTTAGGATTATGGTAAAGTCCTTAATGTGTCACTTGATATAGAGCTCCACCTGCATGCTTAGGTACTTATGATAGTGGTCGATATGAAGATATTATTCATACTCTGGAAGAGCTACTAGAAGCAAGTGTGGTTTGATTTTTAGGATATCAAGAACCCACTTAGTCACTTGAGGTGTGACTTGATGCTTGAGATGGTTATAGGGACATCTCGCACTTATATATTTAGTAGGAAATTTGGGGACCAAATTTTTATTAGTGGGGAGAATGTAAAAAATCAAAATTAAAATACTTAAATTTAATGGCTTGGAAATAATCCTAGGATTATTTTAGATTTTTAGGAATTTTAGGAATTTTTTCGAATTTTTCTGATTTAAACGGACTCCATACGAGACTTTTACTGTGATAAAGTAAATAGGCTTTAGAGGAGTCTATTTAAGGGTATTAACCTAAATCTAAACCCTAAGTTTTTACTTTTTCTATTTCCTTTTCCCGTCGTCACGATTATTCCTTCTAGCCTCATGATCTCTCTCACGACAGATCCTCTCACATGAGCTCTTCACCGTCGACGGCCTCTTCTTCAGCTGACGATCAGTGTGCCGCCACTCACACCACCATGGTGCCCTTTTCCCATCGCTCACCGCAGCCCGGCCTCTCGCTCTAGGCGACGACCGACGGCCTCCTCGCGCACACCCTCTGCTTCCCCATTCATCATCACGCCGCTAGCTTGCCTCGCCAAAGAAGGAGCTCCGCTGGGTGGCCTTTCTTCTTCCTCAGGCCGCAGCCCATCTCGCAGCGGCATCGCCAGATTTAGCACTGTGATTTTGATCTCCGCTGGCCCCATCTCGCCAAGATTAAGGGCTCAATTCGATCTTTGCCTTCACTGTCGGCTGACGCCACACCCACCGTGGACAACCATGACAATGACTTTCCCGAGCTCTGCTTTTCCGATCGCCTTCGCACCGGTGGCATCCATCTACCGCCATTTCTTCAGATGTCCATTGCCACATGCGGAGGCAAGTTGGTTTCACCATTTACCGATGTGCAAATCGGCAAAGTGATGGTATTAGATTCCACCGCGATCAAGGGAATTAAGGTAAGTTTGTATTTATCGTGGCTAGTAATTTTGCCGATTTGCTCACATAATGTTCTGAGTTCATCTGCTCACTGGTCCCGTTAGTACCCTCCAACTTTCAGGTGATAATTAGAGTTGAGAAATTTCACTTCCAATTCGATTAGTTATTTGGAGTTGACATTCTGTTGATTGGGAAGGAATTATATTTTGATACGGCAGAGAGTGAGCGTTTAGGTGGATAGTTTAATCCATTAAGTTTTGGACTTGATATTAGGGTTGACAACATAATCTGAGTATATTATGTTTTATGCAGGTTTCGATCACGAGGCAGGTCCCCGGTCGTGACAGTTTCGTTGTTTTCACGATTATTATAGCAGGCGGGTATTTTGACTTATCTTTTAGATATAGTCAAGTTGATATGTTAGTTAGGATAGCATGCAATACTTTTCATGTTTATATGCCTAGTATGTTTTTGTGCCTACTAGATACATGCATTTGATCAGTATGTTTATATCTTACCTGTTTTACTTGGATCATAGTATTTGGATTATGGATATGTACATATTGATTGTACATATTATTCGGATAGGTATTTTGAGTAGGATTTACATGCTTTAGTATCATGCACCATCTTGCATGATTGCATGCTGGCTGGACGGGGTTCCATTATTGTTGAGCCCGCAGCCAGTTACATGGCCTGCACACACTGCCACTCATGGGTTAGTGGTACATCAGGAGGGTGTGTGCAGTTGCTCTGTCAGTTCATTGCACTGCTCATGGGTAGCGGCGAGGCAGCGTGGTGGTGGCAGGATCCCTCCTCTCGGCCTATGACACCGGAGATGAGAGCTTAGCTCCCCACTATGTTTGGCGGGAGGATAGGTGTACTCCGACAGCATCCTGTCCACTCGGTCACTCAGGAGCAGTGATGGCAGAGTGCACAGTTGTCATAGCCCTACCCACTCGGCTTCACCATTGCGTGTGAGGCGGCTGACTGGCGTCAGGGGTGACCATGTCATTGGCACGGCATGCATTTTTGCATGGATCGCATTTGTATTGTGTTTCTTGCGATTTTATTGATGCCTTGGATGTTGCATATGATTGTCATGCATGTGTGATTCATGTTCTTATATGGTGATGACTTTATCTCTTATAGTAGGGCACATGCTCCTATATCGTGTAGGAGACTCGTGTAGTCATCCTTTTGCATTTATTTCTTGCTTACCATATATATGTAGATCAGATCGCATGATTAGTATTGTTAGCTATACCTTACTTTGCATATCTACTATACCCGCAGTTCTTTGAACTCACCCCGCTGATTTATATCTATTTCGTGATGGAGTCGTCAGAGAGTCCACCGCCAAACCCCCTCGTCGTGGAAGTGTATTTTGTTATTTGTGTTTACGGTTTTTGGGTATTTGGATTAGAATATATGTTTAGGACTGGAGTTGGATATTTGTACCTGTGGATGTTTTGGTATGTCCTTAGGGACCTTTGATCGGATTTTTATTTCGATTGGATTTCGGTTGAGTATTCCTGCCCAGATGGCAGAAGGGGTAAGTCTAGTTAGAGTAGACTTTTGTTTACCTAGATTTGTTGGCCTGAGGCCTTATTATTATCTGCGTGTGATGTGGTATGATTCCGGTCGTGTTGACCGATGTATAGTGGCCGTGTAGGCCTTGTATAAAATTGGTATTGTCACCCGCAGGAGATGTCGGATTTTTCTCAAGTGGGACTCCTCAGTAAATTAAGGTTAATACAAATGATTCACCAAGTGTATTTATATTTTCCATACATCTAATGACATGTTGAGTCGCCGCATACATTTCCCAAGAAACCCCTCAATCCTTTTCTTCGCCCATCACCCCTTACCCAGTATGAAAATGCTTCAAGTGCATGACATTCCAAGGTCGAGGGAGTTCCTTGCCCTGATCATCCTTCAAATAATAAGCCGACCCTACCACGCGGCGTGTTACCACATAGGGTCCTTCCCAATTGGGAGCTAACTTCCCCGGATCTCTGGCTAGATTGACCTTGCGCAGAACTAAATCTCCTTCTTGAAACCTTCGGGGCTTTATCTTTTTATTAAAGGCTTGTTGTACCCTCCGCTTATAAAATTCCGCTTCCCTCCACGCCTATTCCCTCTTTTCTTCCAACAAATCCAGCTAAGTGCCACGAATGATTTGATTCTACTCTGGCTCATAAACTTCCACGCGAGTGCTACTTAAAAGGGCCTCCACCGGAATGACGGCCTCCGTTCCGTACACCAGGCTGAAAGGAGTTTCCCCTGTTGCAGTTTTTGGAGTGGTTCGGTAAGCCCACAAGATCCCTGACAGCTCATCTATCCAGTTTCCTCTCTGAGCACCTAATTTAGTCTTCAATCTTTGAATAAGGATTCTGTTAGTTACTTCAACCTGCCCGTTAGCCTGAGGGTGAGCTACAAAAATGAAAGCTTGCTGGATATTAAGACTTTAACATCATTCCTTGATCCTTTTACCCTGGAACTGCCGTCCATTGTCGCTAACTAACCTTCTGAGAATTCCATATCGGCAGATAATATTCTTCCATAGAAACTGTATCACTGCGTTCTCGGTGATTTTGGCAAGGGGCTCTGCTTCTACCCACTTGGAGAAGTAATCCACGACTACCAATAAGAATTTATTTTGCAAAGGCGGCACAAGAATGAGGCCCACTATATCCATTCTCCACTGATCGAAGGGACATGAAACAACAACAGTTTTCATCAATTCAGTTGGTCGTTTGGACCAATTGTTATGCTTCTGACAGGCCGAACAGATTTGCACTATATGAGCTGCATCTTATTGGAGAGTGGGCCAAAAGTATCCTGCTAACAAGACTTTCCTCGCCAAAGCTCTCTCTCCCAAATGATTGCTGTAGCAACCTTCGTGGATTTCCCGGAGTACCCATTAAGCATCTTCCTTTCCCAAACACTTCAGCAAAGGCCGCCCAAAAGACGTCTTGTACAGGTCTCCATTCAGGATGGTGAATCGTTTTGCTCTGCTCATTAAAATAGATGTCGCTCCTCTTTCTTCTGGAACCTTTCCTTGTTGTAAATATGCCATAATGTCAGTCCTCCAATCAGGGATCTGATCTGGTTCTGATACAGCCCCCTCCACATTGTATATCACCAGAGAAGTAGGGACTTCCACACAGACTGTTTCAAGTTGCTTCACCCCTTCCATAGCACTAGCTAACCGAGCCAACTCATCTGCTTTCCAATTGTTCTCCCTCGTAATCTGTTTTTAAGAGAACTTGCTGAAACTGAGTCTTTTCTTTCTCAAAAGTCTTTAAATATTTTTGCAATCTTTCTTCCCGAACTGTGAAAGAGTCCTGAAGTTGTGACACTGTCAACTGGGAGTCCGAACGGATTATGACGAAAGCTGCTCCTATGGCTCTGGCGGCTTGTAACCCTACTAAAATAGCTTCATATTCTGCTTCATTGTTGGATGCCCGATATCCCAGATGTACGGCTATGCGAGTTTCCTCTTTCTCAGGGGATATTAACAGTACTCCCACTCCACTGCCTGCATCCCCAGAAGAGCCGCCCACAAATATATTCCATACCTTCGATCCCTCTTCTTTTGCCGATGAGCCATCCTCTGAACCAACAGGTACTTCTGCTAGAAAATCAGCGAGGGCTTGAGCCTTGATGACAGTTCGACATTGATAATGAATGTCATACTCGCTTAACTCCATTGTCCACTTAGCCAATCAACTAGAAAAATTAGGCTTAGTAACCACCTTTCCCAATTCACTGTGAGTTAAGACATTAATTGGGTGAGCTAGGAAGTATGACCTCAACTTGCGGGCTGTCAAAACTAAAATATATGTTAACTTCTCTAGCTCAGTGTATCATGATTCAGCTTCTTTCAAGATATGATTGATATAATAGATAGGCTATTGCTGAGAACCTTCTTGCTTTAATAATACTGAATTGATGACTCCTTTTGAAATAGCTAAATACATCCACAAGGCCTCTCCTGCTACTGGTTTGGCTAATAGCGGAAGTTTAGTTAAATATTTCTTCAGCTCTCTAAAAGCCTATTCACATTGATCATCCCACTGAAATTTAATAGTCTTGCGCAAAATCCTGAAGAAAGATAGCCCCTTGTCTGCTGATCTGGTTATAAATCGGGACAAGGAAACAATTCTCCCTACCCGCTTTTGAGTTTCTCGCAGATTAGTGGGCGACTTCATATTGCATAACGCTTGCACCTTCTCCGAATTGGTCTGTAGTTCCTTCTCAGTTACAATATACACCAAGAATTTCCCGCTCTTCACTCCGAACAAACATTTTTTAGGGTTCAATTTCATGTTATATCGCCTCAAAGTAGCAAAAGTTTTGTCCAGGTCAGTAACCAGATCCCGAGTGATTTTTGATTTAACCAGGATGTCGTCAACGTAAACCTCCACATTCTTGCCTTTTTGTTATGCAAAGATTTTATCCATGAGCCGCTGGTACGTGACCCTCGCATTTTTTTGACTGAAAGACATTACTACATAGGCGTATAGTCCTCTCGTCGTTGCAAAACTAGCCCTCTTCTGATCTTCTTTGGCCAACGGTATCTGATGATATCCCTGGTAAGCATTCATTAAGGACACTACCTTATATCCCACCGTGGAGTCCACCAGCTGATCAATGCGAGGCAAGGGGTAACAGTCTTTAGGGCATGCTTTATTTAAATCACGGAAATCAATACACATCCTCCATTGCCCTGAAGACTTGGGGACCAGAACTACATTAGATACTCACTCAGGGAATTGAATCTCTTTAACATGACCCACTTGCAATCATTTATTGACTTCCTCAGCTATCACTTTACCTTTTTCGGGTCCAAAATGTCGCCGCTTCTGCTGGACGGTTCGGACTCCTCTGGTAATGTTGAAGTGATGTTCAACAACATGAGGGTTGATCCCCGTAAGGTCATGCACATCCTCGGCAAAGATATCTTCATTTTTCTTTAAGCAGGCCACCAGCTCCTCCTTAGCCTCGAGCTGCTGAGCTACCCGAGTGACTTTTCCGGGAGCTATCTCCACCAACTCTCCTTCTTCTATTTTCTCTGCTTTAGGGGGAGACTCTTCCAACACGCATACGTCGGAGATCACGACAGCTTTTCCTTTAGGGTCGTCTGCTCTGGCCTTCTTTTGATCATCCCTGACCATTTGTACGTACCAACTCCGGGCAGCCTTCTGCTCGCCTCTGGCCTCTCCAATCAGTTGCCCGACCAAAAATTTCACCTTTTGGTGGTAAGGAGAAGCCACCACCTGAAAAATAGAAAGGAAGGGACGACCCAGAATCGCATTACAAGTGGACGGAGCATCCACGATAAGAAAAGGAACAATGTTGGTTTTCTGGCTGGGCTTTGTGTCCAGAGTGAGGGGCAACGAGATCTGCCCTGTGGGATGCACCACATGTCCCGCAAACCCGAAGAGAGGAGTGGCCACGTCCTCCAACTGGGCATTTCCTAGCTGCATTTGTCCGAAGGCCTCTTGGAAGAGGATGTTGACAGAACTTCCTGAATCGACTAATACCCGGGCCACTTCATAGTTGGCTAGGGAAATACGGATTACCAGAGCATCCGTATGAGATAGCAGAACGCCTCAGAGATCTTCGAGCCCGAACGAAATTGGTGGCGCGGTCTGGATAGCCTGATCAGTAACTATAGCCAAGCTCTCCATGAGACGGGCATAAGATTTTCACGCCCAATTGTGATCCCCATCAGTGGGTCCTCCTGTGATAACGTGAATAACCCCCCGTGTGGGGACGCCATTCAGATCAGATGAAGGGCCCTCACCTGATGGGCCTCAGTGTGAGATACCCTCTTGGGTTGGAGTCTGAGGGTCTAGAGGAAAAGTAACCTGTGGTCGTTGATTATAGGGCCCCGGATGAGCCAGGTTGGGTCGTTGGCCTCGCCGTGCCGGTCCTCCCGTCTGAGGTCGCGCAAGTGGGTAAGTGGCTCGGATACGCTCCAGTTCCTCTTGTAATTTAAAACATCGGCTACTGGCGTGACTGTATTCCATATGATACTGGCAAAAGAACGGGGTGGGGAGGGTTGTGAGACACTCCCCTATACCCCATTGGCCGTTGCAGAAGACCCTGCTTGTCATAAAACTCCATCTCCTGCTCTTTCCAAGTTCTTGGGGGAGGGACTGCATCTGCGACCATGATCTACAATGGAGGTGTGGGCCGAGCTCCTTATATTAATAATCGAGGTCTGGGAGCATCTGGTAGAAAGGGTCACACATATTCCCGCCGGGGAGGTGCTCGAGGGGCTGCTGGGCGACTTCTTTCTGCAGGGACCATTGCGGAGGCTCGTTCGGCTCTCCGGACCTTCAGCCCTTCTTCCTTATTAATATATCTTTCTGCATGGCTCAGCAGTTCTTCGTAGTTGGCTGCGGGCTTCCTCAAGAGTGAGGTAAGGAAAGGAACTTCCCTTAGCCCGTTTGGAATGACCACTCTAAAGGCATCTGATCTTGTCGAGGGGATATTTCTGGTAGTGGAAGTGAATCGATGAAGATACCCTCTGAGTGACTCTGAGGGCCCCTACGTAATGTGTAGCAGGACGGAAGCATCATGCTTGTATGTCTTACAACTGGCGAACTCTTGACGGAACATCCCTTGAAAATTAGCAAAACAAGTAATAAACCCCCGGGGGCAGGGTATTAAACTATTTTTGTACTGAGCCGGTTAAAGTGGTACGGAAGACCTGACACTTGAGGGAGTTGGTATAGAAATGAAGCGAGGCGGCTCTTGCGAACTGTGATAGATGCTCCTCAGGATCCGTCGTGCCATCATACTTGTCCACCTGGGGATTTTTGAAGTATGAAGGCGGGACTTCAGAAAGGATGTCCATGGTGAAAGGACTGGGCTCGTAAATCTCTGGAGCCTTAGTTGAATGGCTTTCGCCTTGCTCTTCTCGTCGAGCCTGGATTACTGGCATAGTGGTTTGATGCACTCGTCCCCCCAACCCCTCCCCAGGCAACGCTTCGACATTGGTGGTTGTACGAAGTGGAGGGGGCATCTCTTATGGCGGTCCATGGGGGGAAGGTCCATCAAAATGAGGATGAAGGTACCCAGTCCTTCTCCTTTCTTTAGCAAGAGCCTCAACCACGGTTGTGTCCACCATGGCTCTCAGCTGTGACGGTAGTATTGTGATGGGATTTTCCTCCGCAGAGGACGCTACCGGATAATTTATCTCTTCTGGCTGCATCTCTACGTCTTACTCAGAATGTTCCCACAGACGACGCCAACTGATGCGGTCATAGAAGGGTTTTCTGGCTTCCTTTCAACGTCAGGGAGCATGCAAGAAGCTTGAGGGTTCTCTCCGGCTGCAATAGTAATGAGGTACGAAGAAGAGAAATGCACGCAACACAAGCAACAAGAAAAGACACAAGATATAATGTGGTTCGGAACAAGGGTTCCTACTCCACGGGGGTGAGCTCTTCCATGAGCTACGATGCCAAAACACTTTCACTATAAACTTCCTCCTTCACCGAAAGAACTTCCAGAGGTGGAGGAGAAAACTTCTTACAATTAACTCAATACACAGGAAGTATCGGAAAGATGGAGCTCACTACTCTCCTTATCTCCTCCTCCGGCGATATAGTTGCTCTCCCCTTCGGATGTGCCTTTGTCTCTGCCCGTTAGAAGGAATGTGGATGCTCTTCCTCTTGTCTTGCCTCTCCCTTTTATCCCCCTTCCTCTGGCCAGCTATTGCACCACGAACCTCTTTCATCGTACACGTGGCCACTTTGCTCACTTGGGGAATCATTCTGTTATAGACACGAGGAGCGAAGGCTCCTCCAAATATTATGTAGGGCCCTCTTTTGTTGTGTAACAACTTCTTATCTATATTTCAGGAAATATTCTAGCCCATCTCTTTCAACCTCTTACCTTCAGTAAAGCTAGCCTAGACCTACCGTTCACGTGTAGCGTAGGTCTTAGGCTTTTCCCTGTAGCCTGGATCAACTTCTATTCTTCCCGTACTAAACCATTTCTAGGCTCGCTGGACCGAGCCGATTCTCATCCATCTCGCATCGGATCAATCTTCAAATTCATCCGGCCGTGCCAGTCCTTTCAAACCGTCCTCCCGAGCCAATTTCCCCTAGATTGATGTGCCCGAACCGTTCTTCACAGACTCCTCCCGCCGAACCGGCTACTTGGTTTGGGCAGCGTCCTACACGCGGATCTTTTCACCTTATTCACAGAAAAGAGGTAGCAGTAGTATCAAGAAAGGTAATAGAATCAAGAAGAAAGAATAACAAGTGGAGAAATCTCAGGGAAGAAGAGTTGTCTCTATGTACAAGAATAGAAAAAGAATCATTCTCCTTCCTCCCTTATCGCTATGGCCTTATATAGTAGTTAGACACCGTCTCGCTGACCAGACCTACCATCTGTCGTATTTCTTGGAGAATTGTTAGGGGACAACTGTTGTGGGGAATCTCTACGTGGATGATCACGTCTTTAGGAATTATTATTAGGCGGGATAGTTAGAAGGAAGGATGCGACAACCGTTATAAGGGATCTCGTCTATGGTCCCTGAGCCTTGTTATTAGAGACTAAATGATCAAGAAAATTAGCCGTGCTCGAGAGTAGTGGTGTTATGGAGAACCAATAATACTCAAGACAACCAATAGGACTCAGGAGAACCAGTAGTGCTCAAGAATTGATCTGTAAGGTTGGAAGTGCTCGAATAGTTTAGTGATGTTTAGGAAAATCAACAGTTTTCTAAAAAATAGTGGTACTCGAAAGAATCAATAATATTCGAAAGAGTCAATAGTGCTCGAAAGAGTCAGAGACACTCAGAAAAACGAACATAGCTTAGGAAAATCAATGGTATTCAGAAAAGCCAATAATACTCGGGAAACCAATAGATAGCGACAAGTCATTGCCTGAAAATATTGACCACTATCAATTATCATCAAATTCGTTTAACTAAGATGGATCAAGACAAAGTTAACTGTGTAGCGTAAAGAATTTTTTCTACTATACTATATCTATAGGCTATAGTTCAAGTCATCGCTGGAAAGAAGAGAAGGAATTGAATGTGCACAGGCATGAAGAGAGAACAATTGCTCTAACATGAGTCATTAATTTCAAATGACATCCTCACTTAAGGCATGATAAGACTAGGTCAAAGATGGTGCGTTGATAAGTGCGATGTAGAATTTGCACAAGGAGTAAGGTTCGATTCCTCGCATTAACAGAGTGTTTAATGCATGCTCGTGCCGGGCTATATCCTTCACTGTACTTGTCATTACGCCAAGGTCAATGCTCATCCGTAATTTACTCCCTTTCATATTTATGGGGCTAGGATGAAGAAGTTGTTAGATTGACGATTTCAATTTTTTTTTGCACAAAGACTAGGTCAAAGAGATTTTCCTTGGCCATAAACAATGACTTGGCTCGGCCATATGGACCACACTATCAACACCTTTCAGCCATATTTTCTTTTGTGAATTGCACATGCTTTTTCTAATCAATAAAAAAATCTCTCTGTTTTTTAATCAATTAATGAAACTTATGCATCACGACTTAATTACAAATCTCTCAATTTTTAACGAAAAGCTCCATCACAATTTTCACTAACCAACGTAAACTTTAGGGCACTAGCTAGAGATGAATCAACGGATGATATAACTATAATTATTTACGTTCATGTGCTCATAAATTTAATGAGGATGATCCTCAAAACACTTGGAATAAAACTGCACTCCCATTTATCAATCAATTCGCCTGTGCAGTTTTGCTTGGCTAACTCACATGACGTCGGTATCTCCGTGAACATGCACAATAGTTTATTGTATCGTGTATACAAATAATATTAAAGGCAAAGATACTGGATGATCCAATCTGAGTCACGGCTCGATCCCAAAGTACGCAGAATCGCAACTCCCACGAATATGTGCGGAAAGTTCAACGAAAGCGGTCCGAGGTAAACCCGACGCCTCTGACAGACAATAAACTGTCACCAAAAATCCTTCGGTTTCGATGAGGGTCTTCTAAACGCACAGAACTATAAAAAGTTTACCCATCACGCTTTGCCCTGTGGCAATGACGGCTTGTGAAGAGCTTGGGGGTCCCCGAGCAAGCCATGGTTCGATCCTCGGCCGCAGCATGAGGGAATTCACGCTTTCCACTCGCCATGCGGGTCATGGAGGCGGGTTCCGTTTACAATGGGTTGGTGGGTGCGGACTCGATTGGCGAAACCCCTCACGGCGCGACTTGGTGGCGCTGCCTTCCGATCCCTTGTGGGCCGGTGGAGACTCTTCGGAGGCCGTGGGGCAGGGCCGGTTCGCCAAGTGGACTAGTCGGGCGAAGCTTGGATACCACTTGTAAATCAAAAAAAAAAAAAATGTATACAAATAATATTAGATTATTTTACGCGAATAAGATTTTTAAATCAGGAATATATATATATATATATATATACACACACACAAATTTTCTTGGACTCATTTTTTCAACATGAAGGGCCTTGCAAAACATATAATCCTAATTTATGGTATTTTTTAAGTCCATTAATTTTGACATCGATCATTGTAATGCAAAACCTATTTTATCAAGCAATATTTAGTGAAATAATTTGTCGGACTATTTTTTTTTAATTATTTTTTCCTCATGTTTTGAGTATTTTGGGATCATCTATATATGTTAATTTTACTTAAAGCTACGGAAGGAAAACATTTAAGGAATGAAATAAGATAGCAAATTAAAACATGAAAAATGAGACATCCATTAAGTTTTTTAGATCAAAATAAACTTAGTATGTGAGAGTATTCTAAATTGGAAGCTCGATATCCGTAAAAGTTGAGAATCTGTCCAACTAGCAGCCCCCTGTCACCCGTCCTAGGGTACTGGCCAGAGGGAGGTAAATCACGGGGGGACAAAGTCACTTGACACATGGCAAGGCAGGGAGGGGTCCATCTGAAACCAGAGAGATTTTAGACCCCTCATCCGGAATCGAACTCTGCTCATTCTGCAAGTAACACTCTGCCTTACCACCGCACCATCCCTGTGGGGACAGGAAGCTCGATATCATATCATAGGACAAGAGGAGTAATACCCCGACATATATGCATCTCGTAGTGGTAAATATTCAATATAATGGTAATACTCAGAGACTATTAGCTCTTCTTTTAGGAGGTAAAGAGGGAGAGGCATCCCTTCTTTTAAGAGGGAGAGTCCTCTCCTATTAGTCGTCGACTATTAGCTCTGTGTCTTTATAAATTGCTATCGAATTTTATTAAATACCCATTTAAATTTTAATCTATATTCGGTACTGATAAAATTGCAATACAATATTAGAGCATTCAAGTTTAATTAATATTCAAGTTTGAATTCTAAATGTGCAGCTCCCAAGATTATTCTAGTTGGTAAGTGTAAAGGGGTAATTTTTAAGTGAACAAGTAGGATTGTAAACGAACCAAGCATTTATGAACAAACTTGGTGTTCGACTCGGTAAAAACTTATTTACGTTCGTTCAATACGTATCAAAATCAATTAATAAAAAGCTTGAACAACTTGATAAATTAAATAAATAAACTTGAATACATATGTGTTCTGCTTGTTAATGTTCGTGAACAGTCGTGAACAATGTTCGTGAATAGTATTCATGAACAGTGTTCATGAATAATATTTTATGATTAAATTTTTTAAAAAATTATTTATGAGCTTGTTTATACTCATTTATAAATAAGGATTAAAATATTAAAAATTTAAATAAACCAAATAAGATTGAGTTACGAGTTTGATAACGTTTAAATAAGTCAAATTTAAACAAGCTTGAATCAAGCTTGATACCTATTAAACACGTCAAGTTTAATTCAAGCTCAAGGCAAGCTCAATCTCTAAAAAAATAAATCATGTCAAGCTTGAACAGATTTTTCAATAGCAATTGGTTAATTTTAGACTTGACTTGGTTATCTTATCAAATAAGTCTGAACACTGTAAAGCTTGGCTTGACTTAGCTCGTTTACGGTCCTATGAGCAGGGGTCAATTCCTGGAGAGGTCATGACTCTAGACTATCGACCGATCTCCTCCTTTGTACTTGTCATCTAGGTTCTTGATTTACCTCCTCCATCGGTAGGAGCTGTTAATGTGACGGTTCTATTTTTTTTTAATCCTATAAAAGATTGAAACTGTCAACCTAGCGATCCCAATCGACCCATCTCATGACCATTATGAGAGACTTGATATCTCTTTCGGAATCGATCCATATCACTTCTGTAAATACTATCGTATCTTAACTACTCCGTCATCCCATTTTAAAATCCTAAATGCGCTTCACATTATTCGGTAGGCGAATCCGGAAAGATTAATCGAGCGAAAATAGAATTAATTCACACACCTAGCTAGATTTATTGGAAAAAAAAAAAAAACTCCCAGGCCGAGAGGTACAATGAGTTAATTAATACACAACATGGAAGATGCATGAAGAAACCGTGAAATTGATAATCCCCGGCAATACAACGCCATTTCAACTAAATTAAATAGCCTTCCTCCTCGATCTCCCATATATACACACCTCTCCATTCATCTAATTAAACCACAAGCCAACGATATAATTCAGAGAGCAGTTCGATTACCCTAAACCCCAAATAAAACCCCAAACTGACATGGCATCCAAACCTTCTCTCGCCTCCTCAACCCTCTTCCTCCTCCTCCTCCTCCTCGCCCCGTTCTCCGGCGCCATCGTCGCTCCTCCCTCGGCCAGCTGCCCCCTCAACGCGCTCGGTTTCAGCGTCTGCGCCAGCCTGCTCGGTGGCCTCGTCAACCTCGGCTCCATCGGCAACCTGCCGAGGACGGCACCGTCGACGTGCTGCACGCTGCTCGGGGGCCTCGTCGCCGTCGATGCCGAGGTCTGCCTCTGCACCGCCTTCAACGCCAACGTCCTCGGCCTCGCCGACCTCAACGCCACCACCGGCGTCAACCTCCTCCTCAACTACTGCGGGAGGAACGCCACTGCGTACCAGTGCTAGCCAGTTCACATGCATACGATGACAATTGCACCATGATAAATAATAAAGTAGCCTGCAAAGGACGATGTGTCGTTGTTAGTACGTGAGCTTTCGGTGCTTCGTGTTGTTGTGCTCGTGTTGTTCGATCGAGTTCCATCGTTGTGTAATCAATATATTTATGATTCGATAATTCAATCATGATCCAAAAACCTCAAACGTAAGCAAGGAATCTGCGAAAAAGAGACTGGATTACTTCGCTGATGGGGCTTCTCCTTCCCGCCGAATCAACGGCTGAAATCTTCTCCTCGTACGTGGGCTCGCTGAATTCCTCCTTGGAATCGAAATCCAACGGTCCGGATTCGTAGCGACGGCGGCTCGCCCGGAATCAGTTCGCAGCGAGATCAATCGTGCCACCGTTGATTTACAGAGCGAACGGCATTGTATGCTCTCGCATAGAAATTTTATGACGATCGGATGAGCGGGAGCCCACCACTTTGCTTCCTGGACAAGAATTCCTCGTGTTACCCCTACGGGGGCTATAAATTACGAGTTTATTTTTTGGCTCTTGCTCTCCGTTCTTCCTCTTGCCGTTCCTGGTTGGATCTTGATCTCGATGGCGAACCCGGGCGAGGCTTTCTCTTCCGATCCGTGAGTCTCTGGGGCCTTCTTCACTTGATTTTTGTGTTCTTTGATTGAATGCCTATCTGGGGTGTTGGGATTTTGATTATTTTTTGTCCTAGTTTCTGATTGGGTGGATGGTGGAAATTGATGCAGCAAGGGGAAGAAGGATTACAGCACGGCGATCCTTGAGAAGAAGAAGGCTCCCAACCGTTTGATTGTGGATGAGGCGATCAATGACGATAATTCGGTTGTTTCGATGCATCCCGAGACGATGGAGAAGTTGCAGCTATTTCGGGGCGATACCATACTCTTGAAGGTTCCAGGACTGTTGCCTTTTTTTTTCTTTCCCTCTCGACTGTTTTGATTCAGCTAGTCCAGCTCTAGGGTTTTAGGCGGACTGAAAAATTAGGGCTCCTTAGATCTTCAGGTTTTGTGATAATTTGGGGGTTTAATAGGTGATAATCCTTTGTTGCCTTTTTACGTTTGTTTTGAAAATTTGTTTTGTTTTTTGTTTTTTTTTTTGAAACCAAAGTTACTTACAATTGAGTTCCACTTCCGACATCGATTAGGCGACTTTTGATTATATAATCATTATAAATTGTGGGTGGACTTACATTGGAAGATTTTGTCTGTTTTATCCTGTCAAAAATTCCAATATTTGGTTTCTGCAGGGGAAGAAAAGAAAGGATACAATCTGCATTGCCCTAGCTGATGATACTTGCGATGAACCAAAGATCAGGATGAACAAGGTTGTGAGATCAAATCTCAGGGTGAGGCTTGGTGACGTTGTGTCTGTGCATCAATGCCAAGATGTCAAGTATGGGAATCGTGTCCACATACTTCCCATTGATGACACAATCGAAGGAGTTACAGGGAACCTGTTTGATGCATATTTGAAACGTGAGTTTTATTATATTTCCCCTGATGAATAGATATTTATATGTTTATGTTTTACATATAGTTACCTGTCATTGCCTGCTACTATTCCTCTTATAAGTTGTTTTCCTTAAGTTGATCATTCTTACCATGATTCTTGTTAATGCAGACAGTATGTGCTATTGTTTCTTGAATTCATTGGGTAATGTGTTTTTTCAATGAAGAAACCATGCTGTATATTTACACCAATGGTCTTCTGTCTCACAAATCGAAGCTTCGATTTGGAATAGATACATTCAAATTCTATATATTTCTTCATTCCTTTTGAATTTGGGAAAATTCTGCTTCTCATAAGTCACATTGTTTTAGTTTACCTACCTTTAACTATTTGATGTGTATCTTGAATCTCAATAGTTCTAATTATCTGACTTGAAAAGGGTACCAATTATTGGCAATGCTAACTGCATTGGAGCAATCTGCCTCCTTAGGAAATCATTTGTTTATGCATTACAACAAAATGGGTGCTTCTTGGTAGATTTGACTTCTATGTCAAATTAGGATTGCTTTGATGTTTTCACTTTTTTTTACCTTCTGTTTGTGCTTGAAATGTTGATTTAAATCATCTTTTAATTTGATCAAGCATTCTGATGAGTTGGTTTTGAGATGTTCTGCTTTCTTGGCCATCCAACCTATTCATTCTATAAATGCTTTATATAACATTCTAATATCTGATATCTGAGGTTCTAATTAAAGTTATCTTCTGGTTCACAATTGCATCTTTCCTTGTCATTTTATTCATTGACTATAGTGATTACTATAGTTATCTTTAGAAGAAGGATGATTTTTTATCAGATATCACACAATAATCTTTTTGCAACTATAATATATTGGTTAGTTGAAGGGGTGCCTTGGTGCAACTTGTGATCTTGGGTTCAAGTTGTAGAGATAACTTCTTGCAATATAGGATAAGACTGCGTATAATAGACTCAATATGGACAGATTTTTCTTGGGATCCCACATTAGCAGGAGCTTTATGGGTCGGACTGTCTTTTTTTTAAAATATATTTGTTAGTTGGATACTTCTTTTGAGTCTTGTGCTCTAGACCTTCTTTTTCTACACACGTGCTGTTAAGGAATGGCCTTAACTCATTCTGGATATGATAAATGTATATTAGCACGATAAATATGAATTTTAGAGGTTGTAAGGGGGATGACTTGTGAGATGCTGATTCATGAAACTCTTTAGCATGCACATCAACACTTAGACTATAACAGTTAACTGATTGGAGTCTCATCATCCAAGTCAATAGTGTACATGCATAATGAAATTTATAGTTGATCATAAATGCTATTAACCATTTGTAACAAGTGTCACGAGTGAATTATTGATATCCTATGATGTTTTGATGGTTATCAATTATGATGTTAACGAATTAATAATATAATTCCATGGTGTATGAGGATTTTAAGGACTGAAAGAGTGAAATAGACTAAACTACTTTGTTGGAATTCCATTAGGAGTAATTCCACCAAGATAAGATATATCAATATTTTCACTTTTATGCTAGTAATCCTGTTAACTAAGAGCCTTAAAGAAATATATCATAAACCTTTTTCCAAGTTTCTATAAGTCAGATGCAGTTTTAAAAGAACAATAAATATAATGTTTGATTTCTCTAGCACGCATGCAAAGTATTTACACACACTGATCTCTTATTTAACCTTTGTTAAATCCTCCTCCTCTACATATTCATTTATTGATTTAAGTTGCTAGTGTTTTCCTGATTTCTTATTTACTTGCTAGTCTTGTGTTTTGTAATCTGACTAATCAAACTACCTGTCATTGCTTGAAGCCTTTTGACAATCAGTTATGCTCGTATCTTTTTTTTTTTTTTAATTTTCTATAAACTATTTGATTCATCTAGCTGCTATGATTATAAAAGTTCTTAATAAAACATCTTTTCTACTTCTAAATGCTGAAATTTGTAGCAAGATTTTTCTCGTGTAAATATTCAGTGTTTTCATGAGCTCACATTGATGGTTCTAGTTTGAGTGGATCAGAGTTTCTGTAATTTGATTCAAGATATGTGCTTGTTCCGTGTCTAGATTATACATGAATGACTAATTTTGCTCATTCAGTTTATGTTAGCTACATCTATCTTGTTCAGTTTCAGTCTGATCAGTTCCTAATCCTTTCTTCCATTAGTAATCTTATAATCAGGAATTTAAACATACCAGTGCATTTTAACTCTATGTAGGGTTTTGATATTTTGGAACTACATGACAATTTATGCTAGCTTGATATTGCAAGACTTATCGGGGCCGGAGTTGTCCGATACTCATGATTTGCTTTATTTGTTTCTTTTTTCCTTCTTTTGACTTAAAATTTAACATTTTTGCAGCTTATTTTCTGGAAGCATATCGTCCTGTTAGAAAAGGGGATCTTTTCCTTGTCAGGGGTGGTATGAGGAGTGTTGAGTTTAAGGTTATTGAAACTGATCCTGCAGAGTATTGTATTGTTGCTCCAGACACTGAGATTTTCTGCGAGGGGGAGCCGGTAAAAAGAGAAGACGAGGACAGGCTTGATGAGGTAGGTTATGATGACGTTGGAGGAGTTAGGAAACAAATGGCTCAGATAAGAGAGCTAGTAGAGCTTCCTCTAAGACATCCTCAACTATTTAAATCTATTGGTGTCAAGCCGCCAAAAGGTATCTTGTTGTATGGTCCACCTGGTTCAGGTAAGACATTAATAGCTAGAGCAGTCGCAAATGAGACAGGAGCTTTTTTCTTTTGCATCAATGGTCCAGAGATCATGTCAAAGCTAGCCGGTGAGAGTGAGAGTAATTTGAGGAAGGCTTTTGAGGAAGCAGAGAAAAATGCACCTTCAATTATCTTCATTGATGAGATTGATTCCATTGCTCCCAAGAGAGAGAAAACTCATGGGGAAGTTGAAAGGCGCATAGTGTCTCAACTGTTGACGCTGATGGATGGGTTGAAGTCTCGTGCTCATGTAATTGTAATTGGGGCTACCAACAGGCCAAACAGTATCGATCCAGCTCTTAGACGATTCGGTAGGTTTGACAGAGAAATTGACATTGGTGTCCCTGATGAGGTTGGCCGATTGGAAGTTCTTCGGATCCATACTAAGAACATGAAGCTATCTGATGATGTATATGCCAATTGCCGTTACCTTGTTCAATCAATATCTTGCAGTGAATGCTGATGTTATGCAATTTGATTTATACAAATGCAGGTCGATTTGGAAAGGATTGCTAAGGACACTCATGGGTATGTTGGGGCTGACCTTGCTGCTTTATGCACTGAAGCTGCTCTCCAGTGTATCCGTGAAAAGATGGATATAATTGACCTGGAAGATGAATCGATTGATGCAGAGATTCTCAATTCTATGGCTGTTACAAATGAACACTTTAAGACTGCTCTGGGATCTAGTAACCCATCTGCCCTCCGTGAAACTGTAAGTTTTTGCTTTGGTAATTGTAATCATTTTCAGTTACTTTTTTTTTTTTATAAATATGATTATCTACATGTATTTTTAAAAAAAAATTGTTGCTGCAAGAGTTGAAAATGAGAAATTTGAGATTGATGTTCTTCTTTCTTAATTAAATGTCCCTTTCTCAACTCGAGAAATCCTATAACTGCAATTGTCTGGTTGGCAACTTGTGTTTACTGCCATAAGTTGATGAATGACCTAAACACTACTTGTATTTCTTCAATGCTCTTTAGCACTTGGGTTAAACTCCTTACCTTGAGATATGCTGATAGTTTGTTGGGTTTTTATCAGGTTGTTGAAGTACCAAATGTCAGCTGGGATGATATTGGTGGACTGGAAAATGTCAAGAGGGAACTGCAAGAGGTAGTTAATTTTGATGTTTTATGTCCACCAAGCGTGTGAATTTTTTTTTTATTAAAATTGTTTTTGGCAGACCGTGCAATATCCAGTTGAGCATCCTGAGAAGTTTGAGAAGTTTGGGATGTCCCCTTCCAAGGGAGTCTTGTTTTATGGACCACCTGGATGTGGTAAAACATTGTTGGCTAAGGCCATTGCTAATGAATGCCAAGCAAATTTCATCAGCGTCAAGGGTCCTGAATTGTTGACCATGTGGTTTGGTGAAAGTGAAGCAAATGTGCGTGAGATATTTGATAAGGCTCGCCAATCTGCACCATGCGTGCTCTTCTTCGACGAACTCGACTCCATTGCGACCCAGGTTAGCTGCTGCTGTCAACTTTTGCTGCTTCAGTTTGTGTTCGACACTAACTGTTTCACCTGTCCCTGTAGAGAGGCAGCAGTGTTGGCGATGCAGGAGGCGCTGCTGATAGGGTTCTTAATCAGCTACTGACAGAGATGGATGGCATGAATGCCAAGAAAACAGTATTCATTATCGGGGCAACCAACAGGCCTGACATTATAGATCCTGCTCTGCTTAGGCCAGGCCGGCTGGACCAGTTGATCTATATTCCTTTGCCAGATGAGGCCTCTCGTTACCAAATATTTAAAGCTTGCCTAAGAAAGTCCCCAGTGGCAAAAGATGTTGACCTGGGGGCTCTTGCAAAGTACACTCAGGGATTTAGTGGCGCTGACATCACAGAAATTTGTCAACGGGCATGCAAGTATGCAATTAGAGAAAACATTGAAAAGGTAATCTCATTTGTTTGCTTGTTCCTTTAATAGAGCAGGGCAAATTTACTAGAGCAGGACGTATTTGTCACTGCAGGACATTGAAAGGGAGAAGAGGAGGAGTGAAAATCCTGAAGCAATGGAGGAAGATGATGAGGCTGATGATGTAGCAGAGATCAAAGCCGTTCATTTTGAAGAGTCGATGAAGTTTGCCCGCAGGAGTGTCAGCGATGCTGACATTCGCAAGTACCAGGCATTTGCCCAGACTTTACAGCAGTCGCGGGGTTTCGGAAGTGAGTTCCGTTTTGCTGAGCGTTCTGAAGCTGCACCAGGAGTCTCCGGATCGGACCCTTTTGCCACCTCAGCCGGTGCAGCTGATGACGATGATTTATATAGCTGAGAGTGGATCCTCATTGTCAAATGTTATTGTGGTACTATGATGAATCTTCACCTTTTGGTTTCGCCGTCCTCGAAACTGTCTTTGGTCGCGACGTTCCCATCTAAGAATTTGAGAGCGCGGAATGCTCATCGGTTGTTGGTCCAATCAATGATATATTCATTGGTGCCATAATGTCCAAGTAAACAACCTCTTTTTTTTTTCACTTTTCATTTTTTATGACAGAAGATTATGGTTCCTTCAAACAAAGTAGTATATGCCTGTGCGGGAAGTCTTATGCATTGGATAGCAAGTGTTCTTGCTGCGTATGATATTAATGTTTGAGAGCGATTGTTTTTTTTGTGTTTTGCATGTAATATTAATATTTAAGAATACTTAGTTATAGATTTAGGAGATGATTGAATGAGAAAAAACAAGTCTAGGTCAATTAAATTGAATTAGAATAAAAGATGTGACGGCATGGAAGACTTAATAAAATAATAACAAATATAAGAAGATAATATCCAATTAATTTAGATATTGTTTTTAGTATTATGCTTCTAAAATAATACTAAAAGAATGTATTAATTTAGATATTTTAATTTAATTAATTATTTTAATCGATCGAGACTAAATAAAATATTGACTAATTTGAGAAAATAAAATAACTTTGTTGAGCGCTTTTCGAATTTTGATACCTAAAATTTAGATCGATTTTAGATTGTTTAGGTCATTCAATGAGTTATTAGGCATCAAAACATTTTCCAAATCAAAATGAATCATCAAGTGAATTTGAAAATTAAACTTTTAGATATTTTGATTCTCATTACTTGGATGAAAAATATAATAAAAATTTACGCAAATAGTGAAATTTCTTATATAATTTTGCGCCCAATTTTATTCTTAAACTATTTTCTTTTTAATTTTAGTTCTGTTTAGAATATTTTAGAATGAATTAACCTCCAAATATATGACCAATGAAATTTCTTCTCCTTAGTATCCAAATAAACTTAGCTTAACTTATATATAAACACGTCGATGACATAAATTGACAAAAAAAAAAAAATCTTTTGAGAATGAAAATCTAAGTAAATTTAATCAAATACGCCATTACATAAAATTTCAACATATTTCTAATAATTTAATAGCTGGAGCTCCATTACTCGAGTAAGTATCGCGATAAATGGAAAGAAATTAAAATTGATGTACATTTAAGTTTTAGTTTTAGCATTTATGTATCGGTGACTAAGTCACTCAATTTTGTGTAATATAATGGAATATACTGTTTTGTCATCCACAACTCGATTGTTGTTAGTTTTCATTACTACAATTTTTCTTTTTAGATTTATGTTGGTGGTTGGACTTGCTATTAGTAATTAAGATATATCTCTGTTCTAGCTTTTGATCCTGTTTGTTGGTACTCAAATCTCTTGCTGCTGCTTTCTCGGATCTTGTCAATGTATTCGACGTGTTTCTCCCACAACTCCTTTTATATCTTACAAAAGTGATATTCTTTTCTTTGTTTGGTATTGGCTTCTTATTCTCTTGCTTCTCTTTGTCATCAGAATACAGCCAACGATCCGCAAAGCTTGAAGAAATGAGTGTCGAATTAATTCGATTCTAGTAATGAACACTCGATAGGAAAACCAAACCCTCAAAATGACATGGCGTGTGAAGCAGAAGGATCACTCATTTCAAGGTTGAAATGGTCGAGACAAATGGACTCTAACAAGGTGAGTATCCCTTGAGCATGTAGCAGTGATCATGTGTGCATAGGTTTGTGCTTGTCATGGTGTCAGAAACAAGCAATCGGGGAGAGTAGTTCCAGCTTTCTGGTGGAAAATTTGAGTGTGTCACAAATTGTTTCTACCTCTTGCAGTGCTGAAAACAAGTCGTCGGTCGACTGTCCTAAACGTCGTACCAGAAGAAAATAGTAGCCAAACCGATGTAAGTTAGTGTGCTGATGATGAATTCTGTATTCAGTTATCTTCGGATCATGATCAGTAACACCAGCCTGAGGAAACTGATGCACTTCTCAGGTTCCTTTTATTGAAACAGGTCGAGAGTTCTCTTTTGGTCGAACTGGACTAACTTGGCTTCTCGTTCCCGATTCACCAGTCCGACTTCGAGAACACTACAAATCAAATGCCTATCTTTTTCTTCTTCTTCTTCTTCTTAAAACCAAACTGCTCATATGGATATCTTGGATGTGGTCCAATAAACTTATACTTGACACATTCATATCATAGAAATTGGAGCAACAATTTTTATTTCATGGCGAAGGAGGTAGTAATTATTTTAAGCCTTTTATGACCACCTTGGAGCAATCAATTATGAATCCCTTTGATCCTTTGGAACAGACACACACCATTCAATGGATTGGAGATCTGAACTCTTGTTTGGTCTTTCTTTACAGAATTGGGCAAATTTCCCAACCAAGAGACAGAAATTTGAACCTGCCTATCAATTCGAGAATGCTCGATCCAAATCCTCTCGCATTCGTTGCATCGAAATCAAATGACTCGACACACAGCGAAGTAGATTGATCGCAAACTCCCTTTAACTAGAATGGCAAACCATTCAACTTCCATTTAACTGAATTGAGCCAAATGGATTCAGTCCCATTTCAAGAACACCAAAGAAAGCAAAGGGCATCTTTGACCCTCCACCATTCACACAACTCTGAAACCCTCCTCCTCCTCCTCCTCCTCCTCCATCTCTTTGCTCCATTGCCATTCCCAAGGACAGTGACAGCTTTTAACATCCCTTTCTTTTTCAGGGTGGGCATCCACCACTGCCATGCGAAGACAAAAGGATCCCAACGAAGCCTAAACAATGCTGATTGATGAAGAGGGTCCCCAAGCTGCTACCTCCCTCCCTGCCCAAGAACCAGTGGTCCCTTAGCTACTGCTGCTGCTGCTCCTGCTGCATATCTCGATGACTCGCAAAACCTTACAAAATTGTGGCGAGATTGGATCCAGTGAAATCCATTCCAACTCAGAGCTTAGAAATTGAAAGTCTCAGTTGGCTGGTGCTGCAAGGGTTTTACCCTCTCTTTTCTTGTCTCTCTTCTTCTGCTCTGGCCCCATGGCGTCACATGGCCTTTCAGCGAGCACATTGCGTGCCCCGTTGCAGGGAGCACGTTATGGGGCTTGAGGGTTTGATGGATCGAAACGACGAGCGAGGGTCATCGGAGACGGGAAGCATGCGAACCGATCGCCAGTTTGTTGGCGTTTTGAGTTGAGCTTCTCGTTGTAGTGATGAGCGAGCAGCTTCGTTGGTTCTATTATTTGAAAGGTCAATTCAACCAGTTCCGATGCAATTCGATCGAAGCAACAAAAAGCTATTTTGATCGATTGGCGGATGAACACCTCCAAGGATCGTGGAACACTGGAACGTGTGCAAAAGCTTAAGGAAGAACAGGCGGGAAGTCGCAACGAAACAAAACTATCGTCGTTGCTGTTTCAACGATCCACGTCACCAACAGCACCGAATCCAGTGGCGAGGCGATCCCCGCCGTCTAGTCAACGGCAAAAGCTCCCACGGTTGGCGAATCCGTCGGCCACCGACGTGGACTACACCTGGCGGGGCCCAACTCCAGCCAAAAATAGCAAGTAAGGAATTGCCGTTCTTCCCCCCTTTCCCCCTTTCCGCCTTTCCGCCATGCGAGAGAAAAACAAGACGGAATTTTTATCTACTTGTTATTGCGCCTGTATATTTGCTCCCCGATTCCTTGTTTCCCTTTGCGAAAGATCTCAACTTTCTCGTCTCTTTCTTGTTCTCTACTGCGCATCCTTTCTTCGGAGCTCTTCTCTTTTTTACTATGGAGGCCCGCAGCTTACAGTGTCAGCTGTTTGTGGATAAGATCAAGCCTTCTCCTTGTTGTTAAATCTGTTGGTTTTGCTGCATTCTGTAGATTTTTGCTGGAGACGAGTAAAAATTTGATCTTGATGTCGATTTTCCGGTGCTTAATCTAACAGTTTATATTAAGCTAAATCAAAGGAGGAGGAGGAGGAGGATAAAAAGAAGTTCTTTGTTTTTTTTTTTTTGGTCCTTCTCTTCAAAATATTAGAAAGGTCTTTCTTTTGTTTTTATGCTAGTGCCTTAGATCAATCTTCTTCTTTTTGCTCTTAGATTTGATGATTTTGCTGCATTTCACAGATTTAAGCTGGAAAGGTATCAAAAATTTGATTTTGATATCGGTTTCGCCATTTTTGATGATTAATCGAACAGTTTAAGCCAAATCCGAGGAGGTGGCGGTGTGATGGCCGGAGCAGAACCCTACGCGCACAGCCCGATCCACAAGGCCGTGGCGGGGCACGATTACGCCGCCCTCAAGCGCATCCTCTCGTCGCTGCCCCGCCTCGCTGAGCCGTCCTCCATCACCACCGAGGCGACGTCCCAGGCGGAGGAAGCTAAGGCCGATGCTATTTCGGCTTTCATCGACCGCCGCGACGTCCCCAACCGCGAGACACCACTTCATCTCGCGGTCCGCCTCGGCGACGCAGCCGCCGTCGAGATGCTTATGGCCTCCGGCGCTGACTGGAGCCTCCAGAACGAGCAAGGCTGGAGCGCGCTCCAGGAGGCCATCTGCGCCCGCCAGGACAACCTTGCCCGTATCATCGTCGGCCACTACCAGCCCCTCGCCTGGGCCAAGTGGTGCCGCCGCCTGCCGCGGCTGCTTGGCACGATGCGCCGTATGCGCGACTTCTACATGGAGATCACGTTCCACTTCGACAGCTCCGTCATTCCCTTCATCTCCCGCATCGCCCCCTCCGACACCTACAAGATCTGGAAGCGCGGCTCCAACCTGCGCGCCGACACCACCCTCGCTGGATTCGACGGCTTCAAGATTCAGCGCTCCGACCAAACCATCCTCTTCCTCGGAGATGGGACAGAGGACGGCAAACTGCCGCCGGGATCCCTGTGCATCATCTCCCACAAGGACAAAGAGGTAATGAACGCTCTGGAAGGCGCCGGCGCCCCCTCGACCGAGGCAGAAATCCACCAGGAGGTTTCAGCCATGTCCCAAACCAACATCTTCCGGCCGGGGATCGACGTCACGCAGGCAGTGCTCCTCCCCCAGCTCACCTGGCGAAGGCAAGAGAGGTCCGAGACAGTTGGGCCATGGAAGGCCAAAGTGTACGATATGCACCACGTCGTGGTGAGCATGAAGTCCCGGAGAGTGCCCGGCGCGATGACCGACGAAGAATTCTTATCCTGCTGCGACGAGAACGAGTCCGAGAGCGAAGAGTTTGAGGGGATACTGACGGAGGACGAGCAGCAGCAGTTGGAGAACGCGCTCAAAATGGGATCCCCGGAGCAATCCCAATCTGACGCCTACGTTGCTCATCGGCATAATTGCCAAGAACCGAGAAAGGCGCCGGCAATGGAAGAACGCGGCGACGCCGACAAAAGGCAAGATCGGAAAAGTTGGTTCAGCAATTGGAGTAAAAGAGGCAGTATCAATCACAGACAAGACGATCAAAAGAAGACTGCGGCGCCGCCAAGGAATTCACTATCTCTGGAGGAGAAGACGAGCGACCTTCTCGGCGATTCGCCGACCACTCACCAGAATAAGCCCGGAAGGCATTCGATAGACGTCGCGAACAGAGTTGAAGATCTCAGGAAGGGAAGGGACAAGGATCTAGCGAGGCCTCCGCCGAATTCAGAAAACGGCGGAGGGCACAGACGCAAAGAGAGTGGGAAAGAGAGCGAGTTCAGAAAGGGTCTGAGGCCTGTTCTGTGGCTCTCTCCCGACTTTCCGCTGCAGACAGAAGAACTGCTGCCGCTGCTCGACATTCTTGCCGACAAAGTCAAGGCCATTCGCCGGTTGAGGGATCTCACGACGACAAAGCTTCCTCCGGGAACGTTTCCAGTCAAGGTACATTGCCTCAACTGAACTGATCAGTATTTGAGGTCTGGGGTTTAGGGTTTTATGCATGCAATTAAATGATTTACTAGTTTAGTTAATAGGGTTACGTACGTTGATCATCTAAGAAGCTACACTATTAACTTAGGGTTAGATATCGAGTCTCTTACCTAAGTTGGTCATGGAAAGGGCCATTAGGTTTCCTATGTAGTTGAGCCTTGAAGATGTGAGTTGTGGACTAGTACAAGTTTCCATGAATAGGTTACTATTAACTTTGGCATAAACATTTTAGGGCAATGGTTGGCCTTGACGAGTTACTAAATTTTAGGCCAATGATCTGACCTTAAGTAGAGGCCAATAAGATCTAAATGTAAGAATCAAAAGTCAATCTATAGAATTTAGGGCCTAAACATAACATGATCGGTATAGCTAATTTGATCGAAGAACATTTTCAGGTTGCAATTCCGGTCATTCCTACCATCCGAGTCTTAGTCACTTTCACCAAGTTTGAAGAGTTACAAATAGTGGAGGACTTCTCAACTCCTTCCAATCCTGACACGAAGTTGGTCGAGGCATCGACATCCAACTCATGGATCCAATGGATAAAAGCACCATATCGTCAAAGTTACTCTATGGCATCAGGGCCAAGTAGCCGTGTCGAAGACATTCAGAATCTATTCACTATTCCTCCCGATTATGCTTGGACTAGTCTCGAAACAAAAAAGAAGAAGAAAATACAGAAAAGTAAGAGCAAATCAAAGAAGGGGAGAAGTCTGAATCTAAGTAGTTGACATGGATGATACACTATGTGATATACTCAAAGTCCTGTCTTTATGGCAATCGATGATCGTCTTGTGATTTTGTGGTTATCTTTCTCTCTTGTATTGACTTGATCTTCTGAGGATATATTTGTGTTGCTCCTATCGTTCCGTATGCTTGTGCTAAGAGAATGGGATGCATCCTATCGAAGTCTTTGCTCGTGTCGTTACTATTTCAATCTCGATCGATTATTTATTTTCAAATAGTAACCACTAAAATGTAGAAAAACAAATGAAAACTAGAAGATTTGTAAAAATCAAAGGACATGTAACATGTATGCAATGCAAATCCTACGGTTATTAGTAATTATGACGATCAAATAAGTCTCAAATATAATCGGAGATGCAATGATAAATGTGATGGAGGACGTGATTCGACGTGAATATTAAACAATTTGTTGATATAGGAGATCGAACTTTACTCTCTGTGTAAATTTTGTACTGTATTTATCAATATACCATCCCTACGAAAACAATCGGATGACATTCTTATTCTCTAAAGTTAGAGCGAAAGGGGTACTTTATTACATATTTGAGCTTGTTTTCTTTGAGTGAAATTTAAAATGGTCTAAATTTTTTATGTGACATTAAAAAAAAAAAAAGAGCATAAGAGAAAATTCATGACGCAACTAATTCCGACGAATTAGAGGGAAAACAAAATTTTAAAAGTCAACAATTTTTTTTACAACAAAATTTATTCATCAAAATTAAATACAAATATTAATGTGATGAGTAATAATAATGAACTCATGGTGAAAAATAAAAATGATACGAAATAATAAAGTGTGTCACGTTATAGCTATCACAATTTTGAGATTTCGAATCGATTTGTCTCAAAGGTCTCGACTCAAACCGGGGACAGGAGCATTCTTATAAGATAAATTGGAGTGTGTTTAGCCCATGCAAAAGAAAAAAAAAATCTCATTTTTAAGAGGGAATTTGATTTGCACAAGTAAAAAAAAAAATCTCATCTTTATGAGAAAATTTGATCTCTTATAACAACTGAAATAGGATAAAAGCACGATTAAAATAAAATTGATCTATGAGTCGATCTCATCAAAAATAAATCAAATCTTATTTAACACTCAATCATATCATAAATGGATTGATTCTAAGGGACCTAACTATGTAAAAAGGAGACTTCTTTTGAATCCTCCTTTTTAGACTCCGTGTTCTTCAATTCCATACATAAAAAGAAGAGCAACTCCTCTGGGTGTTGGTCTAGATTAAAAATATGGCTACCCTTGAACATTAGAAAAACAGGAAAAAAAAAAAAACACAAATCACTTTGAACTTTAACTCTTTGAATTTTGAATCGTAAAAGGCAAGAACTTCACTTTGTTGAATATTAAAGAACAAAAGTAAATTATTTTACACATTACATTATTTGAATCTTGAATGATGATCATATATAATAACTTCGGAACAATTCTAACTAAAGCTCCAAGAGCACGATGCAGCAGTAAAACGAGACGACATCTCACAGATTAATACAATTCGATCTTATAATGAAATAAATTCGACTTTGAATTAAAAAAAAAATCATCAGACAACTCTAAACCGAATACAGATAAAAAATTTACCTTATCATATGGACTACATCTTCGATATCGAACCTGTCTTACAAGGACGGCGCAATTGTATCATTAAACTTAACTGTTAAACCGTGAACACTTTCTTAATTTATTCTAATAATCGATGAAATATATTTCATTTTGAGATTACATAGCATCCCGTCAGAAATCCATGGGATTAGATCGGTCATCCTCGAGATTAGTCCAACCAAAAACTTAAATATCTAATGCTAATAAAAAAAATTCTAACTGAGGGGAAAAAAAAATAGTGAATTCTAATATTATTAATCAAATTCCTTCTACAGGTCAAAGTCATAATAAAAACATAACAACAAAAAGGTCTCATTAATCACCATTGAGTTCTATAGATTCCCCTCCCAATTGGTCATCTGGACCAGAACTGTACATCTCGAAGACCCACTTTTGCATTCCTTCAAATTTGCTTCCCCAAAAGAAACCATTTGCCCAGGTCTAACATTCAAATAATTGAACATGGGCGTAGATTGCCCACAAGAAAGCATCATCACACTGTACATACAAACATCTACATGGTGTGCCAAATACATCTGATGCTTAAACTTGAAAGTTTCAAGCTCCAACTCTTCCAGTTTTAGAAAACTTCTTCTGTATGCTATTAGCGACGTGCAACTTCTGAAGCTCGACCAAATTTCTTGCAGAATTTCCCCTCTTTTTCTCTTCTCCTGCTTCTTTTTTTTTTTCTTTTTCTTTTTCTTTTTTGTGGGCATACAAGCCATTGTAGAAGGAACAGGTGCAGTAGTGATATAGACAGTCATTGGCTCCCTGAGAAAACGCATCTCTTGGAATCTTGACTCCATGAGATTTCACTTGGCTCGCCAAGCATCTAACCAGACATTTCATCATGGAACATGCATTAAAAGTAACCAAAATTTAAACTATCAATGACTCATTTTTTTATGCAGCATGGACAAATAGAGATATTATGAACGATATACCCAATGATCATCCTATTGAGCAATCCCTAAGGACACTTAGAAAAGATAGATGAACTATCTTTATTCAAGTGCTTCATTCTTCAATATCTCTCAACTCAAGCGTGCAACCCAATGCAAGAATCATACTCTAACAAATATAGATGTCCATTAGTCTCGATAGCCTATTATCAGGGTTTCCCATTCCAAAAATAAAATAAAATCTGAAAATCTTAATGACTAGAGAGGACCAGGAATAATGTTTTGTCAATAGGAAAGAGAATGTAAACAACTAAAGGATAATAAAAGAAATGAGAATCAGGATGGAGGTTTCTATATGTACTCCTTTCAAAGATGAATCATTTAATAAACTTTCTACGAAAACTCTCGACTCAGCAACCATTGAATCGTATAGTTGTAATGGAAATCATCCACTTAGAAGTTTAACATAATTGCTTGCTGTCGATGTAAGAAAGGTCTGGGTATGCAATAATGCAAATAGACAACATATTGGTCAAATAAGTTCTCAACAAGCATCCAAAGAGCATCATATTCTGATATGTGAATAGTAAAAACTCAACATAAAAGAGAGAACATTAATGTCAGAATTCCAACTTAAGTATTTAAATTAAGTGAGAGATGGCATCCTGTGAACCATGAATAATAAAACTACATCTAAACTAAAAAAATATTACTAAAGACAAGAAACTGTTGCATTTTGAATCTCGAGCGACAAAGCAAATAGCTGGGCAGTGTAAGCATATATAAGCAACTATCCTACAGAAGACAAAGGAAACACAGATTCTAATATACTACACGAATGAAAAAGCTTACCAATGAACCATTTGGCTCTATGACCAATTGATGGCATGCTATCAAAAACAACATAATTTGACTTCAAAATCTCACTCAATGTGTAATTTACTACATTGTTAGTTTCTCCACAGATTCTCCAACCCCATAATCAATACTTAGTTCTCTCAATGGAGGTATGTTCTCCATTGCGAAGATCATAGCATGAGGATATAACAAATTATTGTGATCATATAGTACAAACTGTGCAAACACATTTGGCCTACAACTATGACTCAGATAACATGCAACATTCCTCGATTTTGAAACATCAATAGAGAAGTTCAGCCTTGGCAAGAATGGAAAGTTTGGTGAAACATATTCAGGACTGACATCTGAAATGTCTCCCCATTCCACCCATCTTCCTGGAAACTGGCCAGGATGCACCAAACAGTGGCCTTCGGTTGAAAGAATCTCAGTTTGCTGACCAGTTAGTATAATGCCGCTGAACTCACAAATGAATGCCCCTGCTTGAATCAAATCCAATGATCGCACTCCCCATGATCCTGTCTCGTTCGACCTAAATACCTCCAACCTTTGCTTCACCCCTTTTTGGCTCACTCTGTTGAGACAACTCGGAGGACAGTGACATGAGGGACCACACTCATAAATCACTGGCTTCCCCCTCACAAGAAATCCATTTGCATCATATGCAAAGTGGCCACCATTTTTCTTGGCACAGTAACATCCCGCTGAGCAGTTCGAGATGCATTCACACCCATTTCCTGCATCAGCATTTGCCTTCCCTTGAAAAGCTTCAGGTGGGAAAACTGGGCGGGCAAGGTATTGAAAGAGCAATGGTGCATGATCATTATCTATGTTATTAAACAATGAAACAGGGAAATTCTCCTTACCCATTGAGATATCAAGACTCAAGTAACCAGTCGGTCTGACACTCAATGGATTCACCTTCAACTCTTCTGCAAGCTTAAGAATTTCACTTCCCATCTCCTCCTGGCCTTCAATTCTCAAAAGCTTGTACTTGCAAATTCCAAACCCAGACTTGCCTACGGCCATCCAGGAATTGACGATCTTGTAAAGACCATCGTAGAAATATATTTTCCCTGAAGGACTCTGACGGGACTTAATACCACGAATTACTCGAATTTCAATGCCATAATTCATGCTCCTTTCCAGAGCAAGATTTCCTCCTTCCAGCTTCTGATCCGTGCAATGCCTGAACATGTTTTGGCCACGGCCACCTTGGCCAGTGTAGACGAGCATGAGCCCACTATCCTCGTCATCCTCGTAGCCACCGGACACAATAATGCTGGTGGCGATGGGCTCGCCGGTAGCACTCCGACTAGCTGGAACGTAATCGATTCCTGCCTGAGGAAGCCCGTGCAAACCGAGCACGCAAAGCTCCGCGCGGAAGAGGAAGACGTCACCGACGCGGATGCCAGGAATGGAGCCGATGATTCTCCTGTCGCGGTTGAGCCAAAGATCGCGATCGGCCATGAGGGCCGACGCCTTTAGGTCAGGGCGGATCTTTTTGCCCCAGTTTGCGTCAAAGCCGTCTCCCTTCTCCTCCTCCCGGAGCAAAAAGGCACGGAGGCAGTCGTACGTGATCCGGGTTCGGCGGACGATGTCGCGGAAGTGAACCAGGTCACTGGCGCTGAGGGAGGAAGCGCGCACCATCTCAGCCGATCGAGCCTTACGCTTCTTGCGAGAGACGGAGATGGCTGAGGAGCTAGGATCGGTATCAAGAGGCGGATTCGGTGGAGCCGGGACTATGGAAATAGGGTTATGGTCGGCGGAGGAGGCCGCAGCAGCGAACAGGTGGGCGAGGCGGAGGTACTCGGAGAAGAGGGTCGACTTATCTTCGACGGAAGAGGAGTCCAGGAAAGGACTAGCCCTGGGGCTGGGAGGAGGGATGAAAAGCTCGATTGGGCCGGCGGGACCTATTTCGATCGGGCAGAGATTATCGGCCGGCTCAATCTTGGGCTCGATCTTGGGGAAGGGAGCTAGGCTGAGATCTAGGTTCAGGTCCGGGAAGAGAGCCGCAGGCGGCGGCGGCTGCGACGGCGACGGGATCATGCTCGGCGAGTCTGCGTCACCGGAGAGTAGAAGCGAGAAGAGGGCAGGTGCCACAGGTTTTGGGCGAGAGAGCGAGGGACAAAATGGGAACGATAAATTAGCAGAGCAGACATAGCAATCAAGGACGTCTTCGTAATTTCAGCAGCTTAAACTTCACACTCGTGTCTGGAATCCAACAGGGAACAGCTTGAATGAACACGTGGTGAGACACGGGCGCCATATCTGTGACTTTCATCTTCTTCAGTTTCTACTGAACGAGTTAGTTATCTGTCCGCTGTTTGACAAAACTGGCGCAGTCGAGCTGTAGCAGCATGTGCGTTGCACACGAGCTGAGAGCAACAGTGACGTCCTCGCGTACCGATATAAAGGAAATACGTAACAGTTTTAAGTGGAAAATAGCGGGATTTCCGCCCTCGACTTATTCACTGCACGAGTCACGACTTATCTCGCGGTCGCCAGCTGCCCATACTTGTCGTTGCTTATGGACTGGAAAATTCACACCAATGGATTACTAAATAAATTTCAATTTTTTTGTCATTGTATGAAAAGTTTAAAATGTGTTTTTATACAAATTATAAAATATTTTCGTCATCGTTCGATCGATCGAACTGTGATCAGATTCTGATCGAATTGTTGTTGAAATCCGACGGAATTGTGGTCGTGCAACGACCACAAATCGATCGAATTTCAATTGGAATCCGACTACGGTTCGACTAGAGTTGGAGTCCGATCGGACCGCGATTGGATTCCATCTAGATTGTGGTCGAAATCCCGTCCACGTCCAATCGAACTCTAATACAGGTCGAATTGCTATCGAAATTCGACAACTCGTCGGTGATGTTGAGCGACAATAGATTCGGGCGATTGACAATGTCGGATGCTATTGTGCGTGTTTGGTCGTTCATGAGCGCGTAGACAATCGTCGAGCAGCATAATAATTTTGTTCATTATATCTCTGTCACGAAGAATGATAAAATATTATTGGGTTTGTACGTCGAAGAGATAAAGAGGAGGAAGGAGGAAAAGAAGAAGAACGACGAATATTGTGTTTGTGCTAGGAAGAGATGAGAGACATGAAGAGGAGGGAAGAGGGAGAGAAAGAAAGTTAGAAATGCGATTTTTAAAAGGGATAAAATAAAAATATTATAGAGTGTATTTAGAAAATTTTATGATAAAAAAAATTGATAAGTATATTTAAAAAATGAAATATATTGAGTGAGAGTGGAGCGTCATTAGTGCTGTCAAGTTGAGTTGGATCCATCGGGTTGACCCGCCTTGCTAAATAATTTAAGCGGGTTGACTTGAAATTTTATCAACTCGCCGTTTGGGTGGCTTAAACGGATCGATCCGCGTGGATTGCGGGTCTAGACGGGTAGATCCGCTGTGACACAGATTGATCCGCGGATTAAGAAATATCAAAAGATGGAACATGTGGAAATAAAATTATATAAGTTTTTTTTATCAATATTTTAATATTAACAAGACAAGTTTTTCACATCACAATTTTCTTATATCACACATACACTTCAACAAAGTATAAAAGAAGTTAAGAGTAAAGAAAAAAAAATATTTTGTATACTCTAATTATTTTTTATTATTTTGTCATTGTTATTCTAATCAATATAGGAAATAATAACATATTAAAATCAAATAATTACCTAGGCTAAAAAATCTCAATTGAATCTCTATTTAGAGGAGCAAAAATTTACATTTACATATTATCAGAGTATTGAAAATGAATCAAAAACATCGGTACTCAACTTTTAGGTCGATAATTGAATCTCAATTATAAAATTTTAGTTACTTCAAATGTTTATTTTTTTTATCATGGTACTCCATCTATCTTACATATCATTGTCTCAAGCCCTCAACACCTCAGTAATTTTAAATATATATTCTAAATTTGTGTGACCCGCGGGTTGGCCCGCCTAACTTGTAACCGGCCTTAGATTGGGTTGGGTTGGAAATTTCTTAACCCGTCGAGATGACGGGTCGACCCATCTCTCTCCGTTAAATATTGGATTTACGATGGGTTGACCCGTCCCATTATAGATCGGTCCGTTTGACAGCTCTAAGCGTCATTGCTAGCTCCCATTAAAAAAAGGCAACTTAGTTTTACATTTTATATTTTTAGAATATTATTTTTTAATATTGTTAATTTTAATCAATTATTTTATACTGTAACCATTTTTTTTTCACTCTTCCCCTTATTTTTTTTCCATATTCTCTCTCTCTTTTTAAAAATAAATATTAGGACTTCATATCTTCTGCAGCCTTCAATTTCAGCTTTAAATTGCATTAAAAACCAAAAAAAAAAAAAATTAAACAGTTGGACAGCACACCACAACATTAAATATTAAACAAAAACATGGTTTCAACCTCCAATTTTATTTATTTATTTATTTTTGCCAAATAATCTGGTGCACGAAGTTTTCGTCATATGGAGTCTTAGAGAAAAATCTATTATATGCAATCTTACTTTACTTTACTTTACAAAAGGTTATTTTCAGGATTCGAACTAGTGACCTCTAGGTTACAAGGCAACAACTTTATCGTTGCGCCAAGACTCCCCTTCAAAGGGTAATTCGGTGCACGAAGCTCCCATCATACGGGGTCCCGGAAAAGGATCCATTGTACGCAATCTTATCTTGCTTTGTAAGAGGCTGTTTTCAGGATTCTAACCGGTGACTTCTAGGTCACAAGATAATAATCTTATCGTTGTGTCAAGGCTCCCCTTCTTCAATTTTATCTTTTAATATATAAAAATAAAAATTACTCTTAAGCCTACATGTACCAAAGGATCACACTTTACAACATCATCGTAACAATAAAGGATCACACAACTAAGATAAATAACATATGTTGCGACTGAAATACTCGAACGAGGGATAGCTGGATCGGGGGTTGACTAAAGGGAGCTTCTGCTAGTTTGGTTGAGGGTAATTCGACAGGGTTGGCAGAAGATGCTTCGACGGAGATGACGACGAAGGCGGTGGCGAGCGGCACTCTTGGAGCAGCGGGAACAAATCCTTGAGGCATAACAAGTAGTAGTAAAAGAGGGCGCTGGGAAGAATCCCGGCAAAGCTCCTCTGATGCTCAAGTCAGTATCAATTAGAAGAAAGGAAACATAAATAATGAAGAGAAGCCGGAGAAGAGAAAGGAAAAGTCCCCCTCCCTTTTCCCCGGTTACCTTTATATAAGCGAGGATAATGACGTGTCTTTCCAGAGTTTGTACGAAGGGTATGGGTTCTGCGTTATGATGACCTAATATGACAGGGAATCATAGGGGACATTACCTCATTAAATGTGGCAGACGCATGAAGCCTAATTAATGTCATTTGCATAGTTGATGAGAGACAAGACTCCATTAATGCTGATAGGGGCGCCTCTAATTGCTAGAGACGTGCTAATATCTGTTGATCCCATGATGTGTCAGCTACGTGACACTCTCGCCCATACAATCTCTCAACGAGTAGCCCTTGGAGGGGGTGGAATGTGCCAATACATGAACGAAGAAAGTCCGACCGAGGTATAAATAGAGAGGCTCCGACTGGGACATAATTAGATAGGCTCCTACCGAGCATAAATAGAGAGACTCTAGTCGAGACACAAATAGAGAGGCTCCGACCGAGATATAATTAGAGACTCCGACCAAGACATAATTAGAGAGGCTTCTGTCGAGACATAAATAGAGAAGCTCCGACCGAGACATAATTAGAGACTCCGGGCGAGACGTAATTAGAGACTCCGCCCGAGATACGAGTGAAGACCCTATATCACGGGTGTCGCCTCGAGGTATTATAACCGCATCATAGGCATTCCCATCTGATCTAGTCGAAGGACATGTGCAGCATGACTGACTGGACTTGCCATCTAACGGATTCTTGGGCTTGGGACCCATAACATTTGAACTTGCGCTCCCATTTATTGGGGGGGGGGGGCGTGCATGACTTCGGAAATACACGAGATCATCCCTCCCCCCTAATGGCGAGCCATAAATGCTCTGATTTGGCATGATTTCCTCTCTGCTTGAGATCCAATCAACTCCTTTGCACTTTTGTCGGACGACACGCGTCTCGCAGGACCCAACATCAAACAACTGAGATCCCGACAGTTGTCCCCTCCTATTTTTCCTCATAAGCTTGCCCCTTAACTTAGGGCAATTTACTCCTCGCGACGCTTCCTTAACCTCCAGCCGTCTTCTTCGTCGAGTTCGCCTCCTTAATTCATAAGTTTCTCCCTCCTTGTTTTCCCTATGGCAAAGGGTCCAGTTTATGGTTCCTCAGAACCCATAGCATCCTAACCCAGGAGGATTGTGGCGAGCTTAAGTTGGCCTTCCATATCCCTCACTCATATAAGCTTAGGGTATCCAAACTAGATCAACGCCCCCATGAGCTGCTCGCAAGCTTCACAACCTTCTTTCATGACCAACTTGCGGTGGGCCTCCGTTTCCCACTTCACCCCATCTTTGGGGAGTTGTCGACCAAATTCTGCATTCCTCTATAGCAAATGACACCCAATTCCTTCAGCCTAATATATAGGTTCATAACCGTCTTTCTTTTTTACCATCTGCCTTTGAGTGTCGAGACATTTCATTACTTTTTCATCCCCAAGAGGAAAGAGACAAGGGGTCTTTTTCTTCACCGCTAGACGAGAGACTAGGTTTCTAACCAATCTCATTACCTCCCATAAATATTGAAAAACTCAGTACTTGTTCGTGAAACTAGTCCATCCTTTCTCTTAGTCAAGTCATTGGAAATTGGAGCTACCTCCTCCTCCATCATTGAGTCGCTTCAAAAAGTCGGTCGTCTATCGAGAGATAGCCGAGGTACTATTCGGTTTAAGCTTCAACGTCAACATCCTTCTGGAAGAAGGGATCCTTTATCATTTCGGCACAAGTCTGATAGAGGCCGAGCTAAGTGACTTTTTAGGTAAAAATGTCTCGTCTGTCTTCCAATTTTATCTGCATGTAACTTTTTTTCTCTTACAACTGCAGTCATGTTGCGAGCATCCATCAACAAGTGCATGAAGTTGAAAAAGGCTCAAATGATAGCCCCCTCCGAGGCTCAAGCCGAGACTCCGGACAAGACTGGGTCGGACCAGCCCCCACCACCTCGACCCTCTATGGTGGTAGAGACAATCAGCTCAGGAGAGTCGGAAGAGCGGCCTAGGCATCGAAAGAGGGGTCGAGTAGTTGAATCATCGACTGAGGGAAACCCTTCCCGAGGGTCTCTGGTCCAGCGCTCGACAACTTGGTTGGGTCGAGCTCCGTTGAATGGTCCTCTAGTCTGGCACCTGTGGCTCCCCTGCCCATGTCCCCCAGCCCGGCTCCTATCCCTACTGAGCCTTATCCCGAGGCTCCTGTTCCCCCCGCTTGAGGTTGTTGGTGCAATCAACTCAGGTCATGATTGACCAGACTCGAGTTTGACTCGAGTAGTGTGTTGATATTTGTGTTTTGATATTTGACGATAAGTTGATCATTGTTTGATAATGGGTCGACAATATGGTTGACATGAGATTGATCATATGATGGAAAAGTTCAAGCATGGGTCTTGGCAAGGGAAAATCCAAGCTTGAGTCTTGGCAATTAGAAAGTCCAAATGGGTGGGCAAGGAAAGTCCAAGGGTATAGTCTTGGCCACGTAAGACAAAGTGTGTAGTCTTGGCGGTGAAAGTCCAAGTCATGAGTACTTAGAATTTGGGAATTCCGAGGTTTAATATTGGTAGCGTAAAGTTCAAGGGTGGAGTCTTGGTAGCTTAAGTCCAATGGATGACGTTGTAAAGTCTAAGCGGAGTCTTGGCAGCGTAAGTCCAATGTACCTTGGCGGTGTAGACCAGCTTAGCATAACAATAGCTTATGGAAGCACCTGAAGACTAACATATGGATGAGCAAGTCATGGATGACTTGGAGGGACCCAATAGGCGTGAGACTGATGAAGGTGGTTAGAAGACTTAGGTCTAGGCTAAGGGTGGTCTAGCAAGTATGAGGACATCATAGTTGGGGTTAAATCTCATGGTTAAGGTGTAGCAGTCGACTACCCCAATCAACTGGTCAAGTGTTTGACACTTGGCAGCCAAGTCGACACTGAGCAATGGATTGGGATTATGACCAGTCGACTGTCGAGAGTCGACTAGGGTTCAACTGCGGCAAATAGCCTTGGTAGTTGACTGGCCATGAGTGACGCCATGGAGGAGGCGATCGATTGATGGTCGCTTTGGTCGCGAAGGCGAGTAACGCTCGGTGAGGTGAGCGATCGACTGAGCTCGAGCAATCGACTGTTGGGAATGACAATCGACTACTAGTGTATCCGTTGGCTAGAATATCGATGTGAATTAAGTCGTTGTGAGACAACAACACTATTGACAGTCGATTGAGGCCTTATGGCAGTTGATTGCCAAGGGTGGAATCAACTTGATGCAAGGATAAAAGGAGCAGCTCGTGGAGGATTTTAGCCATGGTTTCTTGAAAGGTTATTGAGGCGATTTGAAGGTGAAGTGCAGACGCATTTCAGGGTCCTTCGAGCTTATCCAAGCAACCAACAAAGCAAAGCATTCAAAGCCCTAGTTTGTAAAGTTCTCTTTACATTTCGGTTGTATTTCATTTGTGTTTGCTTGTATTCTTTTGTTTATTGTTGAAACACTTGTACGAGGTTTCTCCACCTCCGGTGTGTCACCGAGAAGGAGATTTATTAGTGGTGTGTACATCACTAGAGCTCGTTGAACTCGCCCCATGGAGTAGGAACCCTAAGGTTCCGAACCATATATATCGTTGTGTTTTTGTACTTGTGTATTTCGTTTATGCTTTATTATTATTTCCGCTACACATATTAATGAATATTGTAGACAAGTATGCAAGCGCGATCGAATTCCGTCAAGCAACGAAAACGCGCCATTCACCCTTTTCTAGCACTCACCGAAGTTCCAACAAGTGGTATTAGAGCTAGGAGCTCTTCTATGGATTAACAACCGGGAGCAAATGTGCTAGAGGATGGAGTTGCCAAATGATGGTTTTGGGTGGGACATCAACACGCCAATTCCATACACCTTCTATGGACGAGAAGGTTTTGAGCAATGGAGGGCACGAATAGAGAACTTCTTCATGATGGACTTTGAAGATTGGATGATCCTAGTGAAGAGATTTGAATTTCCAAGAGGTCCAAAAGGTGGATACCTCAAGAAGAAGAGATGGACCGAAGAGCAAGTCCAAGTCTTCGAAAGAAATGATAAGGTAATGCAATTGATATTAAATTCATTACCTAACGATGTCGTGTCTAGGTTAGGTAAATTTCAAGACGCCAAGGAGCTATGGGATAAATTGGTCAAGCTCCATGAAGAACTATCCGTGGCTCAAGTAGAGAGAGAGTCCGAAGAAGAAAGCTCATCTTCACAAGAAAGTGATGATTCAGAGGTTGAGAGGTGTTCGACATCCGAGGAAGAAGTGGAAGAAATAGAAGTAGCCTCCACCTCTATGATTAAGGGGAAGGAGTGTTCATCCTCAATGCCGGAGCACAATCAAGAGGAGCCATCAACCTCCGGAAGAAGTGATGAAAAAGATCAAGAGGCTTCCACTACCATTGACCTAGGTAACTCAAGCACCCTAATAAATAATAAAAATCATATTATGTGTTTTGACTGCAGGGAATATGGGCACTATAAGAGCAAGTGCCCTAAGAAGGTCAAGAAGGCTCCGTCGACACCAAAAGTTAACAAAAATTCAAAGGATGCCAGAGTCCTCACTAGGAAGAGCAAGGAGCACGTGGTGTGCTTCAAATGCCAACAACGGAGACATTACCGAAGTCAATGCCCTAGGGGGAGGAAGCCTAGCAAGGGTAAAGAAGGAGCATCAAATGTAGGGGGAGCTTCTAAAGCAAATCCTAAGGTAAATTTTAATAATGCTCACTCTTTAAGTAATAGGCAAAAGCATGCTAGGAGTAATCTTGCTATTAATCATAAGGAGCATGCTAGAAATAATATGTTCTATTGTTTAGGTGCAAAATCTTGTAATTTTGGGGGTAAGAATCAATCTAGAACTAATAACCCTAAAATAATTCTACCTAGGGAAAGTATTAGGAAGGTAGAGGATCATCTAGGCATTAATCCCAAGAACCATAGATATATGCCTATAAAGAATAACTCTACTCAAAGAAATAATGGGCCCACCAAATTAGAAAAATTAGAGTTTGAAAATAAAATTTTGAAGTCAAAACTTGAGAAAATGGAAAAGACTCTTAGAAAGATGCAAAATCAAATGCAATGGTCAAATGGTCAAAATTTAGAATCAAGGAGTCAAAGCCTATGGTCTAGGAGGCAAGGTCCACCTAAGGGCAAGAAAGGTTTGAGTTATAAACCTAAGCCCAAAAAGACCTACCATAGTGTTGTGGGGGATCGATTGACCAGCTAGAGGGGGTGAATAGCTATCTTACGTTGGTTTACGGATTTTGCTCGTCTACAATTAGATTAGCGCAAGCGGAATATGCAAATACAAATAAAGACAAGCAAAATATAAACAAGCAATACAAACACCGAGATGTAATGTGGTTCACGGCTACGCCGCTAATCCACGATCCGATTCGTCCACGGTGAATCACTCCGCAATCTATCCACTAGATCTCTCCTTTGCACAAAGCTAGGTGGAGGTAACCTCTTTACACAAAAACACTCCTCTTACAAATATAATGGAAATAAGCTTGAGTAAGAGGATGGAAAGCTTTAGGGAACTTTGGGAGAGTATTAGAGCATAAGCATTTTTTCCCAAAGCCCTACCCCCTTCCATTTTATAGAGGAAGAGGGTTTCTTCCCGTTGACACAGAAGCAGTCGACTGATGCCCTCGATCAGTCGACTGGTCCTGTAGTCGTTGCCCAATAACAGCCGCTTTCCACATTGGACTTCATCCAATCTGAGATCAGATCGGGCCGATCGATCGACCATCACCAATCGATGCTCAATCACCGAGAGTGATCAATCGAGTCGACTCCATTCGCGTCGCGTACGCGCCATCCGATCAAGATTCTCGGCAAATGACTACCGCCGATCGCTAAGCACTAAACTGGTATTATACCAGTCGATCGAACCATCGACTTAGAGCAGTCGACTGGTGTCGGGAAAACCCATCCGACACTTGGCCAAATGACCAAGTTTCACCTAAGAGCTACCATTCCCGGGTTACAATCGCTCACTCTTATCCCTCGGAGTCCCTCGCCTTCGAAGTTCTCTTCGTTTGCGGCCACGTCCCTCGGCAGCATCAGGCGCACGACTCTGCAATGCTCCTTCGCGTCTCTTGCCTCGAAGTCTACTTCCTCCGGCTTCACTCCAAGCTCCTCGTCCGGCGGTCCCTCGGATGCTCCAAGCGCACGACTTTCGCAAAGCAATCCTTCACCGACTCAAGGCCCGAGTGATGAGATGTGAAACTCGCCACGGCTCCATGTGCGAATTACTAAGTCCTGCACGACTTCAACGCACATATCAAATCATCATAACACCCTAACTTAAACTCTTTGTCACACACATCAAAACCTTATCTTGACAAGAGATTGCCCTAACAATCTCTCCCTTTTTGATGTGTGGCAATCCGTTTAAGTTAGATAAAAACATTTGATAAAAATTTCTAAGGTAAGAAAGCATGTAAACATAAACATGATATAACAACATGCAACTCCCCCTTAATCCATGAAATTCTCTCTACAAATTATCAATTTTCTCCCCCTATCACTTTTTAATAATTTCTCCCTCCCCCTATCACAATTTACTTAAACATAATTATCTCTCCCCCTTTGACACCATCAAAAAGATTAACACTAAGTTAAAGACTCATGGCATCAAGTATAATAGAAGGAAAAATACCAAAAATTGCTCTAAAACCTGAATTCGGCCTCAACTAGTCTGATTTACAGGGCCATCATCGATCGTTCAGATATACCGATCGCACATGATTTTCAAGATTTCCTGATTTTCGGACCGAATTTCAGAAATGCGTTAAAAATTCCAGAAAATTCGAAAAATCATGAAATTTGGGGAACACATTTATTTTAAGTATATCTATCAGTGAAAAATAGGTTTTTATAAAAAATCATTATATTTCCACGTATTTGCCAAAAATCCAAAAGCTTTAAAAACTACTAGGTTTTTGATCATAAGAGTATCCATTTTAACACCCAGTCTTGCTTTGAATTGTTTCAAAACATGAATACATAGATTTTAGATTAAGAAATTGTTTTGAAAACATATGAAATATCCAACCATGATCTTTGGGCAATATGTCTATGAATTAAACATAAGTCTTCCCCATGATTGGTCTATTATTGCTATTTTGATACCTTAAATGACCATCTAAATGCCATAGGCACTAGTGGACATTTGTATCATCCTAACATCTCACCCATGCTAAGTTTGCAATCAAGTTAGCCTATAGTGAGTGTGAAATGCATCCTAGGGGGTATTTGTATATACTTAATCATTATATTCATACAATTCTATCAAGGTTAAGTATCAACCTAATAATCCTCATGATCATAAAGGCATATATGAATGAATTCTACATTATGATCATGAAATACATGTATTCATCAAATTATAATCATGCATTAGGTATTATATCATGATAATAAGTAAAGTATCACCTAAAGCATGATTTAAACCTATTTCTTATGATAATGTGCCAAATTTCAAAATCATAAATCATGATTGCAACCATACATAGGAATTACATTAATCATCATGTTTTAAGCATTATTATCTATTTATGGGCACGTTATCATCACCCAACACTATTCTAAAAATGTTGTCCCGTTATCCTAAGTCAACCAAAATATGATATAGGTCAATTGCATATGGTTGACTACCCTAGGGGTTTTCTAACCCTTAAGGATGGATTTTGGAACCCAAAATAAGTTCTTTCCTATTGGGTTCACAAGATACTCCTTGGGGATCCATTTTCTATCAATTACTTTCTTTTTATCTTGTCCCCTAGCTATTAGGCATTTATAGGCCTTTTCATTTTTCTTTTCTTTGTATCCTAGGCTCTTTTTGTTGAAGCTAGCTCTTTGGCTCCCAATAATCATATTTAATGTGTTGGAGCCAATTGTGAATTTTTCTAGGGCTTTGGTTAAATAGTCTACCTTTTCCCTTAGGGCCCTATTTTCTTCTATGCATGCATCACTAACATCTAATGGCACATAAAGATCATGTGAGCATACTTCATCATGGCAAGAAGAAATATTTTCATTTTCATTTAAGCATGCTTTTTCTAATTTTTGTTCTAATTCCTTAATTTGTTCAAGCATGCATTTGTTTTTCTTCTTTGCTCTAAATAAATCCTTAGTTAAACTAGAAATCATAGAAACTATTTTATTAGGTGAGAGGTTGGTTACCATAGTTTCCATGTCCTCTTCTTCTTCGGATGATGAGGATGTAGAAGCTCCCCCTTCATTTGAGCTCTCCCCACTTGAGCTTGATTCTTCATTTTCGGTGGAAGAGGAGGAGCAATCCGAGTCATGAAGAGCCATTAGTGCTAGGTTGGAGTAGACATGCTCTTCTTCATCGGATGAGGAAGAAGAAGAAGGATCATCCCATGTCTTGGCCTTGAATGCTTTGGCCTTCCCCTTTTCTTTTGTCTTCTTCTCCTCTTTCTTTTTGCTCCCCTTTTTCTTCTTCTTTTCTTCTTTCTTTTTCTTCTCTTCCTTGCTCTTGTTTAGGAGAGGACAATTGTCCCTTATGTGCCTCTCTCCTTGGAAATTGTAGCATATGACCTTCCCCCTTGGTCTTCTATTCCTATCATTAGATTTATTAAAATGAAAACCCTTTAAAGCACGTCTTACCCTCCTTACCATATATACTTCTTCGGTGCTATCCATGGAGGAGGATGAGGATGTTTTATCATCGGAGGAGAAGGGGATTTCCATCTTCTTCTTCCCCTTGTTCGCTATCAAAGCTACTCCTCTTGAAGGTTGGATTTTTGGCTCTTCTTGTATTCCTTCAAGCCTCGTTTCGTGGAGCTCCATTGTTGAGAAAAACTCCTCCAAGGTACTTACTTCCAAGTTCTTGGAGATGTAAAATGAATCCACCATGGAGCTCCATCTTGAGGACCGGGGAAAGACATCTATGACCTTCATTACCATATCCCGGTTGGAGAGTTTTTCTCCTACACTTGTTAGCCCAATTAATATTTCTTTAAATCTAGAATGTAGGGAAGTTACCTTTTCTCCCTTTTCAAGCTTAATATTTGATAGTTGGGAGCGGAGGAGATCTCTTCTTGCTAGCTTGGCTTCCGAAGTGCCTTCATGAAGTTCAACTAGCTTCTCCCACATCTCCTTAGCACTAGAACATTCCCCTATCCTATTGACTTCTTGTTGGAGGAGTACATTATAGAGATGGTGCTTGGCCTTTGAATTTGCCAAATACTCCTCTCTTTGTCTTTTGCTCCATCTCGATTTCTCCAATGGCTCCCCATCTTCGTTCCTAGGCAACTCGAAACCGTTTTCCATAATTAACAATATTTCAAAGTCGGTTTCGAAGAATACCTCTATTCTCTTTTTCCACCAAGAGAATTCGTCGTCGAACTTCGGTGGGTGGATGTTTGAGCCGGCCATTTTTGATGTAAAGCTTGTTGTGGCGGTTAGTCCGGTGACAAGCAACCTTGCTCTGATACCACTTGTGGGGGATCGATTGACCGGCTAAAGGGGGTGAATAGCCCTCTTACGTTGGTTTATGGATTTTGCTCGTCTACAATTAGATTAGCGCAAGCGGAATATGCAAATACAAATAAAGACAAGCAAAATATAAACAAGCAATACAAACACTGAGATGTAACGTGGTTCACGGTTACGCCGCTAATCCACGGTCCGATTCGTCCACGGTGAATCACTCCGCAATCTATCCACTAGATCTCTCCTTTGCACAAAGCTAGGTGGAGGTAACCTCTTTACACAAAAACACTCCTCTTACAAATATAATGGAAATAAGCTTGAGTAAGAGGATGGAAAGCTTTAGGGAACTTTGGGAGAGTATTAGAGCATAAGCATTTTTTTTCCCAAAGCCCTACCCCCTTCCTTTTTATAGAGGAAGAGGGTTTCTTCCCGTTGACACAGGAGCGATCGATGCCCTCGATCACCGATCGTCCTCGTAGTCGCTGCCCAATAACGACCGCTTCCACATTGGACTTCATCCACCAGATCGACATCACCGATCGATCTAACCATCACCGATCGATGCTCGATCACCGAGTGATCAATCGAGTCGACTCCATTCTATGCCCTGCAGATAGTGCCATCACCGACCGCCATTCTCGGCAGCTGATCATTCGACATCGGGCCGATCAGCTACCATGGCAATCGACGCAAGCACTAAATCGGTATTATACCACGATCAAACCATCGACTGAGCAATGATCGCCATGACATGGCAATGATCGGTGTCGAAAACCCATCCGACACTTGGCCAAATGGCCAAGTTTCACCTAAGAGCTACCCTTCTTCCGGTTACAATCGCCACTCTTATCCCTGAGTCTCTCGCCGAAGTTCTCTTCGTTGCGGCCACGCCCCTCAAAGATCAGCACGACTGCAATGCTCCTTCGCGTCTCTTGCCTCGAAGTCTACTTCCTCCGGCTTCACTCCAAGCTCCTCGTCCGGCGGTCCCTCGGATGCTCCAAGCGCACGGCTTCCGCAAAGCAATCCTTCACCGACTCAAGGCCCGAGTGATGAGATGTGAAACTCGTCACGGCTCCATGTGCGAATTACTAAGTCCTGCACGACTTCAACGCAAATATCAAATCATCATAACACCCTAACTTAATCCCTTTGCCACACACATCAAAACCTTATCATGGCAAGAGATTGCCCTAACAAGTGTTTCATTCGATTATGGAACACAATCTAGGTCTAGGAAAACCAAGGTTACTATAGAGGTCATCCCTAAGGTTAACTAAGGTAAGTTCTTAGTGGCTAAGGTTTCAAGGAAACCTAGGGAAACCACTAAGAAGGTTACAAGGGGAGTCACCCCTAGAGTTAACCTAGGCAAGACCATAATGACTAAGGCTTCTAAGCCTAGAAGGGTCATTAGGAGGGTATCTAGGGAAGTTATCTCTAAAGAATACCTAGTAAATCCAAGGAGTTCCAATAGGTATTGGGTTCCTAAGAGTGTGATTGATTCACGCTAAATGGGTTAGGATGTGCCAAACTTGATTGGATGGATAGTTAACTCAATTATAGCAAAGTTGACACTTTAAGTCATTTCCAAGATAATGGGGTACTTGGAAATAAGTATGAATTTGAATTCTAAAAGATTTTAGGATGTGCTAATATATTTTGAGAACTATGAAAAATTGATAAAATTGGCACAATTAAGGTTTAGAGGTCATAGTGTATCATTTTGGGTTTTTGGCACACTTGGGAGATAAGTAGTAATATGGAAAAATGAATTTAATCATAACAAATGACAATTAATACTAAAATTTAGGTATTATTATACTTTCATATTTTATTTGGCATGATTTGTTTGTCATATGTCATGTTATGACATCATTCTTATTTTTATCATATAATATGTCATGATAATGTTTAGTTTATCTTTTGTGTCATGTATATTTTAGATTTATGATTTATGCCATGACATCATGATTTTTGACACATACTTATTTATGTTATCATTTATGTCATAATCATCATTCATGCATTTAGAATTAATGAAAATTGATTTAAGGACAATTGACATGATTTAAAGTCTCATGTATAAGGGAATCAAATAATACTGTCTTATAAAAATACACGAGACCTTAGTTTAGGATGAACAAAACTCACATCTCACATCACATTGACATGTGTGTGTATTCATACATCCTAGACACATATGAGATGCTAGAAAATGAGTTAAGTTCAATGTGCATAAATATTGTATCTAGATGAACTCAAACTTATCATATACCATGGATGAATCATGAGAAAAGCTTATGTACAAATCATGTACATTAAGCCCATAGACCATGGTTCAACATAAAGTTTTAAAATCATTTTAAAAACATTTTAGAAAACCTTGGTGCAATCTATTTTTTTGATAGAAGTCACTATTAATGAAGTTGATACAAAGTAGGCTCAAAGCAATGAAGTTTTTCTTGTTTTTGAACTTTGTATTAATTTCACTATTTTATGAGTATTTTATTTTTTAAATATTTTTCACCCATAATGATTGACTTAAGTATTATACATATGAATTTTCATGATTTTTAGATTTATGTATAATTACTTATGCTTTTCTGAATTTTGTTTTCTGAAACATGATTTCTGCACTTGTAGAAATCAGTCGACTACCGTGGATGACAGTCGACTGTTGACTGACAGAGTCGACTGCCAATGCTAATTTCGGGTAAACAAGAATGTTTAGCCCATGTTTCAGCTATGTTAAACTACCCTAACTGCTCATAAACCTAGGATATGCCTTGGAAAGCATTATAAAGGGTGAAAATTCATTGGATATGGATTAGGAGAGTTGTTTAGGGTGTGTATCGAATTTTAAGGGAGGTGAAAGTTCAATGTTGAATCTTGCCTTTAATTTCGATTTGTTAGTGTTCATATAGGCTTAGGGACCAAGGACATTGTTGGTGCAATGGTCAAGGGGAGCAAGTTTTTAGGGAGAGGTTATCCATCATGGGATGATGGATGTGTTCTTCCTCATAAGGGGGAGAATTTGGAGAAGTAAGGATTGTCTCTCTTTAGTGATATGAGACTTATCACTAGGAAGAGTGAAGGTATCCTAGATGTTTTTGGACCAAGAGTAGATTGTAAGATCTCATTGGGATATGAGACATTGATACCCTTGGAAAGAGCCTTTTTGATGTATGTCAAAAAGGGGAAGAATTTGAGTGAAAATTTGGAATTCCCAATTTGGACAATTGGGAGGATTGGTTTGAGTTAGTGTTCTAACTCAAAGGTATTGATTTTTATCAAACATCAAAAAGAGGGAGATTGTTGGTGCAATCAATCTAGGTCACGATTGACTAGACTCGAGTTTGACTCGAGTAGTGTGTTGATGTTTGTGTTTTGATGTTTGACGATGAGTTGACCATTTTTTGACAATGAGTTGACTATATGGTTGACATGGGGTCGACCATATGATAGAAAAGTCCAAGCATGGGTCTTGGCAAGGAAAAGTCCAAGCTTGAGTCTTGACAATTAGAAAGTCCAACATGGGTTGACAAGGAAAGTCCAAGGCTTCTTCACCTTGTTTCTTCTTCTTCTTGCCTTTCGGCTTAGAAGTAGAAACCTTTTTGAGCAACCATGGCTTGAGGACACTCTTCGAAGAGTGCATACTTGTACTCCTTAGCAGATAAGACAATATCTAGATTCTTTTCCAATCAACATTATTTGGGTACAGTAAGTTTATTTCTTTTAGTATCACAACAAGTGGACTGAAAGTCATTTTGAAAATCCTAAGAATCACATAGATCATTACTTTAGATTTCAAAAAATTATTGATTCCTCAAACAATAAAATTTTGATATCAACCAACACCTCAAAACACCGAGAATATCGCATGCCACGCAGTGTGGACGTATACGAATTCTACATTTGTAAGAGGAGGTTTTACCCATTAATTTTATTATCTTGTCAACCTTACTTTTGACAAATAAAATTAATAGTTGGTTCCTCTTTGGCCCTACAAATAAAAGCGTGACTCGATGGGGAGGATACTTTTATTTGCATCTAAGTGTGCACCATTACACGATACTAAGGGAATTATTTCGGATTATGTGCCTTACCGCTGTGGAAGTACACACGCTCCTAGATAATTTCCTATAACCATTATTTGACCTAGTGATCCGCAAATAAACTCATCCGCAGGGAGGAAGGCACTCAGACACACACAGTTTGTTTCATCACACGTCAAATTGTAATGGAGGCCGTGGGAATTAATTAAAATATCCTCTCCCACTTAGTAAATCGACAAATTGTGAGGAATTTTCAAGAATCCCATAGATTATTATTTTAGATTTCAAAAAATTATTGATTCCTCAAAACAATAAAATTTCGAAATCAACCAACACCTCAAAACACCGAGAATATCGCATGCCACGCAGTATGGACGTATACGAATTCTACATTTGTAAGAGGAGGTTTTACCCATTAATTTTATTATCTTGTCAACCTTACTTTTCGACAAATAAAATTAATAGTTGGTTCCTCTTTGGTCCTACAAATAAAAGCAGTGACTCCGATGGGGAGGATACTTTTAATTTGCATCTAAGTGTGCACCATTACACGATACTAAGGGAATTATTTCGGATTATGTGCCTTACCGCTGTGGAAGTACACATGCTCCTAGATAATTTCCTATAACCATTATTTGACCTAGTGATCCGCAAACAAACTCATCCGCAGGAGGAAGGCACTCGAGCCAACACGCAAGTTTGTTGCATCACACGCAAATTGTAATGGAGGCCGGGAATTAATTAAAATATCCTCTCCCACTTAGTAAATTAAAAATGAGGAATTTTCCTACGACATGCATATCAAACAAAAGCAATAAATATGAAAAATAAATTATTTTCCAACTATTATGGCCTTTGTCTTCAATATGGCTCCGTCAGATCGCTATCTCGTCCGCCTCCTCCTACGCCATGTACAAGCCCTCCGAGATCCGAGCCGAGACTAAAACCTATTTTAATTTACATCCATCGATCCTATACTCCACGAGGGAGTGTACATGAATCTAGATCAAAGTAAAATAAAATAAAGAGCTAAACAATGCCGTATTTAATTTAAAAACTAAATACTAACCTCACAACCCCGAGGATTCAATAAAATAAATATTTACACACATACAATCACATACACACACATGCCATAATAGTGGAATCTTATGCACCGCAACAAAGAGTTAAGCTACGCATATCCTACTATTATCCGCACATTTAATATATGAAAAAGTGCATATTAACAATCCTAAACACACAAAACCGGAAACCTTGGCTCGATGCAATTGTTGGGGTTGATCCGCGAGGGGAAACTTCGCTTCCTCTTCACCTCGGTTGCTTGACCATGGTGATCCCTTCGATGTCCCCGGATTAAAAAATTTAATCCTAGACAAAAGGGATTCCCAAAGCAACCAAGTCATCGTCGTGCTATTCGTTTAGAGAGGTCACTTGAACAAACTAGTTGTTCAAGCGACCATTCTCTATTCTACGAGTAGCCGCGGAATAGACGATGTCCGGATCGCTGGTTTTGTATTTATACTCGGGATCCAAGTATTATTTAGCCTATTTACAGAAATATAACATGCTTATATTTTGAAAAACAAACACAAGCAATGAATAAAAGAGATAGAAGAATAGTTATACCTTTTGGTCTTCTAATGTATGACCCTCCTCCTTTTGGACGTCGTGTGGGCGACGATCCACCAAAAGTCGAAGCTCCTAGATCGCAAAACTTCCTTCCTTGCTTTTCCCAAGCAAGAGGAAGAAGAGAAACAATGTTTTTCTCCTTCAAAACTCAACCAACAAAGAACTATAGAAGTTCTTGCCACCGCCAACTAGAAGGAAGAAGATGATGGAAAACTACCAAGACACCAAGGGAAACCCTATATCTTGTTTCCACCACCTAAGGAGAAGAGAGAGAGGAGTGTTTTTGGGCGTGGCCAAGGGCTGGGAAGGGCTGGAATAGCTGCTGGACGTTGGCCACAAGGCAAGGAAGAAGAAGGAAAACTTGCCTTATTTGGTACCACCCTTGCTTCCAAACCCTAACCCTAATTCCAATCCTATCTCAACTAGGATTGCCCTATTCTTGCCGCCCAAGCCTTGCTCCCTCCCTTTCATGTATGTCACGACCACTCCCCATGCCCTCCTTTTATAGAGTTAGGGATAAGTCATGAATTAATCTCCTCCATTGGTTCTAGGAATTTAATCTCAACCGTCGGATCTAGAGATTTAATCTCAACCGTCGGATCTTAGAGATTTGATCTCTACCAATGGATCTTAGAGTTTTGTTTCTATCCATTGGATCTAAGCATCTTGAGGTGTTAATGGGCTACATTAGGGACCATGAGGAGGAGTTGGGTCTTGGCCACCCATGGATCAAGCCCACATAAAGTCCGATCTACTAATGATGATCCAATCCACTAAAGGTCCATCATTGATCTACCTCACCAACCCCCATATGATAATATGGGCTCCATATATTATTTGTACATTTTCTCCCCGTGTTTAAGATCTCGAATGTCCGTCAACTAATTAATTTACTGACCATTAATTAATCGACATCTAACTCCATGAGTAGTACCACTCAACCTTTTCATCATGCCAGACCAAGTCCACCTGCAGGGTTTACATGATGAACCTTATGAGCTCCTCAAGGGGACATCATCATCCTAATATATAGGACACGGTTTCCTCCTATAATCAACGGCACACCATATAAATAATATCATCTCCCAACTTACTGAGTCTATCGATTTAATCTATAAATCTCGCCCATTGGTAAATCAAAGAGATGAGTACCAAGTATATGTGCCCGTTATTATATCGGGATTAAGAGCATGTACTAAATAATATCTGAGGTCCGATTCGATTATGTAGTCAGCAATAAATCGAATCACCTCTGTGTCGGTCCTGCTCAATACACACAAAGTGCACTAGTGTGATTCTATGGTCAAGACAAACTAATATCAAATCACACTACAACCATTCCGATGGTTTGTCCAAAGCCATCTCGGTTGTGAGCCTTTACTTATACTTTACAAGGAGCCGATAACATGATCTCCCGTGTGACACCACACACCATGTTATCTACAATGTAACGTATTAGACAATATTGCATAACCATAAAAATATGCAAACAATGATCATGTGATTCTTATTTCAAAATAAAGATGTTCATACAAAAGAGCTAGGCTTTCAGTATATATCCCAACAATCTCCCACTTATACTAAAAGACTATCGTCCTTATATCGCCATACATCCGATTCCCCTTCCTCCACATGCCTATCAAAGCTCTCGCTAGAAGGGCCTTAGTGAAAGGGTCTACCAGTCATCCTCTGATGCAATCTAGGCGACAACAACTTCTACCTCCTTTACGATTTCTGATCGTGGTACTTGCGCTCTATGTGTTTACTAGCCTTATGGGCTCGTGGTTCCTTCGAGTTTGCAATCGCACCACTATTATCACAATAAATTATGATAGTTCGGGCAAACTAGGAATCACATCCAAGTCCATCAGAAGTTCCCGAGCCATACTTCTTTGGCCGCCTCATAGGTCGCCACATACTCCTTCCATGGTGGAGTCCGCCACGCATTCTACCGGGCACTCCTCCATACAATGGCTCCACCTCCCAAAGTAAACACAAAACCCGAGGTAGACTTACTGTTATCCCTATCGATTGAAATCGGAATCAGTGTAACCCACAGTGAGTAATTGGTCCGCCTTGAAACTAGCATATAATCCCTAGTCCTTCTCGTGCACTACAATATATGCTTTACCGCACCAATATCCTGCCCCGGATTACTCGATATCACGACCATGCCCACGCAAAGTAGATATCCGTCTCGCACAGAGCATCGCATACATGAGGCTTCCATCGCCAAGCATAAGGAACCGCCTTCATCTCCTCTATCTACTCAAATGATCTAGGACATATCTCCTTAGATAGAGGTACTCCATGCCCAAAGGTAGAAAACCCTTCTTGAGTTCTCGCATGCTAAAACGCTCCATAATCGTGTCTATGTATGAAGCTTGGGATAAGCACAACATCCTTTTCTGCGATCCCTTATAACCTTGATCCCAAGGATGTGTCTCACCTCTCCCAAGTCCTTCATATCAAACTGTTTGACAACCATACCCTTACGCCTCGATAACACTGATGTTGTTGCCAACCACCAAAATGTCATCTACGTATAGTACAAGAAATACCACTACGTTTCCGTCACATCTCTTGTATACACAAGACTCATCCGGACTTTGAATAAATCCATAAGACTGGATTATCTCATCAAAGCGGATGTTCCAAGATCTTGAAGCTTACTTCAATCCATAAATGGACCGATTAAGCTTACACACAAGATGCTCTTTGCCCTTAGCAATGAATCCCTCTGGTTGCTTCATATAGATGGTTTCCTCAAGACTTTCATTAAGGAAAGCTTTCTTGATATCCATATGCCACACCTCATAATCCATATGAGCTGCTATGCATAAGAGCTCTCAAACTCGACTTGAATCCATAGATTCAATCTCGATTCATTGCACTTTGCCAAGATAGTGCATCTTTATCTTGGATTGCCTCGTCGTATGTCCAGGATCAGTTCATGTTCGCCAGGGACCAAATCGAAAGATTCTCCCAAGAACATGAATCTATCAGGCTGTCTCACAACCCTCCCACTACGATGAGACATCACTTGTGTATCCTCTGTGACACGCGGTGCAATGACATGTGGTATATCCTCTTGTACCGGTGGTACTAAAGAAGTGACTTCCCCTTTTAACTCCTCCAGAACAATTTTACTCTTGGGCTTGTGGCTCATCACATAGTCTTCCTCTAGAAATCTAGTGTTCGTGCTAACGATCACTCTCTGATCTCTAGGACTATAAAACAATCCACCCTTCGTTCATCTAGGATAGCCAACGAACAAGCGCACTTTTGTACGAGGTTCCAACTTACCATCATCTGCCTTCAGCACATGTGCTGGACTCTCCCATATCCGAATATGTCTTAGACTAGGCTTTTGCCCGGTCCACAACTCTGTGGGAGTAGAAGGCACTGATTTAGATGGAACCAAGTTCAGAATGTACACCGCCGTATCTAGAGCATATCCCCAGAACTAGTCTGGCAAGTCAGAATAACTCATCATCGATCTAACCATCTCTATAAGAGTCCTATTCCTTCGCTCTTCTACATCATTCTCACTGGGTGTGCCAAAGTGCATAATTGGGATTGAATCCCAACCTCGATAGGTAATTCCTAAACTCTCCCAAGAGGTACTCCACCACGATCGGATCGTATGGTCATCTTGAATAATTGTCTATGAAAAAGACGAAATATTCAAAACTACCTCTTGCCAGGATAGACATAGGACCATACGAATCAGAATGAACCATTTCTAACATATCTTTGGCTCTATACCCCTTGGCCTTGAAAGGCCTCTTGGTCATCTTACCCTCCAAGCAAGATTCGTAGGTTGGGAGATCCTCCACCACTAATGAAACCAAAGGTCCATCAGCTATCAACCTTTGAATTCTGCTTAGGTTAATGTGACCAAGACTAAGATGGCAAAGATATGTTTGGTTCATCTTCGAAGGTTCTTTTCTCCTTTTGGAATTAGAAGATGAGTTATTAACTTCAATTTGCATCGTGGGAGGTTTTGTATACAAATTTCCTTTCAATGTACCAAACAGATATTCTCCCTATTCCTTTTATAACAACTCACATTAAAAGAAATAGAATATCCATCCATAATAATTTAGAACCAAACTAAATTCTTTCTAAATAAAGATACATAAAGGAATTTTCAGAACCTTAGTTTTATTTTTCTCAAGAGATAAATAAAACTTCTCCCATGCAATAGCCGCCACCTTCATGGCATTGCCCAAAATGGTAATCTCCTTTAGCTAGTCGTTGGGTTTCTGAAACCCTGCAAAGTGTTGCGGACATGATTAGTGACTCATATCTACACACCCGGTAGATAACACCGCTAATCATGTTTCAACGACTAGTCCAAAGGATATACCTTTGTTCTGCTTTGACCGGGACAATTCCTTCTTCCAATGTCCATCCTCGCTTAAAGTACTTGCCTTTCGGCTTTCTTCACTCCTCCCTGAGATCCTCCCACCACCTTTGCTCCACCTTGTTTCTTCTTCTTCTTGCCTTTCGGCTTAGAAGTAGAAACCTTTTTGAGCAACCATGGCTTGAGGACACTCTTCGAAGAGTGCATACTTGTACTCCTTAGTAGATAAGACAATATCTAGATTCTTTTCCAATCAACATTATTTGGGTACAGTAAGTTTATTTCTTTTAGTATCACAACAAGTGGACTGAAAGTCATTTTGAAAATTCTAAGAATCACATAGATCATTACTTTAGATTTCAAAAAATTATTGATTCCTCAAACAATAAAATTTTGATATCAACCAACACCTCAAAACACCGAGAATATCGCATGCCACGCAGTGTGGACGTATACGAATTCTACATTTGTAAGAGGAGGTTTTACCCATTAATTTTATTATCTTGTCAACCTTACTTTTTGACAAATAAAATTAATAGTTGGTTCCTCTTTGGCCCTACGAATAAAAGCAAAGGACTGATGGGGAGGATACTTTTTATTTGCATCTAAGTGTGCACCATTACACGATACTAAGGGAATTATTTCGGATTATGTGCCTTACCGCTGTGGAAGTACACACGCTCCTAGATAATTTCCTATAACCATTATTTGACCTAGTGATCCGCAAATAAACTCATCCGCAGGGAGGAAGGCACTCAGAGCCGACACACAAGTTTGTTTCATCACACGTCAAATTGTAATGGAGGCCGTGGGAATTAATTAAAATATCCCTCTCCCACTTAGTAAATTGACAGTGAGGAATTTTCAAGAATCCCATAGATTATTATTTTAGATTTCAAAAATTATTGATTCCTCAAAACAATAAAATTTGAAATCAACCAACACCTCAAAACACCGAATATCGCATGCCACGCAAAGGTGGACGATATCTGAATTCTACATTTGTAAGAGGAGGTTTTACCCATTAATTTTATTATCTTGTCAACCTTACTTTTCGACAAATAAAATTAATAGTTGGTTCCTCTTTGGCCCTACAAATAAAAGCAGTGACTCCGATGGGGAGGATACTTTTAATTTGCATCTAAGTGTGCACCATTACACGATACTAAGGGAATTATTTCGGATTATGTGCCTTACCGCTGTGGAAGTACACATGCTCCTAGATAATTTCCTATAACCATTATTTGACCTAGTGATCCGCAAACAAACTCATCCGCAGGGAGGAAGGCACTCAGAGCCAACACGCAAGTTTGTTGCATCACACGTCAAATTGTAATGGAGGCCGTGGAATTAATTAAAATATCCTCTCCCACTTAGTAAATTAAAAATGAGGAATTTTCCTACGACATGCATATCAAACAAAAGCAATAAATATGAAAATAAATTATTTTCCAACTATTATGGCCTTTGTCTTCAATATGGCTCCTGTCAGATCGCTTATCTCGTCCGCTCCTCCTACGCCATGTACAAGCCCTCCGGAGATCCGAGCCGAGACTAAAACCTATTTTAATTTACATCCATCGATCCTATACTCCACGAGGGAGTGTACATGAATCTAGATCGAAAGTAAAATAAAATAAAGAGCGGCTAAACAATGCCGATTTAATTTACAAAACTAAATACTAACCTCACAACCCCGAGGATTCAACAAAATAAATATTTACACACATACAATCACATACACACACATGCGATAATAGTGGAATCTTATGCCTGCAACCAAAGAGTTAAGCTACGCATATCCTACTATTATCCGACACATTTAATATATGAAAAAGTGCATAAAAATTAACCGAATCCTAAACACACAAAACCGGAAACCTTGGCTCTGATACCAATTGTTGGGGTTGATCCGTGAGGAAACTTCGCTTCTTCACCTCGGTTGCTTGACCATGGTGATCCTTCGATGTCCCCGGATTAAAACATTTAATCCTAGACAAAAGGGATTCCCCACGCCACCAAGTCATCGTCGTGCTATTCGTTTAGAGAGGTCACTTGAACAAACTAGTTGTTCAAGCGACCATTCTCTATTCTACGAGTAGCCGCGGAATAGACGATGTCCGGATCGCCGGTTTTTGTATTTATACTCGGGATCCAAGTATTATTTAGCCTATTTACAGAAATATAACATGCTTATATTTTGAAAAACAAACACAAGCAATGAATAAAGAGATAGAAGAATAGTTATACCTCTTGGTCTTCTAATGTATGACCCTCCTCCTTTTGGGCGTCGTGTGGCGGCGATCCACCAAAAGTCGAAGCTCCTAGATCGCAAAAACTTCCTTCCTTGCTTTTCCCAAGCAAGAGGAAGAAGAGAAACAATGTTTTTCTCCTTCAAAACTCAACCAACAAAGAACTATAGAAGTTCTTGCACGCCAACTAGAAGGAGAAGATGATGGAAAACTACCAAGACACCAAGGGAAACCCTATATCTTGTTTCCACCACCTAAGGAGAAGAGAGGGGAGTGTTTTTGGGCGTGGCCAAGGGCTGGGAAGGGCTGGAATAGCTGCTGGACGTTGGCCACAAGGCAAGGAAGAAGAAGGAAAACTTGCCTTATTTGGTGCCACCCTTGCTTCCAAACCCTAACCCTAATTCCAATCCTATCTCAACTAGGATTGCCCTATTCTGCCTGCCCAAGCCTTGCTCCCTCCCTTTTATGTATGTCACGACCACTCCCCATGCCCTCCTTTTATAGAGTTAGGGATAAGTCATGAATTAATCTCCTCCATTGGTTCTAGGGATTTAATCTCAACCGTCGGATCTAGAGATTTAATCTCAACCGTCGGATCTTAGAGATTTGATCTCTACCAATGGATCTTAGAGTTTTGTTTCTATCCATTGGATCTAAGCATCTTGAGGTGTTAATGGGCTACATTAGGGACCATGAGGAGGAGTTGGGTCTTGGCCACCCATGGATCAAGCCCACATAAAGTCCGATCCACTAATGATGATCCAATCCACTAAAGGTCCATCATTGATCTACCTCACCAACCCCCATATGATAATATGGGCTCCATATATTATTTGTACATTTTCTCCCCGTGTTTAAGATCTCGAATGTCCGTCAATTAATTAATTTACTGACCATTAATTAATCGACATCTAACTCCATGAGTAGTACCACTCAACCTTTTCATCATGCCGGACCAAGTCCACCTGCAGGGTTTACATGATGAACCTTATGAGCTCCTCAAGGGGACATCATCATCCTAATATATAGGACACGGTTTCCTCCTATAATCAACGGCACACCATATAAATAATATCATCTCCCAACTTACCGAGTCTATCGATTTAATCTATAAATCTCGCCCATTGGTAAATCAAAGAGATGAGTACCAAGTATATGTGCCCGTTATTATATCGGGATTAAGAGCATGTACTAAATAATATCTGAGGTCCGATTCGATTATGTAGTCAGCAATAAATCGAATCACCTCTGTGTCGGTCCTGCTCAATACACACAAAGTGCACTAGTGTGATTCTATGGTCAAGACAAACTAATATCAAATCACACTACAACCATTCCGATGGTTTGTCCAAAGCCATCTCGGTTGTGAGCCTTTACTTATACTTTACAAGGAGCCGATAACATGATCTCCCGTGTGACACCACACACCATGTTATCTACAATGTAACGTATTAGACAATATTGCATAACCATAAAAATATGCAAACAATGATCATGTGATTCTTATTTCAAAATAAAGATGTTCATACAAAAGAGCTAGGCTTTCAGTATACGTCCCAACAGAGGGCAGTCAACTGTTGATGGTTTTGGTCGCGAAGGCAAAATGCTCGGTAGCCAGTCAGCTACGGGCTTGAGCAGTCGACTGCCAGTGTATCCATTGGCTGGAATGCTAATGTGGATTAAGTCGTTGTGAGACAACAATACTGTTGGCAATCGACTGGGGCCTTATGGCAGTCGACTGTCAAGCGCGGAATTAGCCCGAAGCAAGGATAAAAGGAGCAGCTCGTGAAGGATTTTGGCCATGGTTTCTTGGTAGGTTGTTGAGGCGGTTTGAAGGCGAAGTGCTGGCGCATTTTAAGGTCCTTCGAGCTCATCCAAACAACCAAAAAGTAAAGCATTCAAAGCCCTAGTTTGTAAAGTTCACTTTACATTTTGATTGTATTTCATTTGTATTTGCTTGTATTCTTCTGTTTATTGTTGTAAACACTTGCACGAGGTTTCTCCACCTTCGGTGTGTCACTGAGAAGGAGATTTATTAGTGGTGTGTACATCACTATAGCTTATTGAGTTCACCTCGTGGAGTAGGAACCTTAAGGTTCCGAACCACATATATCGTTGTGTGTTTTGTGTGTGTATTTTGTTTATGCTTTATTATTATTTTTGCTGCGCATATTAACGAATATTGTAGACAAGCACGCAAGTGTGATCGAATTCCGTCAAGCAATGAAAATGCGTCATTCACCCCCCCTCTAGCGTTCACCGAAGTTCCAACAGAGGTACCTTCTGCATCTCGAGGGCGCAACTCGAGTCCATCTCTCCCAGGGATGACATCGGGGCACGATATACCTAGGAGGGAACGTCCCACTCCAAGAGGATATCTCAAGGAGATTCATGAGGCGGTTGGGGCATCTGCTAAGGATAAATCCGTGTCGGCTCTTTGCAACGCTATGAATATGCACTTAACCCAAGTAGTGAGCTCTTTTCTCCTCTTTATTATAACTGTTCAAATCATAACCTCTGTTTCATCCAGCAATTTTGGACTCACCACTTAGAATTGATGGCGCAGTTTGCACAAATGGTCAGTGTGTTCCAAAGAATGCAAGCTCAGGTGGCCTCTGTCTCAGGCCAACTCCATGAGAAGGAAAGAGAGCTCGAGGTTGCCCACGTTGAGTCTGCGGTATTCTAGGCGAAAGTCCTTCTGTATGAGGCCGAGTTATCTGACTTGCGAACTCAAACGCGAGAACTTGAAGAGCTTCGGGTCAAAGCTACCAAAGCAGAGGAGCTCTGAACCAGAATGGTGGAGATGGAGGAGCTTCGAGTCAAGGCAGTTGAGGTGGAAATACTTCAAGCCAAAGTGCTTGAAGTTGAGCAGGCTCGGCTAGCCCAAACAATGACGGAGGTGACCTATCGAGAGAAGCTGGTCGCCCGAGTCGAAGTGGTTAGGGCAGAGCTAGCTTCCTACCAAGCTAGCGAGGAGGGCCGCTGGGAAAGCCGCATAAAGACTTTTCTTTCTTCAGAAGAGTTCGTCGATATCCTAGGGGTGTGCACGATGAATCTACTGGAATTCGACTACAACGAGACTATCCGACATTCCAAGAAGCTTGCTACCCGCCCAAAGGGGCATCCTCAAAATTTTTAGACCTGCAGTGGCTAATAGATGAAACTCCTAATGAAGCACTTGGAGAAATAGGGAAGTGATTAGTCTGCCCCTTGTAATTTTGCTTCCCACTTTTGTAATGAACTGCTTGTAAGGTTCCTTTTTATGAGAATCAATTATTCTGGGCCAAGCAGTGCACCCTTTGTGAAAGAAAATGAGCCGAATGAGGAGAGCATTTTCAATATCAGTCGAAACACGAAAATCGATACCAACCGATCGATGAGGCTTCCTAACCTCAACAAAAGGGGTGCTCCAGGGGGAAACTGTCATTTCGCACGGTACTTTTCCCCGTGTCCATGCGGTGGTAGGAAAGTAGTAATCCCACAGTAGGTATTTCGCCTGGGCACCCTAATTTGAGACGAGGGGATACAACATGCCGTGATAAATGACTTATGATGACGAACACCTTGGTCCAAGACACGAGGGAAATATAATGCACCAAATGATAACTTTTGTTGATAGATGCCTCGGTCTGAGATACGAGGGAAATAGATTGCGCCGTGATAGGCGATTTTTGCTTATCAATGCCTCGGTCCGAGACACGAGGGAAATATAATACGCCGAATGATGACTTTTGCTGATGGACGCTTCGGTCCGAAACACGAGGGAATATAATGCACCATAATAGACGACTTTACTGATGGATACCTCAGTCCGAGATACAAGGAAATATAATACGCCAAATGGCAGTTTTGCTGATGGATGCCTCGGTCCGAGACACGAGAGAAATATAATGCGTCGAATGGCGGCTTTCACTGATGGACGCCTCGGTCTGAGATATGAGGGAAATATAATTCGCCGAATGGTGGCTTTATTGATGGACGCCTCGGTCCAAGACATGAAGGAATATAATGCATCGTGATAGGCAACTTTGTTGATGGACGCCTCAGTCCAAGAACGAGGGAAATATAATGCACCGAATGACAACTTTGTTGATGGACGCATCGGTTCGAGACACGCGATAATATAATGCACCGAATGGCGGCTTTTGGGATTAGAATTTCAATTCGAGTACCATTACATACTCTCTTGGTAAATTAAACATGATAAGGCCGAAGGTGAAAAGCATTTCACGACTGAATGAGCACTTTTCCCACATCATCTTGCAAGTAATAAGCTCCCGAACTAAGCTTCTTGATAATCTTGTAAGGACCATCCCAATAGGGCGATAGCTTTCGAACTTCCCCAGCTGATTGGATTTTCTTCCACACGAAGTCCCCAAGCTGAAAAGAACGAGGTACCACCCTCTTGTTGTAAGCTTGAGCTATCTTCTGTCGCTAGATCCCCATTCGCAGAGCAGCATTATCCTGGGGCTTGCTTACCAAGTCTAGCTCTGTTAATCTTTTTTTTCGCATTATCGCCGCTGTCTAGAGTGTAGGTGGAAATCCACAGTGATCTCATGCCAATTTCTACGGGGACTATAACCTTCGAATCATAAACCATATGGAAAGGCATAAGACCCATACTATTTTTGGGGGGCGTTCGGTATGTCCAGAGAATATTTGGCAACTCTTCGACCCAGCTTCCTACGGTATGATCAAGCTTGATCTTGAGTCCCCGAATTAACTCTCTATTGGTTACTTCGACTTGCCCATTGCTCTGAGGATATGTTATTGAGGTGAAATTCTGTTGGATTTCTAATTATTGACACCACTCCCTGATCTTTCTGCCATGGAATTATTTGTCGTTGTTCGAGACGATCCTTCACGGGATGCCAAACCTGCAAACAATATTCTTCCAAAGAAATTTGAGTATGACATCTTCGATTATTTTGGCCAGTGGCTCGGCTTCCATCTACTTGGAGAAATAATCCACCGCCACCAGCAAGAATTTCTTCTGACTCGACCCTGTTAGCATTGGCCCCACAATGTCCATTCCCCATTGATCAAAGGGGCATGAGATCACCGAGGATTTCAACAACTCTGCTAGCTGCTAAGAGAAATTCTGATGCTTTTGACAACTAAGGCAAACACGGATATAATGGGCAGTGTCCTTCTACAGAGTTGGCCAAAAATAACTAGCTAATAGGATCTTCCGAGCTAAGGTCCTTCCCCCCGAGTGATTTCCGCAGCAGCCTTCGTGTATCTCCCTCATAACGTAGTCCGCTTCCTCCGGACCTAGGCACTTGAGTAGGGGCGAGCAAAGGCATGTTTATACAGAGTACCCCTAATCAAGACAAATCGGACACTTCTCATTCTCACTAGTCGTGCCTTTTCCTGATCATCCGACAACATTTCGCCTTTTAAGTAGGCCCGCAAAGGATCTCTCCAATTAGTAGGGTGCTCTGGGATGCTCAGATCTATCTGGGCAATGAGTTGAGTCTCGACAATCAAATCATCCACAACCCACGTGGTCAATGCGCTGGCCATGCGGGCTAGCTCATTAGCATTCTAATTTTCTCCCCGGGGAACTTTGTGGAGGACAACCTCTTGAAACTCGACCACCAACTTCTCATAGGTGCTAACATACAGTCGGAGTCGATCATTATTGGTATCGAAAGACCCCCTGATTTACTCTACAGCCAACTGAGAATCTAAATATAGGATGACTTGAGAGGCACCCACATGCCGAGCGGCTCAAAGACCGGCTAACAAGGCTTCATACTCGGCTTCGTTGTTGGAGGCACAAAAATTGAGCTGCAAAGCTATTCAAATCACGTCTCCTTGCGGGGATGTCAAGAGAATCCCTATGCCACTACCTTGTTTAGTGGTCGATCCGTCAACATACACCTTCTATATTTCATGCTTCTCGGACCCTGAAGCTTCAACTAAGAAATCAGCCAACACTTGCCCTTTAATAGCTGTCTAAGGTTGGTACTGGATGTCGTACTCTGTTAATTCGGTAGTCCAATTGACCAGACAACCAGAGGCTTCAAGATTACTCAAGACTCTTCCTAGGTCACTGTTAGTTAAAATCATGATCGGATGAGATAGGAAATAGGGGTGGAGCTTCCAAGCAATTATGAGGAGGGCTAGGGCCAATTTTTCCAGAGTGGAGTATTGACTCTCTGCTTCTTTTAACAAATCGATAACAAAGTAGATAGAGAGCTGCCTGTTATCTCCCTGTCGAATCAAGACAGACTCGACAACGTCTTCCGATGCAGCCAAATATAACTATAGTCTTTCTCCTGTCACTGTCACCTTAAAAAAAGACAAACTCTACTTAGCAAACTTAGGGATGAACTGCGAGAGGGCAAAGATCTTTCCCAATAACCTCTGTACCTCTTTTATACTTCGAGGTGAGGTCATATTTTGTAAAGCTTGGACCTTCTCAGGGTTAACCTCGATTCCTCTCTCGATCACAATGTAACAGAGAAAACTGCCACTCCAAATGCCAAACAAACATTTGTTGGGGTTGAGTTGAATTCCGTATTGGCACAGGGTACTGAAGGTTTCTGTCATATCTTTAATAATGTCATCATCTCGAGTGGACATAATGAGGATGTCATCCACGTAAACCTAAATGTTCCGACCAATCTAGTGCTTACAGAATTTGTCCATCAGCATTTGATAAGTGGCGCCAGTATTTTTTAGTCCGAATGACATAACCTGGTAACAAAAAGTGTCATATGCAGTGACAAAGCTGACTTTCTCCTTATCTTCATGAGCTAGCGGGACTTGGTGATACCCTTGATAGACGTCCAACATACAAATAAGTTCATACCCTGCGGTTGAATCAACCAATTGATCTATCCCAGGCAAAGGGTAGCAATCTTTGGGACACTTTATTAAGATTGCGAACATCTATACATACTCTCTATTTACCCCTGGTTTAGGTACTAATACTACATTGGAAAGCCAAGAGGGGAATTGGACTTCACGGATGTGCCCCGCTTGCAGCAACTTCTATACTTCAGCTCGTATGATTTGATCTTTTTCATGACTAAAATGCCTTCTTTTTTGCCTCATCGGCTGAGTCCCGGGTAGAATATTCAATCGGTGCTCTATCACGGCTAAAGAGAGATCCCTGTTTTGATCCTCTGGCTAGGCGAAAACATCTCGGTTGGTCGAGAGACAATTGACTACTTTTTTGCTTCAGCTTGGGAGGTAGGTCGACTACAACTTGGATAGTTCTATCGGGTCAGTCAGGCCAGACATGTGTTGCTTCATCCTCACCCAAGGGCTCTTCTCAGAGGGTGTAGACCTTCGTGGGCTCCACCCATCGGTTCTTTTTGGAACCTGTTCAGACTTCCTCCACATAGCACTTCCTAGCTGCATTCTGGTCTCCCTTTGCTTCCCCAACTTGATTGTCCATCGGGGATTTGATCTTTTTATGATAGGTGGAAACGACGACTTCAAAAGAGTGCAAGGTGGGTCTCCCCAGAATGACATTGTAGGATGAGGCAGCGTCTACCACAGTGAAAGTGATAATTCAGGTTCTACGAAGGGGCTCCTTCCCGAGAGATAGGGGCAGATCAATTTGGTCGAGCAACAACATCTCGTGCCCCGAAAAATCAAAAAGGGTGATGTTCATTAGTTGAAGCCTAGCTTGATCAAGCTGCATGCGAACAAAATTCTCTTTAAACAAAATATTTAATGAGCTACCTGTATCCACAAATACTCAAGCAACATCATAATTAACTATGGTGGCTTGAATCACTAGAGCATCGGCGTAGGGAACGATGACTCTTTGCAGGTCTTCTGATTCGAAGTTTACTGAAAGTCATTTAGCCCGCCCTCGGCTAGTTCCTACTTTTATATTCTCCAGTCGCCTTTCGTGAGCTTTCCTAGCTCAGATGGAATCTCCATCAGTCGCTCCCCTTATAATCATGTTAATCATACCTCGGTGTGGAGCATTTGCCATGTTTTGTCGAGAGTCATCCATGTGAGGAGCTTATCGACTCAAGGAGAACTCGAGGGACCTTCGGGATGTCTTAGCTCGTCTCTCGGCTTCCTGAGGTCGAGGCCGCCGAGTCTGTCTGGAGGGGGAGTGCCAAACTTCGATCCTTGGCTCCTGCCTGGCTACAAGCTGTGTTAACCTAGGAGTTTCTAGACCTCTCTGATGCTCTCGCACTGCCTGCCTAATCTCATCGGGCAACTTATGACACTCTTGGGGTGGAGTGGTCGTACATCTGATGGAAGGCGCAAAATTGTTGAGGTAGTCTCGAGACAGTCGATGGTTGAGCAATCTCTTGAATAGTCTGGATAACCTTGTCCCACGTTGGATGAGGTGCATAGCCATGGGGAGATCGAGGAGGCCAAGCCAGAGTAGAAAAAGGAACCTTTTTAGTCAGGCACGGTGGATGAGATTTATTTAAGTTCCCAGCAGCTTTATGTTCGTCGACGACTTTCTCGGGTTCCCCCAAGTTGATGTACACTTTGGCTCGCCCTAGCAAAGCTTCAAAATCGACGGGAGGCCTTTTCATCATGGATTTGGAGAAATCTCCTCGCATCAATCCTTGAGAAAAGGCATTGACTATGGTCTCCGACGAGACACAAGAGACATCCATAGCCACCCGATTGAAACGATGTATATATTCCCTCAAGGACACACGACTCCTTTGCTTTATAGATAGAATGTACTGGGCAGTCTTGTGGTACCTTTTGCTGCTAGCGAAGCGTTACAGAAAGAGGGTGCACAAGTTGGTGAAAGAGTGGATGGAGCCCTGGGGAAGCCGGTTAAACCACCTTTGCATGAGCCCAATCAGAGTGATAGAGAAAACCTTATACTTAACTCCACCAGAGTAGCTGTGAAACAGAGCGGCTAAACCCTAAATCGACCAAGGTGTTCTTTAGGGTCAGAAGAGTCATTGTATTTGCCGATTGATAGCGACTTAAATCACCTAGGTAGTTTCTCAGCCACAATGTTAGGGGAAAGGGGCGTGCCTCGGTTGATCACGGGGGTCTTCCCCTTTTTGGGATCTCTAACTGGCAGCTTGCGAGAGATCACCTCTCGAGACGATTCTTCTAGAGATGCAGTTGAAGAAGATTCGACCGACAGTGATATTATAGGGACTGCCCTTAGGGGAGCGAGAGTCGGAGAAGCTGGCGCTAGTGCGGGTGTCTGAGCCGGGCTTGGAGACGTTGGCACTGGGGCATGGTCTCGAGAAAAATGTTCCCACAGGACTTCTTCCATAGTTGTTTTGACTAGGGCAATGACATTCTCTCTCGTTATAACTTCCTGTGCGAAGCTTTGGTTTCCTGAGTTTCGGGTGGTCCTCATCCGCTCTCAAAATATACAGCCTTACAAACGATGCCAATTCTATGGCTGAAACACTAAGACGAGGGATAGCTGGATCGGGGTCGACTAAAGGGGGCTTCTGTTGGTTCAGTTGAGGGTAATTCGACGAGGTTGGCGGCATAATATCACTTGACAGAAGATGCTTCGTCAGAGATGACGACGAAGGCGGTGGTGAGCGGCACTCTTGGAGTAGTGGGAATAAATCCCTGAGGCAGAACAAGTAGTAGTAAAAGAGAGTACCGAGAAGGATCCTGACAAAGCCCCTCCGATGCTCAAGTCAATATCAATTGGAAGAAAGGAAACATAAACAATGAAGAGAAGCCGGAGAAGAGAAAGGAAAAGTCCCCCTCCCCTTTCCCCGATTACCTTTATATAAGTAGGAATAATGGCGAAACCCAATTAATGTCGCGCTGTCATATTTAATGAGATAATGTCTCCTATGATTCCCTGCCATGTCAGATCATTATACGGAGGGTTGATGAGAGACAAGACTCCATTAATACTGATAGGGACACCTCTAATTGCTAGAGACATACTGATATTTGCTGATCCCATGATGTGTCGCCTATGTGGCACTCTCGCCCATACGATCCCTCAGCAAGCAGCCCCTGGATGGGAGAGGGGGGGAGGGGTATGCCAATACATGAACGAAGAAACTTCGACTGAGGTATAAATAGAGAGGCTCCGATCGAAACATAATTAGAAATGCTCCTGCCGAGACATAAATAGAGAGCCTCCGACCGAGATCTAAATAGAGAAGCTTCGATCGAAATATAATTAGAGACTCCGGACGAGACATAATTATAGAGGCTCTTTGCGGATACATAAATAGAGAAGCTCTGACCGAGACATAATTAGAGATTCCGATCGAGACATAATTAGAGACTCTGATCGAGATACGAATGATGATCCTATATCACGGATATCGCCTCGAGGTATTATAACCGCATCTACATATTTGGAAACGATTATTTTGGTCATAGCTATCTATTAGTACTCTAATATATCCAACAATATAACTATTTTTTATGGCAAATGATAGTGGTAAGTCGTAATTATCCTCAATTATACATATATAAAAGTAGGATTTGCTGCACATCGAAAATTTCCGCGTTGATCCGTGCCTTCTCATGTGAACAGTGAATTCACTGTCCATGCAAAGGGGCGCAGACGAACACGGAAATTTTCGACACAAAAAAAAAATTCCGTCTATATATATATATAAAGTCTTGCTTTTTCTTCCACAATTTCTCATGCTCAACAAAAAAAATCTCCACCATATGAAAACTACAGTGCACAGAAAAATCTATGGATTTTTCTTCCAGCAACTTGTGGCCACGGTACACAATCCATCCAGGACGTATATTTTTATTTTAGTTTTTCCTGGGAAAACAACTTCAGTGTCCCATCAAATTTTTGATTGCTCATGAGAACAGCAACTCTGGTTCATATTGATACTGAGAATTTAGAGCAGTTCCTCCTTGGCATTTCCACATCAAACAATCACAGGAGGCAGAGCTCCGGCGCGGCCAGATTCCACGGCGAAATCTTGCAGGGGGAAATCTCCGTCTTCTTCGGCTTCCTCTGTTTCCCACAAGAACCCAGCATACGATGCAAGGACATGGCTGTCAAAGGCAGAGCAGGTCGGTTCTCACAAGAAATTCATCGAGCGGGTTAGAGGACTATGTTTTGATGGGCAGGAACTCACCTGTCTTGTGGAGATGCTTGAACCGCCCGCTGGAAGTAGATCGAAGCTCGTTCTTCGTCGTGGTGGAGCTCCCACACTATCTTAGCGTACTGCGATAGGATCTCTCCATCTCCGGGAGCCGCCAGTATTGCTCGGGAGTAGTATTCCTCTGCTCTTCTGGGATCGCCCTTTGTCTGCAATCATTTTTTTTTTATGATGATTGTTAGCTTCCTTTGTTTAATCTACACAGTCAAATCACAACTCAAAAACAAGAAATCGGCGTCTTCTGTGATCGATTGAGGCCTGGAAGATGAATATACCTGGTGGAGGAACTCTGCGTAGTTCCTCAAGAACAGAGCGTCGTTCGGATTCTCCTCCACCATCTTCTTGTAGTACGTCTCGACATCCGACTGCTCGCCCCCGCTCCCAGTCAACACATCACACTTTCCCCCGCCGCATCCACCGAAGTCGCCGCAGTCCCCGGCAGCGGCGGCGAACAAATCCGACCCGATCCGGTCGATCCCGAGTCCTCTCGCGAGGAACAGAGGCGGTTGGGCGGCGCTGCCGGAACCAATTGACCTCAAAGAACCCACGGTGTCAGACCCCTCACGATTCGCACCGCCGTCCTCTCCTTCTTCCTCTTCCTCGGCGACCGCGTTAGGGTTGTAGAGGGAGAAAGAGGGGATCGACTCTAGGATAGAATTGGAGCGCCGAGAGCAAGAAGAATAGCACTTCGGAGGGAGGCGGTGCTCTTCATCGGACAGAATAGATCGGATGTTTCCATCTGAACGGGTTCGCCGGATGCCGAGAGGGGCGTCGTGGAGGCCGTCGGAGCCAGGCGACGAGTGGCAGGCAACAGTGTGGAGGTGTTGGACGCCGAGGCCGTCGCCAGCGAGGTGGAGGGAGCCGAGGAGAGGCGTGGAGGAGCTTCTCAACATCATCGAGATCACACTGAGAAAACTGCGTCGAACATCTGAGAGGCGAAGGGCGGAGAAAGCGTGTATTTAAAGCAGGACTCGCGGTGCGAATCGACGGTGCCAATTGATCGAGGGCTTCGAAATATCCCGCCGCCAACGCGACGGGCTTCCCTTGCGCTTCTCAAAATTGACGGTGGAGAGGAGTTCGTAGAAGTCGTCTGCGACACGTGGAGAACGTGAGGATATCTCGAACGACGAATGAAATGCTCCGCTGGATTAAGATTTTTTTTTTCGAAAAAAAAATTGTTTTTTTAGGATTTAAAAGTTTTAAATTATTCGCGTGGTCTATTGTTTATCTATAACATTTTTTTGTTCACTTAACTGGAGGCTTCTAATTCGCTAACAAGCTTTTCGTGTTCCTCTCAACGAATAGAAGAAGAAGAAGAAGAAGAAGAAGAAGAAGAAGAAGAAGAAGAAGAAATGAACTCGAGTTTTGCAAGATTTGTTCTAATACTCTAGATAAGGAAAAACAAAACTAATATTCTTGATATTACATTAATTTCTATTTAATCATAAGCTTATAAAAATTAAAGGACCAAACTATTAGAACAATTTTTAGATGATGAAACCAGAATTGGGCAGAAAAGAAATTACATGATGATGCAGAGACAAGAATCCAAGTACTCATCCTCCGAATCACTCGTATCGCTGTGTGAATAAGCAAAACAAAATGTCAGGAACTGAAGAACATGGTTCGATATATATGAAAATGAAAAATTTCTTTGCTAAATCCTGAGAATTTCATGATCAGTTATTGGAGAACAGTTTGAAGATCAGAAAACGAAATCATGCTCAATTATTATAATTTGGAGTCGGGAATCGTTTTCGAAACTCGAAAATCTTGAATCGGATCGAGATTGACGTCTTCTGCGTGTGGAAATTGCTCTTCGAGAATAGAGAATCGAAGCTTCGAAGATTCGAAAATGGAAGCAAATTGTTCTACGAGCGAAGAACATGATCGAGAAAGAGTTAGGGTTGACCTTGGTTCGAATTCCAAAACTTCCACCAGATCGTTTCCCTTCCGATCATTCCACTGGACTTTCCTTGCCAATCGCTTCTTGTTCTTATCGGCCGCCGCTGCCCCTTTCTCTTCCGAGCCCAACAGGGACTCCTTCTCCGCTTCCGTCGCCTCCTCCCCGTTCACGCCCTTCACGGATTCCACTGAAATAGCGGCTCCATTCCTACTGCAAATCTTATGCTTTTGGACTCCCAAATCCATGCTTCATTCATCAGAACCGAGAAGACCTAGTTCTCCCAAATCCAATCTAAATCTCAATACCACAAATCTCATTGACTGCAATCAAACAGATGAAGAGGATCAGATAGCAGAGAACTATGAATATTACTCGGATTCATGGGGAAAAAAAAGAGTTTTTTACGTACCGTAAATGGAAACGTAAAGCTTGATGTTCGACGGAAAAAAATCGTAAAATTTGGCTTCGAAGAACCGATTGAACTCTGAAACACCCAATGGAGGCGACAGCTCCAGAAAATCTCTACAGATCTTCCGGTGAATTAGAGAAATCTGTAAACTGCGCGAGCGCAGGGGATGGAGAGAAAGAGGAAGGCGATGAAGAAGGCGGGCAGGGGAAACGAATGCGTCGCTATCGGCGACGAGTTAAATGTACGGAATGTTTTCACGCGGCAATTTCTACCCTATCGTACCCGCCACTGGCAATCCCAAGTGGGCCCAGATTAGCCTATCAACTGGTCTGTGTGTGTTTGCGGAGTGTTAATGAGAGGGTGAGCATTGAAAAAGGACCGGGCCGGAATAGCCGCTGAGCTTGTGCTGTCTTGCTAAAAATAACGAACCGAACCGGTTTGGGTACGAAATAAAGGGAGAAGGTTTTTTTTTCCTCCAGCATTTATTTAAAATTTCATTTTTAAACGTGAAATCTTCACAAACGAACGAGGAAAAAGGGCATCTACGTCGACGTTGTCGCCGGTTTGCGATCGGTGCGCCACCGCCACCCTTACTTTCTCAGGTTTGCCTTCATTAGTGCTGATAAACCTCTCTAGTAATGGTTCGATTAGGGTTCGGAAGGGAGTCCCTGTTGCTGATTCATCGGTTCGTTGGTAATACCTTCTTCATGATCCAGTTGATCGATTTTTTTTTTTTTTACTTTTAAAAAATGAGTAAAACAAGTCTTTTTTAGCATTTCTTAAGGAAAAAAGAGAGACCTTGTGATTGCTACCAACAATTGTACGTAATGCTTGTTGTGGATATTGATAGAATCATACTGATAATGACATAATGTTAGCTATCGCTAAGACTCACTGCCTTTTACGTTGGGAAAACAAGGAAAATTACGCCTTAATGCGTCAAGTTAGGCATGATACATCCTTGTTTATGGTTTTTTCCTAGTTTGTAAGATAATTCATTTTAGCTATGATCTGGCAAACCCTACTTTGTGGCGTGACTAGAGGATGATATATTGAGAGCAGCATTGATAATGATTAATGATAAACTTCTGACTTGAGAAGAGACTGCCATAGAAGGGTTGCGTCATGCGTGCCATAGCATGTCCACTAAAGTAAGCAGTTAGTTAACTGTGTTTAAAGCAATGTATATCTCACATATACTCATGCACTTTGAGCTGGCATACTGAATCTTGATATGAAGTTTCCTTCCTATCCCAAGAAAACGAAAGAATATAACAAAGAGAAGACTTAATTTTGGTTAAAATTCGAACCATATGATATTATGTCTATGGAATATTATGAGAGGCTATTATTTGTTGCACTTCTATTAGTGAACATGGGAGATAAATGATGATCAGTCTGATTTTCTATGTTTCCTCAATAACGGGATCTTGAGCCATTGCCGTCGGAAGCGGAGTAGCAATTTTATTCTGATCCCAAAATTGAATTTCTTGATTTGATTTGTTATAATGCCATACCTCCCTTTGAATATGGTTGATTTTGAGAAATTCTTCCATTTCTTAGCATTTTTAAGACCTGCAGTCACATGCAAAGATGAGCATGAGAAACTATAATATGATTATTTGGTCTTATAGTTTTTAAGACAGAGTCAATTCTAACCATATTTTATTATATATATTTTAAAACTATTTTTTTATTATCCTGATACATACATATATTTTTTTAAATGTGCCTAACTAGAAGTAAATGACATGTGAAGCCATATTTTGTAGATTATGTGCCTTACTATTCTTCATTGTTATAAGATTATTTGAGGAGTCAAATTACTGGTTGAAATTTTCCTCAAATATAGGAACCCAACTTTGTGATCTATCACCTTGGTGTTTTTTGTTGTCCTCGTGCCCTCCTATCCTTGCATTTCTTATGATCTGCAATTAGTAAGAATGTGTTGTACTATCAGTTAAGAGTCATAAAATTACCATATCTGATAGTATTTTCTACAAAAAAATTATGATCTTTCTTGTAAAAGTTGAAAATGTAACACGCCATATGTATTCTAAATGATTTTCAAATTTGTCAAGGTTTTGGTTGTTTCATGAATGGCAACAATTTTATTAGTCAAGTGTTCCTTGTAAAGCATAAGATCGGATAGCTCAGATGTATGATCTATTAACGTGCAATACCATAAGATGCCTATAGCTACTTTGGATCCCGTCTCTACATGCAAAAGGCAGATTACTTGTCCCCATTCAAAAGCTACTGAATAACAAGCACATTTTATCAACCGAAGTGCTAGAAGATTGATGGTTGCATCATTTTCATTTTATTAAATTGCATGAACAATATAGTTTTTTATATCAAACTAGTTATTGGAAATAATAATTGCATTAGATATTATGGCGTAAATACTTCTAGGAAGAACAAGATGAACAAATTGGCACAAATGGTAGCCTACTAACAAATATCAACATAGATTCATAAGCGTCAATCACTTGACAAAAGCAATAAAAGGATTCATGGGCAACTCATCCGAGATTGTGACCTATCTCTTGATCCAGTAAGTTGCCAGTGATAGTTACAGGTCAAGTCCAAGTTGAACCATGGTAACAGGATCCTAATGGTGGATTCAGTATGTTAATGCGGGACATCACTGTTTTTACTTGTACGAAATAGCTATCACATGCATGTCTGAACCATTGGAACCTTGGCACAAATTTTGCATGTCATTAAATCTGATAATCTAAAAAAATATAAATCTTAAATCTTTTTAGTAGTATTGGTGAAGTGTTTAGGTACTGTGTAGGAGTCACCTCACTTAGGCTTTCCTGGCGCTGCCTCATCTTTCTTTGAATAAAGCTTCTGGTACACTGCTGAAAAAACTATATCAGGTTACTGATTCAGTAGCTAGTCAGCATAAATATGTTTTATTGCATTGACGTACCTTTACATGATACTTAACGTAGTCAATAAAAGTCAGCAAGTTTCTGACAGTATTTTCTCCTTTTGTACCAACTTTGATTTGCTGTGAGAAAATTTCTGTAGTGTTACCATGAAAACAATATATTATTCCAGCTGAACTGTAAGCATTATCTTTTTCCTATATTCATAGATTTAAGTTGGTGGCGCACAATAAAATCATTTAAGTTCGTAAGTTTTATAAGAAAAATAACATTCAGAAAGTTCCCTATTCATTATGAATATAGTCGTTGGTAAACCATCTAAAGTATCTCTGCACAGCTAACTGTTGTTCATCTGAAGTATCATTTCAACCACAACAATGGTCATAGTTTTCTCATGAAGGGGAAGCCAAAAGAGGTGTAAATATACCAAAGGAGACGAATCCTCCATTTGTTGTTAGATTTTGGAAAGATTCTCGTCTCAACTCAGGAGGAGGGATTGGTGACCAGGTACATCGCGGTGCTTTGGAGAAATCTGCTGAGTTGCTAACATCTACAAGCTCCTGCAGACCAGTACCTCTGCTTTAAGAGTAATCAAATATTTATTGAGATAGTTTATCAATTTGATGAATGATGAGTCATCTCTAGTACTTACCTGAAAGAATGATGTTGCTAGAACAACATCTGAATCATCTTTGAATCGCATAGGATATATCACAGTGACCTTTTCTGGCTGCATCACAAAGATTACATTATTGCTTCATGTCCGGATTGGTTTCACATTTATCTGATCACACATCATTTATCTTTGTTATCATGTCAACTTTCTTTTCTAGATCCATATAAAGTCGATTTAGGGGTTTCATACTGATACAGATAATACAGTACAGGAAGAGAAGCATTGTTATAAAGCATTATTATTTGAAAAAATGTTAAGAAATTAGAAAAAAGGTATTTGGACCATCTTGTGAACAAACACAAAATATTGATCCACAACTTAGAGAAACAAACAATTTTGCTAGGGAATTCTATAAAATAATAGTACTCTTCTTCAGTTACCATTTTGATTACAAAGAAAGGCTCTCCGGGTTGATAAACAATTTTAACTGGCCTGCAGATCCCACTGCTCATGTCCTTCAGTTTGAGGCTACACAACATATCTTTCAGTTGCAAACTCAGTATGACTGATTGTATCGAGGAAATCTTAGTGATAGCGGTAGCTTCTGAAAGAGATTGGAGGTTAGCATATCGAGTAGAATTTAGCTAATTCACACAATAGTAAAGTAATCAACACCACTATGTATCTCTGCAAACAAGAGCATACTAGTAAATTCCAAGAAGCTGTGAGCATTCATGGACATGGATTTATGATAGCATTAACTTGACTGATAAATCACCATAATTTTTTGGTACTGCTATTATTCTTTGTTTGTACTAGGTATATAAAAATTCCACACCTTTTCTTTTCGGGAATTGTGAGAAATTTATTCTCAGAGTAACCATGAAACCCTGCTTTGGAGGCTCCACTAGTTCTGCAGCACCAAGATATAAATTTCTGATGTCTTGTATGGTACAAGTTGGTAGACAATCTGAAGCAGATTCAAGATATATCGGTGGCATCCATATTGACAGGTTAACAATTTGAGGACTTGATTCTGATGCCTGCCCATAGGTACTGAACTTATCAAAAAGAACCCGAATGGTGCAACTTACTGCCAAATGTTTCAATTTTCTTTTGCTACTAAATGCTAATTATTTGGTTTAGTATTAAACTAAGTTATGCCCGTTTGGTGTTGCATATAGGATGGTATGTGTTTATTTCTTAATTGAATGTTTTTATACATTGTAGATCCAGTGTGATAAATCATGCTGCAAAAAGGAAACCTGTGGTTCATCGAGATAATATGATACAATTGTTGTTAACACTTTTACCTGGATGTTGTAGCGAACAGACCCATACTCATATAGGTTGTGATCAAAATCTGTTGGTATTTCAGCTCTACAAAAGAGAAGAGGATGTTGAGAAATTGAAACTATGTTAATGAGTGTTTTCATAGGTGAAGAGATGCTCCATAGATTTGGAATTCATAGAACAAATATATAAGTTTATGTATTGCATACCTCTGTAACTTGTTCAGAATTTCCACCACTCCAGGTGATGCCTTGCCAAATAAAGCCATCCTGTTTTATCTTTGTCCTAAATTTTCTAGTGACTAGAACATAAATATCCATTGGTTAGTGGTTTATTGCTTGCTACGCAAGTCTTCTTTTGAAGAGTAAACTGATGAGAGACGGATGAGAGAGACTTCTTTACAAATATGAATGATGTATTCTTTCTCTATAGTAAATTTTTTCTATCATTCCTTGCTTTGATTGAAAAGCACTCTACAATGATATATATGTCCTCTGAGCATGTGATGTGATTCATGATGTTCATTTGTAAAATTTAACAGGTCTGAGAAAGGCACTCTTCAACTATGCCATCTAGAGTGAACTGTTGTGGTTGGTGAAATAATGAAAACTGTTCTAGGCACAATTTATGCTGCAGGTGTGGATTAGCACGGAGGTTTGTGCATTGTAACTATGCGTAGTTCTTCAATAGAAAACACGGTTGAGCTAGAACTCAAGGTTGAATCAATAGTATCCTCTTGGGTAGACTTTCATGTCATATCACTATACCTAGCAAAAGCAAGCAATATGCATGGAATTCTCCTCCTTCCTGTAGAGTTGGTGGTTGATCGATAGATTACTTGAGAACCTCCAAGTAAAAAATAGGCACTTGAGAGAACTGTTGTGATGGTTATAAGTCCTTTGTTATAGCAACTTTAGTCTTCTTCAAATTATACTGAGAAAATGTGCATGTAAATTTCCTTATATTTTTATTTGCTCTTGCCACTGGATATGCTTTTTTATCTTATTCTTTTTTCTCTCTCTTATTTCTCAAGTTAAGGTTAGACAGCAAAAATTATATGAATTACCTGCAGTTGAAAATTGTGATGACATGACTTTTCCTTGGCAGATGGCATGGACCTACCAATCCCCCATGCCATCTCTCAATCCCACCAAAACCTTTCCATGCCAACTTACAAAGCTGCGGAGAATGAAATGCCTTCAGAGGAGAATTAAGGTACTGCAAAAACTTGCTTATGCACCACCTGAAGTTCTTGCACTGTTAGCTAAAAGTCCTTTCTTTAAGCAATGCCGACTGTTCAGGTTTCCAACAGTCAGTTCAAGTGTTGGTTGTTTGCTTGTCTCTTATTTTTACAATTTTTCCTTTTAATTTTCCTATAAAGTTGTCAGTTGTAGTGTGAAACAACATTTATCTTTTCATTTGCAATCGTTGAAACAAATTGAACTATGATTAAATTTCAGAAGAGTAGACCCACTGGAGCACTCAGTAAATCAAAACTCTGTTTGTTATATATATTTTTAGTTTACCTGATAAAGTTGTGGCAAGAGTAAAATAAGGCTTAATTTCATATCTGACATCAACTCTGAAAGGCTGGTACAAGTGCTAGATTTAACTCACTGAAGTGAGATGATGCCTTTTGCACAGTAGAAAAAATGCTTTCTTTTAAATCATTTTCACTGCTCTGCCACTTGTCTTTTTCTCAAAGTTTTTTTTTTCTTTCCTGATGATATCCCTGCTCCTCGTACTTCCAAGCCAAAACATTATATAAACTGAGAGTGTCTTTTAAACTCTATTGATGCAAATCTGTCTATCGACATACCTGTGGAGGCCTCTTAATCTCAAACAAGATGATAGAGAAAAGGCATTGTAAATGTTCATTTTATCTCCTGCAATTTAACTATTTTTTTCTTGAAAATAACCTTCATAGCTTCTAAATAGTTTAAAAGTACACAAAACCTTACAACTTTAGTCATCAACATTGTGAATGAACACTGGGAGACGGCAGAACTCTATCCATTTCTACATCAAAACTCATGCTCACCAACAGCTACTCATCAGAACCTTTTCAGTTTTTGCCTGCCATTGAAACATGTCAATATGTGCACAGGTTATATTTTTCTGAGTGACATTTGAAGTGATGCAAACTTAGTGCCGAAGAGGAGCAATATGTTCTCCATATTCTTGACATGGCAGTGACCCGTGAGACCCAGCTATTCTTGACCATTAAAATTCATTGCATGTGTTTGTACTACTAGAACTAAATCTGGTACATCCCTCTTCAACTCGAAAGGGCAGACGAAAAAAAATATGCCACTTGGGTCTTTCAGGCCATTAGCTACGAACAAAGGTGATTGAATCCAGTGATCACATGGAATTGATCTGTTTGGAGTTACAATACAGTTTCAACATGTTTTCCCCTTCTCAGTCAAGTGATTTTTATCAGCTCTAACCATTGATCCTACATCACTAGACTAAACTGAAACTAGACTTACATTAGAGGATTTTTACAACACAAAGAATGTAGTGACGACTGATGCTTCCCGCCCTCTAAATCCTCGGCGAGAAGATTTTCTAGGAGTCGAGTTTTTCCCATTCATACCGGCCTGGTAGCGGGCATTCGTTTACAGGATCAAAGTTGTACCTGTCGTAAGATACATGCATTAGGTTAAGATAACTGCATAATTCTCTGTTAGTATCACCTAGGAAAGTTTCAGGATTTAAAGACATGGCTATGGAATTCATCAAGATACTACACTTTGTGAGTTGCAAATGAAGTACAGGTAAATCATGAAGCGCTTACTTTTCGATGAATTTTTCTTGCTGAAGTTTCTCCATCCCAACAAAAAACTCTTCCATTTCCTGATTAGAAGGGATGTACTGGCTGATAGCATTTTGTTTTCTCTGCTTGCTGACAATTGAATAGGTAGATTTTGTCGTAGAACCCGGAGTCCCTATTGTTTCAACATCCCTTATCAAATTGCAGGGTGTCACCTCCCTGATAATGCAGTAACCAGAAAATAACATCAGAACCACAAGAAGTTAGAATTAGAGTCGAGCAATGGATGTAAACATAAATGATCAAGGATAGGAAACATTGACAGACATGAAGTGAGCTAGAAAAAACACTAGTAGCTGATGATATCTACAAGATCACAAAAGAGCACTAAAGGTTAGCCCACCTAGAACACCCAACATAATGGCATCATCCTGACAAAGGATACAGTCAAGTTAATAATAGTACTAAAACATGTCAGAAGGACATTTGTCTAAAAAATTCAAATCGAAATAAACAATTGCTTGGACATTTATTGAAAAATCTCAATGCATGACCAGTACATTTTCGGCATGTGAGGATAATTGAGATATGGACATAATCACATAGTTGTCATCTACTAGGATACTTTGTGGAGGAATGTGCTGGCAACCTCAGCATTAAATAGGATATCTCAGCATCAACTTTGTGTTTTTTTTTTCCTTTTCATTCTTTCATTCATTTGCTCTCTCTAATGGTTGTCCATCTTCACTTTTCTTTAATGCAGCCAATGGCCCGACCACAGAATCAACAGGGAAAAACTCAACTTTGATCTCACCAACTTTCCAACTCTATGACCCCCCAAAAAAAATGTAGAAATACTAAAAATAAATCAAAACCAGCATACACACACAAACACACAAGTATTGTCTTGTTCAGTGAAACTCACAAATAAATGCTGACATTCAGAAAGTTTTTGGAACAAAGCATGAAACCAAAAAAGAAGAAAAACATCACTCAATCATGTGATTTTTTTTTCCCAGGAAAAACTTGATCAAGAAGAAATAATCAGGCAGTGTGAGTGAAACAAAGGATTGCTTGGCATTTAGCAGTCCCAAACATATTGTAAGTACCAATGAAGCAAGAAAACAACAATTTAGGGGATGGCATGTGTGGAGAATCCAACAGGAGGCATAACTTGGCATGGGAGACACAAAGGAGGTCCCCCCAAACATTAGGGGCACACAAAGAAGTTCCATTTATCATGGTGAGTTTATTGTAAAAGGAAGCACAGATGATGGGGCTTCTCTGCTAGTGATACTTGAAACTAAAAGATGAGATGATGCTCAAATAAGCACAGTAGGAAAAAAGCAAACAAAGTCGAGGAATCTAGCAAAAGTGTGAACTTTAGAGAAGCAACTCGCAAGACCGTTCTGTTCTTGATAAACAAGGTATAAATCCGTGCTAAGCTTCAGCGTGTCGTAGAAACGAACAGGGAAACACCAAAAAAGGTTTTGTTTTTCGTTTTCCTTTGTTAGTTTTAAGAGAAAACATGTCTCGGTTTCAAAACCCTAAATAGGTAGCTAGCAGGGCGAAATCCCACCTTTCTCTCGAATCGGACTCGAGAACGTTCTCGTCGCACGAGACCTCCACATCCGGCGATCGCTCGTTCGAAGACCTACCGGAGCGAGCAGACCCCGCCGCCGGTCCGGAGCTCGACGTGCTGGGTTTCTGCGAGCCGATCCTAGGGCTAGCGATCGGCGCAGGGGAGTTCTTCGGGATCGTCGCCTTGGTCTTCTCGAGGCGGCGGCTACGGAGCTCGAGGTAGGCAGGAGAGGAGTCCTGCGCAGCGGCGGCGGCTGCGGCGGCGGCGAGGGTTCGGGCGCGGGTGCGTACGCCGAGGGAGGGCTGGTGGGTGGAGACCTCCACGACGGCAACCTCGCCGGCGTGCTTGTCCTTCCTCATGTACTTGCCCATCGGCGACGACGGGGCAAGGAAGGAAGGGAAGGTGGAAAAGGAGCGACTTTTGGGAAGCGATAGAGCGAAGGAATAAAAAAAAAATGGTTGGTGTTTTGTTTTGTAGGTAGAGAAATAAATAAATATTACAAAAATAAAAGTAATTTTTGAAAAGTATTACTTAATTTAAAAAATAATAAAAAATAAAAGGAAACTTTGTATTTTACTAACCAAATTAGGATTTGCTTAAATTTTTGGAGAGCTTCTTTCAATTTGTTAATGTTTTAGAATATTTTGTATTGATTAGTCTTAAAGATAATTGATTTGATCCTACATAAATTTTTCACAATAGAGATTCAACAATTTAACATTTTAGATTTTTTATTCCATTTTTAAAAAAAATTATAACACATCGTAACTGAAAATCACAGTATAGATATTTAATTATTTTAGTCCCGACTCTTGAATGCTTGAATATTATCTTTATTTGAGAGAAAAAAATAGTGAAACCTACAAATTTTGGAAAAAAAAAAGGAAAATAATATTTTATTTATTAATAACAGAAGTTTAAAAAAAAATCTCATTTCAATAACTTTGAGGGAAAAGAAAGTGATAATTTTTTATCGGAGTTGATCATATTTATTAATAAAAAAATTTATTTATTTTTTCAATTACTTTGATTTTTGAGTGTCGCTAAATTAATTCAAATAAAAATTGATAAAAACAAATAATATTTTGAATGGTCTCTCTCATTCTTTATTTTTGAGTAAAATTGAGATTTTGAATGCAATAATACAGCACGATTCATTATTCATGTTATATACTTAATTTGTCTAAAACTTAGTTAACAAGAGATCTCTTAGATACTTCAATTTTGCACAAACTTAAGAGTTTCCATCACAAAAATAATAATAATAAATAAATAAATAAAAATAAAAAATCAGGGCACAACAACAAACTACATCCATCAAATTCTTCATCCAAATAAACAATCATAACATTTTTTTCCTTTTTATCTAGTTAAAGTACCCAGTAGTATGTTGTAAAATAATATAGAATATCAAAATTCGAGTAGAATTTAGAATGTCTAACTAGTATTCATAATGTTTGCTTCTAAATTTATCAATTAATTAAGCACTCTTGAATATTTGAATTATCAAATGATGATATATAGTATTTGAAAGTCCACTCATAGGAGAGAATTCAGAATTTTATAGTGAGGGCACATACTAAAATATAATAATATTAATTTAATAAATAAATAAAATTTTGACAACATGATGCATTACAATGTATCATAGTGAAAAAATAATAATCACCTAAAATTAGGAGTCATGGCCCCCCTAAATCCGCTCCTGTCCATGGGTTCCCATTTGCACAAGCTCTAAGGTCGCATGGGTTTCCATTTGCATACGACCTTTAGCTAGCCGAATGCACATCTCGTTTTAGGATCTACGCCTGTGACCTCGTTAGGACGGATACAATTTATGATTTCGATATTCGATGAATTTCATTATTACAACTGTTAGTTATAACATCTCCTTTAATAAGTAATCTCTCTATTGATGACATTCTATTTGACACGGAATTTCGTCGTTTACATAAAGAAGTGAGCGTTGGTAACGTGAGGCATGGTCTCTTTTTTTTTTTTGGCAATCGTTTCTTTCATTTCATTTGTTCTTTCATTCCATTTCTTCAATGATTTAATCGTCGAAGGAGTCACATCGACCATGGACAAATATTGATATACAGAATCACACGATTAATTATCTGTTCGGGTTAAAGGCTGACTTTCTAAATAAAGAAAAGGAAAGGATTTGGACGCGAAAAGAATACCATAGTAAAAAAAAAAAAAACTTTAATTATTTTTAGCAAAAACAAAGGTATCCAAGAACCCTAATTTATGTTCTTCACTATGCCATCCCAATTTCCAAGACCCTCCTTTATCTTTCATAAACTATATATGAACCCATCGATCGGTGCAACTCCCTCACAGTCTTTACTCTATTAATCATTCCATCGACACTTTCCTACATCATTGTCATTGCTAAATTCTATTATTTTTTATTCATATATTTAATATTTCTCACCGGAGGTGTTAGATTTGCATACGTCATAACGAATCTTTTCAGCGAGAATCCTATGTTCTTCACTATATATATCTATGCGTATATGAATTTTTATACATGCGTGCATTGCCTTTGCATGGGATGCCATGTACTACTAATCTCATCATTATTATTCCTCCAGTTCAAAGAACATTGTACACCTCTGATAGATTCTTCATTTCCATGTGTTTGTCCCGCATATAACTCGAAATAATTTATCCAGCAGAAAATATATATATATATATATATATATATATTTTCAAACGCAACGAAATAAATAAATAAATAAATAATAATAATAATAATAAATTTGAATTTATATTGTATGCCTTATTGATTTCGTAGACATTATCGAATTATAAGGGGGAAACAAATAATGTAAGATCACGATGTTCTTTTAAAAAGTAGATAATTTTTTTCTCTAACTTAATTTCTATTTAGTTTGCCGTATCAAACAAAATAAACATCAGCGCAATGAATAAAAAAAAATCTAGTATGATATTTTTAATATAATTTTTCCAATGGGTTGAAATTGTGCAGTTTCCCGCCCTCCCTCGGCTTCCCGCCAAAATTTTCGCGGTTGAAAATTGGCCATGTGGCAACGCCGCCATCTGGTGGAATCCGCCGCCACATAAGGTGGTACACGCGGCGCGTTGCAATTGGTGGTGAAGAATTAATTAAATACTGCGGGAATCCCTTCGCGAATCTCCTCGCCGTCGAAGTGCCGCGTCTAGGCCCACAGCCCGGCTCTCACGCAATTTTATTAGCTGGCCCAAGAAATCCCAAAAATATTTTTTTAGACACGTAATTAAACCATTATAGTACCAATACACTTCAAATACCATCCAAAACTTTGGAGTACTTTCATTTTTGCCCAATCAATTTTTTAATAGGAAATATCTCTATAATGGATTATATTTGAGTTAGATTCAAGGCTATTTTCCATACAATAAATTTAAATTTCATTCCTATTTTCATCGGTAACAAAGGCCAACTATTTATGTGAACCAACATTTCTTGTCCGTAGACTTGTAAACTAGTTAAGTCAAATCAAATTTTATAGTGTTCAAGATTATTTGATAAGATAACCAAATTAAATCAAGCTGAGTTTAAAATTAACCAAACTTTTGAAACTACTATTCAAACTTTATTTGATTTTTTTTTAACTTGAGCTTGACTTGTTTAATTAGTATCAAACTTCCAATCAAATTTATTTCAAGCTCGAATCAAGTTTGATTGATACTTCTTTAAGTTTGGTTTGTTTAAAAGTTATCAAACTCGTTTGTTTGTTTATTTGAAAATTTAATGTTTTGCTTGATTAGAGAGCTTGTTTATTTATTTTGAAAGTTATATTCATAAACATAGTTTATTAGTTGGTACGTACAAGAACACTGTTTACGAATAGAGTTCATGAATATTGTTCATAAATATGATTTATGAACATTGTTTATGAATATTAATAAACTGAATACATATGTGATCAAACTTATTTATTTAATTTATTAAGTTTTTCAAATTTGTTTATTTAATTGACTATAATCCTATTAAACGAATATAAATGAACTTTTATCAAGTCGAACATCAAATTTATCCACGAATAATTGGTTTATTTACAATTCTATTTATCTGTTTAATTTTATAAGTAGTTATATTTATAATTTCGAAAAATAAATTTAAACTGTTTTATTTAATCAAGTTGCATGATAAAATAGTTTAGCAAGATAGAAATTAGCCAAGTTAAATTATTTTTTTCTCTTTTAAAAAGTCAGCAAAATAAAGGTATTTTTCAATATATCAAAATATATTTTAAGATAATTGTTTTTTTACTGTTTTATAATCTAAAAGTGTCTCACATTCACCCTTAATCATTAATTACCTAAACTACAATTCTTTTTTTTTTAAGTTGGATTGAGTGTTTTTTCATTTTTGTTATATATATATATGCAAACATCTATAAACACTTTTATTATTTATCGTCTAATCTTTTAGAATTTAGAGATTGAACTATAATACGAATCCAAACGAATGATAAATAATAAAAAAATTTACGGATAACAAATGAATTGTGTATATATACACTTCATAAATATTCCCTTAAGATCAGGATATTATCACTCCACATATATTTAACTCTTGCTCGATAACACAATAATCAAACAAACACCCAAAAATGCGACAATAAACTAATGGGAGGAGACTCCCAATCTAAAGTACAACAGTTATTACATCTCACGGCAAGTATCAGGAGAAAGGCGAAAAATCTGGTAGATGTGATGACTATTATTAGCCTATGAGATTTGGCAAAGTGCATTTCTTTTGAGAAAGTCCTAATAGATGACATCGCCGCACTGAACTGCAAGTTTTGGATGATATCACATTGTATTTTCTCCTAACCGCATGAATTTTAGAAATAAAATAAGAATTCGAAGAGAAAATACAATGTATGCGAGCATGAATCTATTGTTTCATCGAATGACAAGAATAAAATAAACCGAATGACAAGGAACCTGATTGAAGAGCCATCGTCCTTGTCGTAGCGTCGTCGGCTTGATTCCTGTGGAAGAAGATGCAGCGGAAAGAAGAGGGAGGATCTTCCAAGGGGCTTAGGGTTGACGACGCCGTAAAGTTTCTTGTTAATGGGGAACAAAAAACTAGGTCAAGATAGATCATCTAGACCCTTGGGGACCTCCCCTTTATATAAAAATCTAATCTGTTATCAGCCCATAAATAATAACAAATTGGTCTAAAGGGTTCTAAACATTGAATCCGCATCCAATAATCCAAAACCTAATAAACATAAGTTAGATCACTTTAAGGACTCAGATTGTATTTACATGTGCAACTTACATATAAACCCACCAAATAGGGATAATATCCAACAATCTCCCACTTGTTCTATATGTGAGTTGTATGTTAAATACAAGCAAAACTTTAGTTGATATCAAACTTTATGGATATAAGATACCCCTATAAACAATCTGGTCCATTAACTTCATTGGTATAGGACTAAAGAGGTCATAGCTACTGTATATAATCGTAACAAGCCCCAACAATAATCACAATGCCAATGTCATTAACGACATAGATCAAGATGCGGATGTATAGAGTGAAAATTACATAAAATTGTTGGTGCAATCGGCCCAGGTCACGATTGACCAGGACTCGAGTTTGACTCGAGTGATGTTTTGATGTTTCGACAAAAACATATGACAATGTAATTGTCATGGGAAAGTCCAAGTGGAACACTTGGCATTTGGTAAAGTCCAAGTCTTGAGTACTTGACATGAGAAGTCCAAGTGGGACACTTGGCGCATGGAAAGTCCAAGTCATGGGTACTTGCATTTGGTAAAGTCCAAGTCTTGAGTACTTGACATGAAAAGTCCAAGTGGGACACTTGGCACATGAAAAGTCCAAGCATGGGTCTTGGCAATGTAAAAGTCCAAGCATGGGTCTTGGCAATGTAAAGTCCAACATGGGTTGGCAAGGAAAGTTCAAACATGGTCTTGGCATGGAAAGTCCAACATGGGTTGACAAGGGAAAGTCCAAGCTTGAGTCTTGGCATTTGAGAAGTCCAAGGGTTTGATATTGGCAGCGTAAAGTCCAAGCGGGAGTCTTGGCAGCATAAGACCAATGGTTGGCGGCGTAAAGTCCAAGCGGAGTCTTGGCGGCGTAAGTCCAATGTGCCTTGGCGGTGTAGACACCGTTAGCATGACAATAGCCGAGGGAAGCACATGGAGGCTAGCGCGATGGATGAACAAGTCATGGATGATTTGGAGGGATCCGAGAGGCGTGAGGCTGATGGAGGTGGCTAGAAGGCTTAGGTCTAGGCTAAGGGTGGTCTAGCAAGTATGGGGGCACCATACTTGGGTTAAAACCTCATTCTTGAGGTTGGCAGTCGACTGGCATTATGGCCGGTTCGACTGCCGTGAGTCGACTTGAGTTCGACTGCCGCGAGGTCAAAATGCTCTAGCATCGATTGCTCGTTGGTAGATCGATGGCTCGCGATCGGAGGGATGGCAATCGATCGCCCGGTCGAGTGTCGAGCACGAATGCTCGCCCGTAGCCGTAGGCGGTCGACTACGGGCGTTGCGATCGCCGCAATGTTGGCGCGATCAAGAGATCCGTTGGAGTTTTTTCCAGCGTGGATCGATCCGTTGTCTCACGACAACAGTGGCATCAGTCGACTGGTGACTTATGGCAGTCGACTGATAGGCGGAAATCCAGCCCGACGTAGGTTATAAAGGCAGCTCGGAAGGAGGGTTTTTGCAGCGATTTTCTTGGACGTTTTGAAGCGATTTCTGCTAGTCCAAGGCAATCAACAAGCAAGCTTCTAAAGAGTTTTTTTGTAAAGTGTTCTTTACTTCTCTTGTTGTATTTCTTCTTATATTTGCTTGTTGTATTTAGATTATTGTTGTAATCTTATTGTAAGAGGTTTCTCCACCTCCGACTTGTGTCGAGAAGGAGGATTTGTGATTAGTGATTGCATTGGCATCGCTAGAGCTCGTTAGAGCTCAATCCGTGGAGTAGGAACTGTTTCGGTTCCGAACCACGTTATATCTCGTGTTGTGCTTGTGTTCGTGATTGTTTGTATTTCGTTATCGCTTTCATTTCTATATTCCGCTGCGCTAACGAAATTGTAGACACGATCACGATCGAATTCCATCTTCCTACGATCACAACGCTATTCACCCCCCCTCTAGCGGCGTCAAATCTCCAACAATTGGTATCAGAGCTCGGTGGCTCTTCAACGGATTAACAACCGGGAGCAAGACGCTAGAGGGTAAAAGATGGAAGTCCAAGATCAATTAGGTTGGGACATCAACACACCAGTGCCCTACACCTTATACGGACGAGAAGGATTCAATTCTTGGAAGGGAAGAATTGAGGATTTTATTATGATGAGAGACTTTGAGGAATGGTCTATTTTGATGGATGAATTTGAATATCCAAGAGGAACAAGAGGTGGATTCCTCAAGAAGAAGAGATGGACCGAAGAGCAAGTTTAAGCATCCGAGAAAAATGATAAGGTGATAAAATTTTTAATTGATTTAATGCCTAACAATATCTTGTGTATGTTAGGTAATTATGTAGATGCTAAAGAATTATGGAGCCAAGTGGCAAAGCTCCATGAAAACTCATCATCGGTTCAAGAAGAAGAAGAAGAAGAGGAGTGCTCACCCTCTCAAGCTCAAAAAGAAGCAAGTACATCTTCATCCAAAGAGCTTGAGGATTCGGAGGTTGATAGGGAATCAACATCTGGATCGGAAGAGGTGGAGGAAGTGGAAGAGACATCCACTTCTAGGATTGAGGAGGAGATTAGAGTTTCCTCAACACCGGAGCATCAAGAAGAAGCTTCGACATCCGGTCAAGATGAAGAAGCCCAAAATCCAATTCCGGTCTCCATTAACCTAGGTAACTCAAACACTCTAATTTCAAATAAAAATAATATTATGTGTTTTGAGTGTAGGGAATTTGGGCACTATAAGAGCAAGTGCCCAAAGAAGATTAGGAAAGCTCCACCGGTGCCTAAAAGTCAACAAAAGTCAACGGACGCCGGTTCCCCAAGTATCAAGAGCAAGGAGCACATCATATGCTTCAAATGCAATGCAAAAGGACATTATAGGAATCAATGTCCTAGGGGGAAGAAGAAGACCCAAGAGGGAGCTACACATGTAGGGGGAGCTTCCAAAGCTAACACTAAGGTATATTTTAATAATGCATCCTTTTTAGTTAATAGGCAAAAGCATGCTAGGAATAATTTTAATAGTCTTGCTATTGTGCATGAAAAGCATGCTAGAAATAATAGATAAATTTGCCTAGGAGCTAAGAGTGTTCACTTAGGAAATAAGAAGAAATTTGGGACTAATGTCCCTAAAAATATATTACCTAAGGAAAACATTAAGAAAATAGGAGAACATCTAGGCCTTAACCCTAAATGGACTAGGCATATGCCTAGGAAGAACCATGCCCATGGTCTAAATCAAAATTCTAAAATTGGGCAATTAGAATTAGAGAACCAAACCTTGAGGTCAAGGCTTGAAAAACTTGAAAAGACCCTTAAGGTTATGCAAAATCAAATGCAAGGGTCAATTAGTCAAACTTCTAGGTCCAAAAGTCAAAGTCAACACCTAGGACCTAAGAGTCAAAAGTCAACCAAGGGCAAGCAAGGTTTGGGTCACAAACCTAAGCCTAAGGTGACTTACCATAGTGTTCCATTTGACTATGGAACACAAACTAGGTCTAGGAAGACCAAGGTCAATAGGGAAGTCATCCCTAGAATTGACCAAAGGGTGTGCCTAGTGGCTAGGGTTTCAAGGAAACCTAGGGTGGCCACTAAGAAGGTTGCAAGGGGAGTTACCCCTAGAGTCAACCTAGGTAAGACCCAAATGACCAAGGCTAACAAGCCTAGGAGGGTCATTAGGAAGGTATCTAGGGAGGTTATCCCTAAGAAATACCTAATTAACCCTAGGAGCTCAAATCGGTTTTGGGTTCCTAAGAGCGTGATTGATTCACGCTAGATGGGTTTAGGGTGTGCCAACCTTGATTGGATGGGTAGTTAACTCAACCATGGCAAAGGTGGCATTTTAGGTTATTTTCAAGGTTATAGTTACCTTGGGAATGTGGTTTGATTTTAATCCTAAAAGGATTTTAGGATGTGCCAATATTAGTTATGAAGTTTGATAAAATGATCCAATTGACACAATTAGGGTTTAGAGTATTAGTGTGCCATTTTAGGTTTTTGGCACACTAGGGAGATTTAGGTTAATATGGCAAAATATACTTAATTATATCAAATGGCAATTAATATTAAAATTTAGGTATTACAATACCTATATATTTTATATGTCATGCTTTGTTTGTCATATAACATGTCATGACATCATGCTTATTTTTAATCATTCTATATGTCATGTACATATTTAGGATTAAGGATTAAATGTCATGTGTTTTTAGACTTCATTTTATGCCATGACATCATGATTATGAGCATATACTTATTTATATCTTCATTAATGTCATAATCATTCATGCATTTGATTAAAATTGAGCTAAGGACTTTGGCATGACTTGGAGTCCCATTTATAAGGGAATCAAGTAGAGTTGCCTTAGAAAAATGCATGAAACCCTAGTTTAGGGAGAACAAAACTTACATCTCACATCCAATTGACATGTATATATATTGATACACCCTAGATACATGTGAGATGCTAGGATATGAGTTAAGTTTAAGGTGCATAGTGTTTGCATCTAGATGAACTAAAACTCATCTAATTTTATTAGTGGATATTTGGGAGAGCATGTGTACAAGTCATGTACATAGAGCCCAAGGAATATGATCCAAAATAAGGTTTTGAAATCATTTTAAAATCATTTTGAAAAACCTTGGTGAAGTCTATCTTTTGATAGCAATCACCATTGATAGAGTTGATACAAAATAGAGCCAAAACATTGAAAATTTCAATGGTTTTGATTTTTGTATCAAACTCACTATTTTATGGGTAAAATAATTTTCAAATATTTTTCACCCATTGTGTGTGTCATAAGTATTATACGTATGAATTTTCACGATTTTTCGAATTACGTATAATTATTTATGAATTTTTAAAATTCATTTCTGATAGCTGAAAATTGAGATTTTGATTATCGATCGCCTGTACTGTGTGTGATCGATGAGTGGCAATGATCGACATCTTGTCGAGTCAGCCGTGTCTAATTTTGGGTTAACAAGGTTTGTTTAGCCCATTTTCAGCCATGATAAAGGTCCATAACCACTTCTAACCCTAGGATATGCTTTGGGAAACATTATAAAGGGTGAAAATCCATTGGATATATATTAGGAGAAGTGTTAGGTCAAAGTATCAAATTTAGGGTGAGTGAAAGTTCTATGTTGAACTTAGAACCTTAATTTTGATGGTTTAGAGTTCCTATTAGCTTAGGGGCTTCCCAAGGACATTGTTGGTGCAATGATCAAGGGGGAGCAAGCCTTTAGGGAGAGTTATCCATCTTGGGATGATGGATGTGTTTTTCTCCTTGGAAAGGAGAAGTTATTGGGAAAGTATCATCAATTGGGAAAATTGATGGGTTTTTGATACCCAATTTGGAAATTGGGAGAGATTATAGGATTGCCTCTCTTGAGTGATATGTGACTTATCACTAGGACGATGGTAGGCATCCTAGATATTTTTAGATCAAAAAGGGGGAGATTGTAAGATCTCATTGGGACATAAGACATTGACCTCCTTGGAGAGATAACCTTTTTGATGTTAGTCAAAAAGGAGAAGAATGTTTGGGGGAGAACATTTGGAGAGTGTTTACCAATTTGGGATAATTGGTAAGGGATTTGAGTTAGTGGTCTAACTCAAATGATTTGTTTGGTTTTTGTCAAACATCAAAAAGGGGGAGATTGTTGGTGCAATCGGCCCAGGTCACGATTGACCAGGACTCGAGTTTGACTCGAGTGATGTTTTGATGTTTCGACAAAAATATATGACAATGTAATTGTCATGGGAAAGTCCAAGTGGAACACTTGGCATTTGGTAAAGTCCAAGTCTTGAGTACTTGGCATGAGAAGTCCAAGTGGGACACTTGGCGCATGGAAAGTCCAAGTCATGGGTACTTGGCATTTGGTAAAGTCCAAGTCTTGAGTATTTGGCATGAAAAGTCCAAGTGGGACACTTGGCACATGAAAAGTCCAAGCATGGGTCTTGGCAATGTAAAAGTCCAAGCATGGGTCTTGGCAATGTAAAGTCCAACATGGGTTGGCAAGGAAAGTCCAAGCATGGTCTTGGCATGGAAAGTCCAACATGGGTTGGCAAGGGAAAGTCCAAGCTTGAGTCTTGGCATTTGAGAAGTCCAAGGGTTTGATATTGGCAGCGTAAAGTCCAAGCGGGAGTCTTGGCAGCATAAGACCAATGGTTGGCGGCGTAAAGTCCAAGCGGAGTCTTGGCGGCGTAAGTCCAATGTGCCTTGGCGGTGTAGACACCGTTAGCATGACAATAGCCGAGGGAAGCACCTGGAGGCTAGCGCGATGGATGAACAAGTCATGGATGACTTGGAGGGATCCGAGAGGCGTGAGGCTGATGGAGGTGGCTAGAAGGCTTAGGTCTAGGCTAAGGGTGGTCTAGCAAGTATGGGGCACCATACTTGGGTTAAAACCTCATTCTTGAGGTTGGCGATCGGACATTATGGCGGTTCGAGCCGTGAGTGAGTTCGAGCGCCCGGCGAAGGTGAAAATGCTCTAGCGATCATTGCTCGTTGGTATGATCGGTGATGGCTCGGGCGATCAGCCGAGGGATGGCGATCATTGTCGATGAAAGTGTCGAGTGCTCCGTGAGCCCGGGCGGTCGACTACGAGCGTTGGCGATCGGCCAAGAGATCCGTTGGAGTTTTTTCCAGCATGGATCGATCCGTTGTCTCACGACAACAGTGGCATCAGTCGACTGGTGACTTATAGCAGTCGACTGATAGGCGGAAATCCAACCCGACGCAGGTTATAAAGGCAGCTCGGAAGGAGGGTTTTTGCAGCGATTTTCTTGGACGTTTTGAAGCGATTTCTTCTTGCTAGTCCAAGGCAATCAACAAGCAAGCTTCTAAAGAGTTTTTGTAAAGTGTTCTTTACTTCTCTTGTTGTATTTCTTCTTATATTTGCTTGTTGTATTTAGATTATTGTTGTAATCTTATTGTAAGAGGTTTCTCCACCTCCGACTTGTGTCGAGAAGGAGGATTTGTGATTAGTGATTGCATTGGCATCGCTAGAGCTCGTTAGAGCTCAATCCGTGGAGTAGGAACTGTTTCGGTTCCGAACCACGTTATATCTCGTGTTGTGCTTGTGTTCGTGATTGTTTGTATTTCGTTATTGCTTTCATTTCTATATTCCGCTGCGCTAACGAAATTGTAGACACGATCACGATCGAATTTCATCTTTCTACGGTCACAACGCTATTCACCCTCCTCTAGCGGCGTCAAATCTCCAACAAAAATGTGATCAGTACATGTCAATTTCTAACTGGTCCAAAGTGACTTAAAAGAGTTTGATCATATTTGCAAATACCTTATGCTAAACTGCAATGACAAATCATGATCCAAACTTTATCATTCCAAAAGGAATCTGTATCATATTTACAAATACCAAATGCTAAACAGCAGCAGTAAATCATGATATCATATTCAGAGTGTCAAACAAACATATGAATTCCCATTAATATTTTGAACCTTAAGTACGTACAATAATCAAAATAAAAAGGTTTGTCTTTATTAACATAGAGCAATAAAATAAATACAGACTCCCACTAGATGAGTTCTTCTTCCATAAGAAGAACTCCCATATCCACAACATGCGCATGAAACACCTTAGGCACCAAGCCTTTGGTGAGTGGATCGGCCAACATAGAATCTGTGCTGATGTGCTCTACCATAATCTGATGACTCTGAACTCTTTCTTTAACCGCTAGAAACTTAATGTCGATGTGCTTAGACTTCGACGAATTGTGGTTGTTCTTGGCATAAAGTTCTGCGACTTTATTATCACAGTAGATCCTCAGTGGTCTGTCAATGCCATCGACGATGTGCAATGCTGTGATGAAGTTCCGCAGCCAAATCCCGTGATTTGATGCTTCATAGTATGCTACCAATTCTGCCTCCATAGTAGAAGTGGCTACTAGCGTCTGCTTGACGCTCTTCCAAGATATAGCCCCTCCAGCAAGCATGAAAATATAGCCTGAAGTGGACCTCCTGCTATCTAAGCATCCAGCAAAATCGGAGTCTGAATAACCAATCACCTCCAGGTGATCTGACCTCCGATACGTGAGCATGTGTCTTTTAGTTCTTTGCAAATACCGCATCACTCTTTTAATTGCTTTCCAGTGTGATGGTCCTGGGTTATTAACATATCTGCCTAACATCGCAACTATAAATGCTATATCTGGTCGAGTGCAAACTTGTGCATACATGAGACTTCCCACTGCTGACGCATATGAGAATTGTTCCATCTCCTTTATTTCAAGTTCAAGTCGTGACATCACGCCAAATCAACTTGTCACCTCTTGACACAGGCATGTCACCAGGTGCACAATTTTGCATGTCATACCTTATAAGCACCTTCTCAATATAGGCTTGTTGTGAAAGTCCAAGAATGCCTCTTGAACGATCACGACAAATCTGAATGCCTAGAACAAAAGATGCTTCACCAAGATCTTTCATTTCAAATTTACCAGATAGAAATGACTTGGTTTCATGTAGTAGACCCTTATTATTGCTCGCAAGCAATATATCGTCCATGTACAGAACAAGTATAACAAACTTGCTCCCACTGAACTTGACATATATGCACTGATCAACGGGGTTTTCTCTAAATCCAAATGAGGTAACCACTTGATCGAATTTTCGGTACCATTGACGGGACGCCTGTTTTAAACCATAAATGAACTTCTTTAATCTACATACTAGGTGCTTTGAGTCTGAGGGCTCAAAGTTCTCCAGTTGCACCATATATATAGACTTCTCTATGTCTCCATTGAGGAATGCAATTTTTACGTCCATTTGATGTAGCTCCAAATCAAAATGAGCTACAAGTGCCATGATTACCCTTAGGGAGTCTTTCGTCGACACAGGTGAGAAAGTCTCCTTATAATCAATGTTTTCCTTCTGAGTGAATCCCTTGACAACAAGACGAGCCTTATACTTTTCGATATTGCCCTTCGAATCCCGTTTGATTTTAAATATCAATTTACAACCAACGGGTTTCGAACCTTCAGGCAATTCGACAAGTTCCTAAACGTCATTGTCTGCCATGGACTTCAACTCTTCTTGCATGGCTTTAATCCACCTTACAGGGTTAGAGCATTGTTTGACTTCTTGGAAAGATGTAGGATCACTTTCCAACCCTATATCAAAATCATGCTCTTGGAGATAAACATAATCACGAGAATTCATGCTTCTCCATTCCCTTGTGGATCGCCTCAAGGGCACTTGTGTTTGAGGTGGTTGAGGTACTTGCTCATCAATATGAGGCAATACTTCAATTTCAGCGGTAGGCTCCTCCAATTGCATTGGAGTTGTTATGGGAATATCTTGGTTCACTACGCTCACTGGATGTGCAATATCTATAATGTGTGGAATGATAACCATACCACTACTGATCGCACTAGTAGTGACTATAAGAGGATCGCCAATGCTTTCCTCAAAAGATACCTCCCTGATTTTATCGCTCCCACTGTTCTCAATAAATTTGACGTTCCCCGTTTCAAAGAAGGATCTATTAGAGGGATCATAAAATTTATACCCCTTTGATCTCTCAGAGTAACCTACAAAATTACATCTAACAATTCTTGAGTCCAGTTTCTTTTCATTAGGCCTGTAAGGCCTAGCCTCAGCTGGACAACCCCAGACGTGTAAATGCCTAATGCTAGGCTTCCTACCCGTCCACATCTCAAATGAGGTCTTAGTTACTGTCTTACTAGGTACTCTATTGAGTAGGTAGACTGTAGTCTTGAGTGTCTCGCCCCACAAAGACTCTGGTAGAGAAGTGAAAGTCATCATACTTCTCACCATATCTTTTAGGGTTCGATTGCAACGCTCAGCGACACCATTCTGACTGGGTGTACCAGACATGGTATACTGAGGCACAATCCCACACTCAGCAAGGTAATTTACAAAAGGTCCTGGACGTTGTTCACCTGATCCATCATATCGACCGTAATATTCTCCTCCACGGTCGGATCGGACGACTTTAATTTTCTTACCTAGTTGAAGTTCAACTTCGGCTTTGAAAATTTTAAACATGTCCAAAGATTGTGACTTCTCATGAATAAGGTACAAATAGCCAAATCTGGAATAGCCGTCTATGAAGCTAATAAAATATGTGTGCTCATTCCAAGATGCCTTAGGGAATGGTCCACAAATGTCCGTATGTATTAGCTCTAAAACGTCGCTACAACGGCTAGTCCCTTTGTTCCTTTTGTTAGTTGTCTTCCCCTTAATACACTCTATGCAGACATCAAAGTCTGACAAATCAAGGGAATCAATAATTTCATATGACATTAACCTTTCTAGGCGTTGTTTGGATATATGTCCTAAACGCCTATGCCACAACATAGAAGAATTCTCGTCGGCCAATTTACGTTTCGTACCTATACTATGCATTATTACGTTGTCAATCGTAGGAGTAAAGGTATTCAATTTATAAAGCTTATCAACCAAGGAACCATTGCCAATCAAAATTGAATTATAAAAAAATACTAAACATTCCATTTCCAAATGAACAAGAATAACTTGATTTTTCCAAACAAGAAATTGAAATTAAGTTCCATCTGAAGGACGGTACAATGAATGTATTCTCTAAATCCAAATAGATATCAGTTCCTAAATGAAGCCTAAAAACACCAATAGACTCGACTACAGCCTTCTTCCCATTCCCCGTATAGATGTATCTTTCACCATCAAGCGAAAGTCGGCTCCTGAGACAATCCTGCATAGTGACACTTATGTGAGTAGTAGCACCAGTATCTATCCACCAAATGTCAGTGGGTACAATAGCTAAATTGACTTCTGAACTAACAAAGTTGAGAAATTTACCCTTCTTAACATGTCAGTTGGCATATTTGAGGCAGTCTTTCTTCATGTGACCTTTCTTCTTACAAAAGAAACAAGTGGATTCCTTATCCTGCTTCTTGTGCTCCTTATGGTCATTGCCTCTCGAATCTGCAATTTGCTTTCCTTTTCCTTTGTTATTGATCCTCTTTCGCTTCTTGCTCATACTTTGAGAACCAGATGCTAAGTGAGCACTTTCAGATGTCTCAATCTTCAGCCTCCCCTCCTCTTGCACGCATTGAGCAATAAACTCATTCAATGTCCACTTTTCTTTTTAAGTATTATAGGATATCTTAAAAGGAGTGAACCGTGTAGGCAGAGACATCAAGATGAAATGCACTAACATACTCAGACATATCGAGTTTTAGTGCTTTCAGACTTGTCGCTATATTGGACATACTCCCTTATGTTTCCATTACCACTGTACCGCATGGTTACCAACTTCGTAAGAAGTGTGGTAGTCTCAACCTTTTCATTTGAGGTGAATCGGTCCGTTAGCTGGTTAAGGAAACTCTTAGCATCTTCTCTATCTGTGATTGAGCCCTTTATCTGTGCCGATATGGAAAGCTTCATGATGCTTAGACTCATGTGATTTGATTTCTCCCACAGCTGAAATTCAGCCCTCTGCTCTATAGTGCTAGCACTGGTCAAAGGTGCGGGACGATCATTCCTCAATGCATAGTCTAAGTCCATGCAGCCTAAGACTAGAATTACATATTCTTTCCATTCAGCAAAATTCGAACCAGTTAATGTTGGGATGTTATTAATGCTGGCAGTTACAGATTGCACTAAAATTTAAAAGAGGAAAAATTTATTTAAGCTCACGATTTAACTAAAGCCAAGAACATGTAAATATATATAATAAAATTATGCAAATAAAATAAAATTTTAAATGCATATGAATGAGCTCCTTATGAGATACCAAATACAACATTTTATTTTAATCTATGGACAAAAATATAATTTGTTAGTGGTACTCTCTAATATAACTCAAACTTTAATTGACCACACAATGTGCCTTCCTTTGGGCCGACTCATTGTGCGCATAATATAAAACTTTATATGAGTTATATATTTTGGTCCATAACATACAACAACTTTAATCTGCCACACAATATGTCTTCCTTTGGGCCGACATATTTTGTGCATGATCAGAACAAAAAACAAATTTGGTTCAGCAGTTGTAAGCTATCTTGAACATATATCTGACATAAAAGTAATCTTCCTTTGGACCGATTACTTTTAAAATAAATATACGTCTATCAGTACAAAATATACTAAATCTACCTAAGGTGCCTTCCTTTGGGCCGACACAAGAAAGTTCAATTTAGTAGCACATTGTGTAGATAGACCCACGAAAGGTCTAGATATTTTAATCGAACAGATAATTTCTTTATCAGCCTTAATAATTTTAAAAGTAGACTTATAAATCGATTGATACCATATAACAATTAATTAGTTTTACCCAATTAATTATCACAATCAATTTTTTGAAAGTTTACTATACATAATATACATAATCCACCAAAAAATTACAGAATCCACAAAAAAAAATATATATATAGAGAGAGAAACTTGATGACAGAAGAAGTCGTTAATTTTTAGTGGTTCTCCTTAGTCAATTCCATATTATATGGTTTTACACGTATATGAGATAACATTTTGCCTTAGTCAATGAGACTTTATATATATATATATATATTTAATCTATATAAGCATGGCTCACGTAGGCCAACTAGCAAGTCAAAACTATTCTTATATGATTTTCGCCGATCAAAAAATTATATTATGCTAGGAAAACTTAATCTAGCATATAAACAATAAATCGACGAAAAAGTTAAACCTTATTGCCAAAAAAAAAAATGAAACAAAGCCAAGACTCTGATACCAATTGAAATCACATTGCGTTTTCTCCTAACCGCATGAATTCTAAAAAAAAATAAGAACTCGAAGAGAAAACACAATGTATGCGAGCATGAATCTATTGTTTCATCGAATGACAAGAATAAAATAAACCGAATAACAAGGAACCTGATTGAAGAGCCATCGTCCTTGTCGTAGCGTCATCGCTGTGGAAGAAGATACAGCGGAAAGAAGAGGGAGGATCTTCCAAGGGGCTTAGGGTTGACGGCGCCGTAAAGTTTCTTATTAATGGGGAACAAAAAATTAGGTCAAAATAGATCACCTAAACCCTTGGGGACCTCCCCTTTATATAGAAATTCAATCTGTTATCAGCCTATAAATAATAACAGATTGATCTAAAGAGTTCTAAACATTGAACCCGCATCCAATAATCCGAAACCTAATAAACATAAGTTAGATCATTTTAAGGACTCAGATTGTATTTGCATGTGCAACTTACATATAAGCCCACCAAATAGGGATAATATCCAACATTAGATGCTTCAAGCTCTCTCCAATTGAAGAACCTTCTTTTTGGGCCGACCGGGTGGTCGGCGAGTTTTTGGTGGCCAGCCATACGATAATGCCTGAGTTGCCGCTGCTACCTTTGGGTACCTCTGTGCCTTCTTTCCAAAGACTTTCAATATAGATTGGAGTATGTTGGCTGAGACAGAAGAGCAGCAGCAGCAAGTGCACATGGAATACCATATATTTGTCATCGGCGACATGAACATGTTCGTGATTGTATATCAACTATATTGGTATACTCTCGGTCGATACAATTTCAAACTCCACTTTATTTGCTCGAAGGACCTGAATTCTGAACTAGCTTCAATTCTGAAATAATTTTCTCAGCAGAAGGCACAAGAACTGAGGTCAACAATAGAGCCACAATGCGACGGTCGTTGATGGTCAGTTGGTTGCGAATGTGCTCCATCATTTGCACTATGGGAAGCTCATGGCCAAAGAATGCAACTGCCCAAAGATGAGGTGGAAAACGCTCCAATCAGGGCCTGATATCCTCAACTTCCATCATTTCATCAACTATAGCCTCAAACTCCACTACTGTAAGAGCATAAAAGGCATTCCAGAACAGATTGACAAGCTTTGAATTTTTGAACTCGTCTCAGAAGCTGTCAGTAATGTAACGTAAGCAGAATCCATGCCAAACATTTTGGGAATTGCATTTAACTGCTTGCACAATGCCTTTATCTCTGTTAGATAATATATCAGCATCAACAGATGAGGCACAGAACAATAAATTGATGCTAGATAGGAAATAAACAAACGGCGGAAGCAGTTCTCCGGGACGTAGTAGAAACAATTGCAATACTCCCTGGATTTTTTTTTTTAGTATTTGCTCACGGTATCAAGGATGCTGATAGTTTTAGCATCTAATCGAGATTATCATAAACAAAATTAAAGGAAGAATCGAAAACAGAAATGCAAAAACTGAAAAACTTACGGCGAGTTCTTTTTTTCCGAGACTTTTAGGACGACGAGTCGGCTTACCGTCTGAGGAATGATCACTTCAGAAAAAACCTTCTCTTCCACGAGACAAATCCCGACAGCATCTTGGTGTTCCTATTCACTCCGACAAATCTCTTGAACAACCTTTCGACGTCAACCCGTCTGCTCTCCCTCTAATACTTTGGATACACACCCCCTTATAAAAGGGGGTGTCCTTTTGCGCTGCACGAAGCGGACGAACAGTTACATCTCCCACTCGTCCAAAGCATGTCACATAGACAAAATGGTCACATAGATCAATAAGAGGTATTTAGTCACATAGATTAAATAGAGTCGGAGTCATTAGTCCCAAATGACTAATAGAAGTATCCAATCACATAGACCAGAATCGTGTTGGAGACCATAGTCCCAAAAGACTAATAGAACAAAGATCAATAGTCACAAAGACCATTAGAACAACCAATTCATACTTAGGAAAATGACTCGTGCGACAGCAAGCACACTGAGCAATCCAATGCTATGAAAGTTGTTACACCTTACATAGCTGCTCAAAGAGTGATCAATGTTAAGAAAAATTGTTACGCCTAACTTAGTCACTCCTCAAATAGTATATAATCATTCTTTGAATGACACGTAGTTACTCACCTGATGACTCATTATCATCCTCTAGGTGACTCCCAGCCTTTTACCAGGTGGTACTTAACCGTTTTCTTGGATATAATGTCTTGCTATTTGCCCATATTAAATAATCTCTACTTACATCAATATGAACATCTCTAATCCCTCATAATGACCATCAAGTCAAGAACATGTTTCATATTCTCAATAATCACAAACATTTCCATACATAACAGAAATGAGTCGACCAGTGAATAATTTTCAAAGGATGTAAACTTATTTAATCTTCTTTTTTAGTGTGAATCCATTCATTTTAATCAGTCGCTTTCCTAGTCATGTTCCATAGACCAAATCATCCATAGTCAATAGGTTTACATGCTAAAGTAGAAGACCCTGATTAAAACTTCAAGCAGACACCTAAATAGTCACAAAGGGTAAATGCTGAGATCAACATATAATCTCAAAAGTCTCACATAGTAGAGAAACAGAGATCCTTTCTCCTACTACCCTTATTGTTGCTTTAGCACACGTGGTATGACTCACATGCTACGATGTTATACTCTTTATCAATAAAGAGCGCATGTTCACCTCAACATCGTACAGATTTTGATCCAGACATTCCAAATGTCTAATCCTGAATTCAACATATGAATTCTAATCTGGCTCATAAACAGGTATAATAAATGTTGGGAACATTCACTTTGATCACTTTTCTTAAATGATCTTATCTTGATACATATATCAAGACGACCCCAACTTATAGGTATGTATCCCATACATATAACTTCCAAAGCTATCCTATAAGTAATAGTCTTACCCCTATTTGTACATAACAAACAGAGATGATTGTCCATGTGAGAGGACCAATCACTACCTGTCAACATTCTCACCGAGATCTTATTAGAATGTAACATCACATACACTGAATAAAATATGACTTGCTTTAAAACAACCAAATTACAATATCCGATTGTTATTACAAAACTGTTACATTCTACGAAGTCCCATAGACTTTACATGCTCATTAAATGACTCTCTAGTCATTAGCTTAGTAAAAGGATCTGCAAGCATAGCTCGTGTAGAGATATATTCAAGAATCACCTTCCTCCGAGCAACAATATCCTTGATAAAGTTGTACTTTATAGCAATATGCTTGCCTTTGCTGTGATATTTGAGATCCTTGGGGAAAGCTATAGCAGCTTGATCACGATGAAGCGATCATTTGGACTCTCCCGTCTTCAACAATCTTGGATGCTTTAAAACCTCTTTAACGACTCACTTTTTACATTGCGAACATGCCACATATTCAGCTTCCATGGTTGATAAGGCCACACAGGCCTGTTTCTTGCTGTTCCAAGAGATGACACCACCATTCAACAAGAACGTATAGCCTGATGTAGATTTTCTATCATCCAGGTCCCTAGCCCAATCTGCATCTGAATATCCTTTCAGGCTCATATCTGATCCTTGATAACAGAGACTGTAATCTGTCGTCGCTTTCAGATATCTGAATATCCTTTTCACTACCTTTCAGTGTCTCGGTCCTGGGTTTGACTGGAAACGGATGACTAAGCCAACAACATAGTTGATATCGGGACGAGTACACAACATAGTGTACATTAAACTACCAACAACACTGGCATATGATTTTTTATTCATCTCGGTTATTTCATTAGGAGTTTTGGGACTCATACTCTTGCTCAGAACAGTACCTTTCATAATAGGTGTCTATTCACTGTTGCAATTAGACATGCTGAAGTGTTGTAACATCTTATTTATATAAGACTCTTGAGACAAACCCAAAAGTCTTTTAGATCGATCCCTGATGATTTTTACTCCTAAGATGTACTCAGCTTCTCCCATATCTATTGTGTCAAATTGTGATGAAAGTCACTTTTTGACTTCTATCACAAAACCTATGTCATTTCCTGCAATCAGCATATCATCAACATATAATGATAAAATGACATACTTTCCTTTATCCTTCTTTAGGAAAACGCAATGATCCTCATTGATCATTTCGAAATCATAAGATAAAACTACTTCGTTAAATCTTATGTTCTACTGTCTTGATCTTTGCTTTAGCCCATATATAGATTTCTTCAATCTACATACTTTATCTTCTTAGCTTTTATCAACGAAACCTTCTGGTTGAACCATATATATTTCCTCATCAAGCTCACCATTAAGGAAAGCGGTTTTTACATCTATTTGATGTAACTCCAAGTCATAATACGCCACTAAAACCAAAATAATTCGGATTGACACAAACTTTACTACGCGAGAAAATGTCTCCTCAAAGTCAATACCCTCCAATTGGGTAAATCCTTTTGCAACTAGACGAACTTTGTATCGGTTAATCGATCTATCAGTTTTTCTCTTTATTTTGAGAATCCATTTATTCCCAATAGTCCTTCGGTCAGGAGGAAGATCGACTAACTCCCAAACATGATTCTTAATCATTGACTCCATTTCCTCAACCATTACAACTTTCCACTTTTCTCCAGCTCTAGAGCCTAGAACTTCCTTTACTGATTGAGATTCCTCATCGTCAACAGGGAGTGTCATCATTGCCTCATTCTCAATATCAAACCTCTTCTTAGATTTGATCTTACAAACACTTTTTCGTAAGTTAGGCTGATTAGAAGTCACCCCGTGACTAGGCAAAGTACTCCCACTGGGTTGACTAGTTCCAGGTATCCCACTAGACACCTGTCGAGTTGATGACGACTCTTCCTCCTCAAATAGAGGAACTGTCTTATCAACTTCACCTCTAGCTGGGAACTCAGTTTCAAGAAAAGTAGTATCTCTCGAATCCAATTTGGAGATTGTTCCATCTAATTGCTCACCTATGAAAACATAACCTTTTAAAGTATCAGAATATCTTATAAAGATACACTTCTTACCTCTAGGTCATAATTTTCCATACTTGTGAGAACTGTCATGAACATAGGCAGTCGACCCCCAGGGTCTCAGATTTCCCAAATCTGGTTTTCTGCCTGTCCAACGTTCATATGGGGTAAATGGAACTGACTTTGAAGGCACTTTGTTAAGTATATAGGGTGCAACTAGTAATGTATCTCCCTAATAGGAAATTGACAAATTAGCCTGCGCTATCATAGACATAACCATTTCGAGAAGAGTCCTATTTCTTCTCTCAGCAACCCCATTTTGCTGTGGAGTTTCAGGGATCGTCAGCTGTCTAATAATCCCTTTATCATTACATATTGTCTTGAACATATCAGACAAATATTCTTTACCACGGTCAGTGCGTAAAGTCTTAACCTTACGTTCCGTTTGATTCTCAAGTTCGTTCATATAACGAATGAAGCAATTCAATGCTTCAGATATGTGAGAAATCAAATACACATGACTGAAACGAGAGAAATCATCAATAAATATAATGAAATAGGAAGCTCCATGTCTAGCCCTCACATTCATTGGACCACAAATATCCGAATGAATCAATTGCAACAGTGACTCTGCCCTAATAGCCTTACCGAATGGTTTCCTAATTGTTTTTCCAGCATGACAATGCTCTTATACAGACAAGCTAATCTTAGCTCGAGAGCCCAATAAACCCTCTTTAGTTAACCGATTCATGCGATCTTATCCTATATGTCCTAATCTAGCATGCCAAATATCATTAGTTATTTCTGCATCACTAGTAAGAGCAATATTTGAAAAACAATTATCAATCGCACAATTGTCATTTGGTTATACATCAAGAACCATAAAATCATTCATTAAAAAACCATAACCGATTGACACTGAGTTAATCTTGAGTTCAACACACCGACTGTAAAAATTTATACAATACCCTAAATCAAGAAGACAAGTAACGGAAATAAGATTCCTCCGAATATCAGGAGCATACAAGACATCATGTAGAAACAATGTTCTTCCACCCCAAAGGTTAAGTTTGCAAGTGCCGACTCCTTTGACTTCGACTCTTGCATTGTTTCCTACATATATCCATTTGTTACCAGTTGGTACCGGCGGTACTCTACATATGTAACTCGCTCCCAAGCTACATGGTTGGTTGCTCCCGAATCTATAATTCACAAAGGATAAGAATCAGCAAACAACACAGAACTAACAATAAAATACTCAAAAGACAGACTAGAAGTTAACTTTCTTGGCTTGGTACACTCCTGAGCATAGTGACCCTTTTTGTCACAATTAAAGCAAGTTACCTTGCTTTTAGGTTTCTTCCCCGTCTTCTTGTTCTTCTTCTTCTTGATTGGGCCTATCCCACCTGCAGCAACATCTTTTTTCTTCTTTCCCTTCCCCTTCTTGAATCATCTCTTTTTCTTGGATCCAGATGATCCAGCAGAACCGACAGCCAAGTAGGCTTGGCCAAAAATCCTTGCGGATTCTACTCTCTTCGCCTCTAGTTCAACATGGCGGGAGACATTAGCGAAAGTCTTAATACTCTCGCTGTGAGTAAGGGTCTGCTTCATGGTCTCCCAAGAATCTGGAAGGGTTCGAATGACTGCCTGAACCTGTTGTTCATCTGTCAGCTCGTGACCGGCAGTTCTAAGCTCCCAAATCATATTTGACATCTCCCTGAGAGGTTGAACCATAGTGACATTCGGGCGCTTCTTGTAGCTATCGAACTTGATCGTCAGCTGTCGAAGCTTGCTCAGACTGACTCCACTGTACTTGTCCTTAAGGGCAACTCAGACAGCATGAGCTGAAGGATACGACTCATACTCAAAAACTAGGTAATCTATCATTGAACTAATCAAGATGCTCTTAGCAGTGGAGTCTTTCTTCTTCCATGCCTTGTAGGCATCAAGATCTCGTCTGTTTTGTGCAGTGGGATCATCTACAGGTTCTACCATGACCTGATTTACAACCTCTAGAACTTCTTGTTCTTCAAGAACATATTGTATCTTGAGGTACCAGATCTTGTAGTTATCCCCATTGAGTTTCTCACCCTTATTGAGTTCAACTATGATGTTTTTAGTTGCCATAACCTAACATAAATAAATACATTATTTAGTTATTCAGTATATAATTTTATGTGTGTAATCTACAAATTGATTTGGTTTACAAAATCAAGTGACAATCCAATTCTCACTCATCATTTGTATGTACCAATTGAATCGACTTTGATAAATTACATTACATACATCCTATCTTAACATGATATTATTAAATGAACATTTCATCTAAATTGTACTCAATATGAACAAATCAAAGAGCAAAAATATCATGCATCATGTAGAGTTAACAATATAAAATGAACATATCATTAAATTAAACTTGTTGTACATTGTCAACACATAACAAAGATAACTCTACTAAGAATGTTACATATAACATTCTTCCTACTCATAATTGAAAAAAAAACTAAACAACTAGATAGATAATCATTACTCCCACTAGGACAAATACTAGTGCAGTAATAATCCAAACATGCCTAATCTTCTTGGGTTGAATTAGGACATCCCCCACCGAGATGCTCTCAAGATGATGCCAGGATGCAGAATCTTTCGAAGGACACCTTTGAAGCGATCCAAAAGGAAAGATTCCATCAGGGTCATCTTCCGAATCTTCCTTTGGATCTTCACGATGGACCTCACAATCCTCATAGTGAAGCAGCTCATCGCATAATTAGGTATAAGAGATGCGTCCCTCATAGCACCTCTATATCTGATGCGCTATGTCACTCAGGTGTTGTGGCAGTGAGCGAACCAGAGCCCAAATTCTGTAATTTTTCAGAATCGGAAATTCCTGCATATCCAGTCTCCAGAACAATCTATCAAGCCTCCCGATGTGCCACCCGACTCCATGAGCTGAGTCATACTCTATCCCATGGATAGCCTCTCTCAGCCGATTACACAACACATCGCGTTTAGTCATAGTGGTAATCATCCGTGCCATCTGAAAAAATTAAAATTAATTAAGTCAGCTTAAAACTGACAAACGAGTACACTTACCGATTTAATTCAATTTATATATAGGCATAAAACTATCACAATAAATCAAGAAATAAATTTTCTTGATTTTATAGAGAACTGTCGACAGACTTATTTAGACCAGTCAATTGGTACTTTTACCAATTGACTATCATCTAAGTTTAGTCGACTAGTTTCTTGAAGACTCAATATTGGGCGTGAGAATCCAAACACCATGCAATTCGCTCTGAGTACCCCAGACACCCAAGCAATATGCATAGTATTCTTTTTCTTCTCATCGTTCTTAGGCATCAACTCTAGTTCATTTGATTATCTCTAAGTTGCTTATATAAAGTCCTAATTGTTCCAAACAATTACTTGATTATTAAGTCATGAGTTGAGTTAACCAAAGTCAGCTTAGCAAGTCAGTCAATACCGACTTCTAAGCATTGTGTTTAACTCAGCCTGATCCAAATTTGACCACGATTGACTCAGCCACAACTGATTCAGCCAATGTCAAATCATGCTAATCAACGCCAATCTGGACAAATCCAGTTCGGTTAATTTGTTAAAGCATGATCAAGTGGAACCAAATTAGAGTTGAATTAACCAAGTCCAATTTACACTTGGTCGTGCCAGAGCACTTAACACAACACTTGTTTGAGTCAATTGGACACTTAGCTTTGATTGAAATCCAATTAAATTGAACATATGTCCAAATTAATTTGGATCTCAAAATTAAAGTCTAAGTCCAATTTATTAATTTCAAATTAGGTCTCTTTCATTGACAACCCAATTAGAAATCCAATGCATCAGTCCAATTTCAAATTAGGCCTCTTTCAATGACAACCCAATTAAAAATCCAATGCATCAGCCCAATTTCAAATTAGGCCTCTTTCATTGACAGCCCAATTAGAAATCCAATGCATCAGCCCAATTTCAAATTAGACATCTCTCATTGACAGCCCAATTAGAAATTCAATGCATCAGTTCAATTTCAAATTATGCCTCTTTCAATGACAGCCCAATTAGAAACTGATGTTGAGCCCATCTAATTCGACCCAATCAAAAACTGCCTTGGCGGCGAGAATCGCTCGCGCCGGCTCAACCGCCGCCGACGATGAAACCGCTCGCCGACGATGAAACCGCCGCTCGCGATTCAACCGCCTAGCCGACGGTAAAGCGCCTGCCGAAGCTTATACCTGCCGGCAAATTCGCCGCCGAAGTGATATCGCCTTCCGGCGATGAAATCGCCACTGGTGCCGCAATAAAATCGCTTTCTAAAAGCAAATCGCGCCGGCGTTAAACCGCTCGACAAGCGGTTTAACCGCCGGCAGTGCTCAATCGCCTAGCAGTGCTCAAACCGCCTGCCGACGATGAAATTGCTGGCCGGTGAAACCGCTTGCTGTGGAAATCGCCTGCCGATAGTTATATCGCCGACAGATGGTAAAACCGCCTCGCGGCAGCGATACCGCCTGCCGACGGCAAAAATCGCCCGCCGACGGATATCGCCGCCGACGGTGAAACCGCCGAGCAATGACAAAACACCCTGACCGATGGTGAAACCACCCTTCCAGGGTAGTTTTCCGCCAGGGCAGTTAATATTTCCAGACCGATCTGTTTTCCAGACCGGTCTAACCAGTGGCGGATTTATGTGAGGACTGGAGGGGGCCACGACCCCCCAGTCCACATGAATATTTTCTACGATTTTATTTATTTATCCTACTATTTTATTTACTTAAAATAAGCAATAATTATTTTAAAAGTCACAGTCTTAATTATTTATTTCGTTATTTTATTTGCTTAAAATCAATGATGCTTTAAAGGCAGAGGCGAATTTACGTGAGGAATATTTTCTACGATTTTAATTATTTATTCTTCTATTTTATTTACTTAAAATCAACCATAATTGCTTTAAAAGTCACCGCCTTAATTATTTATTTCTTTATTTTATTTTCTTAAAATCAATGATGGCTTTAAATGTTCCGATGTCCTCGGTAGGTAGCTATTTTATTTGCTTAAAAATTCACACCTCGTTGACCTAAATTTTCTTTTCTTTTTTTTTCATATTTTTTTTCATTGTTGCACACTTTTAATTTCTTTTCGTCTACTGCTAACGTGCCGTGAGCCCAATCATTCCATCGACCACCACTACATATCTACTGCATCGTTGACGTTGCCAGTCGCATCGTCGACCACCACCAATCTTCGCTTCATGAGCACAGTCCTATCGTGATCACCGAAGTAATTGTTTCTCTGTGCCACCGTGCCACGCTCGCAGCCTCTCAGGAACATCTCGGACGCATCGCTAGTGGACATCACTCCGTTGCAGCCGCCCTCCGCTCGAGTCCTGACTGCAGACGGAATCCGTCGATGTTTAATCTGTTTTAATGTATTAATTAGCTTTAAGTTGAGGTTTAATTAAATTAAATTAATTAATTAAATTTAGATTAATTAACGTTGAGGTTTAATTGATACCTTTAGATTAATTAATCCATTTTAATTGATTAATTGGCTTTATATTGTTTAATCTGTTTTAATGTATTAATTAGCTTTAAGTTAATTAATTAAATTTTGAGTTAATTAATTAATTGGGTTAGATTAATTAATCTGTTTAATTAATTAACTAGCATTAGATTAATTAAATCTGAAGTTAATTAATTTAGAATAATTAATGTATTTGTGCTAGATTAATTAAATTTGAGTTTAATTGATTAATTAATCTGTTTAATTAATTAATTAGTGTGGTAGATTAATTAAATTTGAATTTAATTGATTAATTGATATTAAATTAATTAACCTATTAATTGACTAATATGATTTTATCCCATTAGTATAATTAAAGCTCTTTTAGGTTGAAAATTATCAATTAATTATTTGATTAGTTTGGTTAAGTGTGATTAAGTTGTGATTAATTCGTTAATGGGATTAATTGATTTAAATAAATATAATTAAGTTAATAGGATTGGATTCAATTAAATGACTAATTGAATTAATTGGGTTAACAATTTAATATAATTAATATAATTATTTGAGTGTATTAAGGGTTTAACAAAATAATTAATTTGACTTAATTGTTTGGTTATTTAATGTTGTTGTTATTATTCATTTATTTGAATTAATTTGAGTTTTTTTTATTATCACAGACTTCATATATTTCAAATGGAAAAATATATTACGATTGATAAATTTTTTCAAAAGAAGAGAGCAAATGAACTAGATTCAACTACTCCTGTAACCCCATCAACAAGATCAAATAACAATGATCTTCCATATGAAATTTCTCCTAAAAGATTCAAAAATACAAAAACTGAAGAGGTTGATCTCAATTCTTTAGAGCGTGATCCGAGTTGGGAATATGGGAATATCATCCTAACCAACAAGAGGAGATTCGTCGAGCTTATTTGAATCTGAAGGCATATCAACCTATTCTTCGAGAATACCCATTAAATAAAAATGTTAAGCACCCTCGAAGATTTCAATCTGCTTGGTATGCACAATTTCCTTGGTTGGAGTATTCACCAGCTAAAGATAAAGTATATTGCTTTCCATGTTTTATCTTTAATAAGCCATCAGGTTGCTCAAATCACACTGCATTTACTATTTATGGATTTGATAATTTGAAGAAAGTTTGAAATGGAAAAGCTTGTGCTTTCCTAGACCATATAGGGAAAGATAATGTATCTTCACTCCATCGTAACGCTGAAAAGGCATGTGAGGATTTGATGAACCAACCACAACATATATCAAGGAGATTCGACAATTTTAATGTCGAACAAGTCGCAACTAATCGTCTTAGATTAAAGGCTCACATACATGTGGTGTTGTTGCTTGCACTTCAAGGAATTCCCTTTAGAGGTCATGATGAGAAATCTAGGTCATCTAATTGTGGTAATTTTCTTGAATTTTTAGATGTATTAACCATGTACAATGATGAATTTTCAAAGGCAATTGCTAAAGCTCCAAAAAATGCCAAGTATACAAGTCATGATATTCAGAAACAAATACTTTATGTGCTTTCAGTGAGAGTAAAAAATACAATTCGTGAAGAAATTGGAGTTGCCAAGTATTGCATAATTGTTGATGAAGCTCGAGATGAATCAAAAAGAGAGCAAATGTCTATAGTACTGAGGTTCGTGGATACTAATGGATTCATTCAAGAACATTTTTTTGGTCTTGTTCATGTATCTAATATCGTAGCTTTGACTTTAAAGGATGCTATATATTCTGCTTTGGGTCACTACAATTTGGATGTTCAAAATATTAGAGGTCAAGGTTACGATGGTGCTAGTAATATGAGGGGCGAGTTTAATTGATTGCAAGCTTTGATTATAAAAGATTGTAGAAGTGCTTATTATGTTCATTGCTTTGCTCATCGATTACAATTGGTTTTAGTTGCAACATCAAAAAATGTGACACCTATTCATCAATTTTTTGACAAATCAACTTTTATAGTTAATATTGTTGGCTCTTCATGCAAGCGTAATGATGAATTGAAGAATGCTCATCCAGATGACATTGCACATTTGATTGCTATTAATGAACTCGAGACAGGGCGTGGACTTAATCAGATGGGTATTTTATAGCGAGAATATGCCGGATACATTTTGAGATCCTTATCAAGCCTAATTAAGATGTTTAGTGCATCATGTACGGTATTGCTCAAGGTTATGGAGGATGGGCTTCCTTCTCAACGAGCAGATGCAACATCTGTTTATGATGAAATGACTTCTTTTGAGTTTGTATTCATCTTGCATCTTATGAAAGAGATTATAGGGATCACGGATATTCTTTGTCAAGCTTTACAAAGTAAGTCTCAAGATATTATAAATGCAATGAAGTTTGTATTTTCTACCAAGAATTTACTTCAACAAATGAGGGATAACAACTGGGATGATTTGCTTATAAAAGTGAAGGCTTTTTGTGAACTTCGAAATATTGATATTCCTGATTTCAATGCTCCATATATTAATAGACGAGGTCGAGCCCATCATTATCAAGACAATTTCACCATTAAGCATCATTATCAGGTTACCTCTTTTTTATGCTTCGGATTTAATGCAAGTTAATTAATATTGACATTTCTGATTTCTTGACATTCTTGATTTCAGGTAGATCTTTTTTATGCTTCGATAGATTCACAGTTACAAGAAATTAATAGGCACTTTAGTGATGATGCTATGGAATTGCTCATTCTTAGTAATGCTTTAAATCCTCAAAATGCGATGGAGACTTTCAGAATTATGGATATATGCAAATTAGTTGAAAAGTTTTATGCCCAAGATTTTACAAAAGCTGAAAAAGAGCAATTGGAGATGCAATTGAAGCATTACGAATATAATATAGTCAAAGGGCCTGACTACAAAAACCTTTCAACCGTTTCAGAGTTATGTCAATGGTTGGTGAAGACTAACAAGTCTGTTATGTACAATCTCATTTTTAGAGTCATCGTTCTTGTGCTTACTCTTCCGGTTTCCACTGCTATTACAGAACGATCATTTTCTGCGATGAATATCGTAAAAACAAGGCTTTGGAGCAAAATGGAGGATGTTTTTCTCTAAGATACATTAATGGTATATATTGAGAGAGAAATTGCTAGAGATGTAAGCATAGAAACTATTATTGAAGACTTCGAAAATTTAAAAGAACATCGAATTCCTTTTAGTTAGAGAATTGTATTTGATACTTTATTAAATATATCTTTTAAGGAACTTTTAATTTTTTTTTGTTTTTTTAACATATTAATATTAATTTTGTGTATTCTATTTATTGTTTTAATTATTGTGTTTTTTAATTAAAAAATTTATACAGTGTATAATAATTATTTTTATCATTTAGTATGCTACCCCTCTAAAGTTAAAATTCTAGATCCGCCCCTGGGTCTAACTGTCCGACCAGTTTAACTGACAAACCACTCTGGAATGGACAGGGTGATTTGTCCAGAATGGTATTCTACTCGCCAGAGAAACAGTGTTTCAGCACTGTTCATCGTCTTCTTCACGCGATTTCGCGATGAACAGTTTATTTACAGGAAAAAAAACTTTCTAATCTCTATTAGATGCTTTCCAACAAGAGCTTTGATACCATTGTTGGTAGTTTTAACATCTAATCGAGATTATCATAAACAAAATTAAAGGAAGAACAAAAAATAGAAATGCAAAAACTGGAAAACTTACAACGACTTCTTTTTTTCCGAGACTTTTAGGATGACAAGTCGGCTTGCCGTCTGAGAAATGATCACTTCGGAAAAAACCTTTTCTTCCACGAGACAAATCCCGGCAATACCTTGGTGTTCCTATTCACTCCGACAAATCTCTCAAACAGTCTTTCAGCGTCAACCCGTCTGCTCTCCCTCTAATACTTTGGACACACACCCCCTTATAAAAGGGGGTGTCCTTTTTTTTTTTGATGAAGGGTAAATAGATATCTTCAAGAAAAAGCACAAACATACAGTAGCTAAGGGTTCATTCTCATGTCATATCTGATGAAATGTCAGATCTGAGATACACTCCGACGTTGCGTACAAGTGCTGTCATAGATACCACCTCTCACTTGGGCTCTAGCCCTCTCATAGATACAAGTACTCTCATGGGTACCACCTCTCACTTGGGCTCTAGCCCTTTCCCTCAATACATCCTCATCTTCATGTCTCGCCCTTGTGTACCTTCCTTGTTTCTTTACTCGCGTAGCTACATCTAGCTGCGGCTTGCTTTCCATGTTTATCCCTTTACATCTTCTGTCTTCTTGCCTCCCTTGTCCATCTGTTCGTCTAGCATCATGATCCTCCGGCGTTGTAATTTTTGCCTCCTACACATGCGGGACCCGCCTCCACCTAGGCTGGCACCACCTCAGTTAGCCAGTCCAGGTGGCAGCCAGCTCATCAGCTGGGACATGCAACAGCACAGCCCACAATGTCTTCGCTCACGGTTCGAGGTTGCCGTTTGTTGCTTCACGCTCAAGTAACGCCAGTGCTTTCTGCACGTAAATTGCTTCTCCCACCCCCCGACACCACACCCCCCTCCCTTCTCTCTCTCTCTCCTATTCAAATGACATCTTTACCCTTTTTTCTTTTTCTTTTTTTTATTTTATTTTATATATAATTTTTATTTAGTTTTTTTTAAATTAATTTTGTTTATTATTTTTTCATTAATACTATATATATTTTTAAATTTAATTTACTTTTATTTTTAAATTAATTTTGTTTAATAATTTTTTAAAATTTTACCTTTTTTTTTCTTTGTTTTTTATTTTACTTATATATAGATTTTTTAATTTTATATAATTTTTATTTAGTTTTATTTTTTAAATTAATTTTGTTTATTATTTTTTCATTAATACTATATATATTTTTAAATTTAATTTACTTTTATTTAGTTTTATTTTTAAATTATTTTGTTTAAATTTTTTAAATTTTATTTAATTTTTATTTAGTTTTATTTCTTTAATCAATTTTGTTTATTATTTTTTTATCAAATATTTTTATTTTTTTTATTTTATATAATTTTCAACCTAAATCAGAAGCTCTCTTTTTTTTTAAATTACCTTTCTAATTCGACACTTAAATTACTCCCATCAAATTTTTGACACATGTCAGAATCTTCTCTTCTTTAAATCATCCCTCCCTCTAATCCTTGACACATAACACATGTCAGAATCTCTCACCCTCTTTAAAATACCCATCCTCCAACCATTGACACCTGTCAAAACACCCCCTCCCTTTAAATTATCCCTCTTCAACGCTTGACATATGTTAGAACCTCCCATCCCTTTAAATTACCCCCCTTTCAACCCTTGACATATGTCAAAATCACTCATCCCTTTGAATTACCCTCCTTCCAACTCTGGACACATGTCAAAATCTCTCATCACTTTAAATTACCCCCTTTCAACCTTTGACACATGTCAAAATCTCTCATCCATTTAAATTACCTCACTTCCAACTCTTGACACATGTCAGAACTCCTTACTCTATTTAAATTACCCATCCTTCAATCTTTGACACATGTCAAAACACCCATTTCCCTTTAAATTACCCACCCTTCAACTCTTGACACATGTAAGAACTTCCCCTCCTCTTAAATTACCCACCCTTCAACTCTTGACACATGTCAAAACCTCCCTTCCCCTTAAATTACTCACCCTTCAACTCTTAACACATGTCAAAATCTCTCCCTATAAATTCTCCTCTCACACTTCATTTTTAGTCACTCTTCAATCACACCTCCCTCCACTGCTATCTCCCTCTTAGCCTCTCCTTCTCTCTTCCAAAACATAGTTATCTTCTTATCCATTACTTTTCGTAATTCATAGAAGGAAACTATGGATGACTATTTGAGTTTATTTTCAGATAGTTGGTCAATTGAGAATAATGTTCCTGGTGAAGAGAGTATATCCAACAATAGTCGCGATTATACAGTCGAATTTACCACAGATGAGGTTAGTTATTATCATTGTTTTATACATATTCGTTATTTATTTTACAAGTAGAGAAATTATATTAAGACTGGATAATGTCACACTTATACATCTTTGTTTTATTTTTTTATATAGATATTTAAAAGTAGAGAAGATATGATAAATTGGGTAAAATGGTCCAAGAATGGTATTATAGTGGTTATTAAAAATTCTGCTAATTTAAAAGGTGACAAGCTACCAAAGTGTCATCTTATGTGTGAAAGAGGTGGAAAGTATAAACCGCCACGATATCTAGTTGATGGACAATCCTTAAAAAGAAATACTGAGACTAAAAAATGTGAATGCCCATTTGAGTTGCGAGGTATACCAATACCTCCAGATGGTGTGATGTGGGGTTTAAAGATTGTTTGTGGTTTTCATAATCATCAAATAGCAGAATATATTGATGGCCATGAATACCCGAGTAGGTTAAAACCAATAGAGAAAGAATTTGTGCTCGACATGGCCAACAACACCACACCTCGTGAAATTCTTAGTATTTTGAAGGAAAGAGACCCGTCAAACACTACAGGGATCAAAAGCATTTACAATGCCATTTTCACAAATAAATCTGCTAAACGGGGTGGCCTAAATCCTATTCAGTATGTCTTGGACCAATTAATCAAGAAAGAATATCTCCATAATTACCGTACAAATCCAGACACCAACGAAATCACAGATATTCTTTGGGTTCATCCAAAAAGTCTAGAGCTGTTTGTCAACTTTTCGTCTGTGTTCATCATTGATGCCACATACAAGACCAATGAGTATCGGATACCACTATTGGAGATTGTGGGTATCACATCTACAATGCGAACTTACTCACTTATGTTTGCATATCTTAGTAATGAGAGGACAGAGCAACTGACATAGGCATTAGATACCTTAAAGAAGTGGATGGTTGAAAAGAAGGCATCGTTGCCATTGATATTTGTTTCAGATCGGGATTTGACGCTTATTAATGCCATTGAAACTTGTTTTCCCAATGCACGTCACATTCTTTGTATTTGACACATAAACCAGTGCGTAATGAAGAAATGCGCCCCTATGCTTGGTCTGGAGTGACAACATTTTTATGCATCATGACACTCACTCATTAATTCATCGACACAATGGTCTTACCAGCAGAAGTGGGATGTCATGCGTAAGGAGTATCAACAATTCGAAGGTGTTCTAAATTACCTTTGGGATACATGGTTACACCCTTACAAGGAGCGATTTATTTGAGCATGGGTTGATACATGTATACACCTCGGGAGCAATTCAAATCAAAGGTATAGTCACTTTATAGCTTTATTATTTAAATTTTGTTCATTATTGTACTATTTCAATTCTTTTCAGTATTAAAATATAATGTATTTTTTTTATTACAGGGCAGAGTCTGCACATGCGAGACTAAAGTTATATTTGAGAGATACCATGTCATCCATACAGACATCTTTTGAAAAAATACATAAGATGTTGAGAATTCAGTTTGGGGATATTAAGAAGTCGTTCGAGAGATCTCTCAACATTCCACGCCATCAACATTTACATGATGACATTTTCAGTCAAATAAGGTGTCGAATTTCATTAGAGGCAATGGAGTTGATTTCTGGTCAACTAAAATGCATTGAGGAAGCATCTCACCAGCTAGCTGGCAGATGCAACTGCTCTATCAAAATTGTATATGGATTGCCATGCGAGCATGATCTTGCACATTACCGTTACTTTTCCATTCCAATTCCGCTTCAGATTATCAATGTTCATTGGAGGAGATTGTCGATGCACGTACATCAGTTTAATGACGAGGAAGCACAACATAACAGGACATCCCACGTTGTTGACATATTAGATGGAATGGATCCACATATGCGAGCATGATGAAGTTTTTCGATATGATAGATCCATCTCAAAGTACAGTTCGAGCTCCTTCATACAATACAGAACATAGAGGCCGACCTACGGGTAGAGATGAGCAAAGTGGACGTCGTATACCTTCTTTTGCAGATGCATCAACTTCAGGATCTAGGGTCTCTCAACCGACTGCAACATCTCGAGCGAGAGGAAGACGTGGAAGGGGGTCGAAGGTTTGCAATACTCAAATGACCCATGATCACTCTCCAGTTCCACCCATGCATGATACTTATATTGAGAAATTACCTGTGCCTCTGCAACGTTATATTTCTCACACTATTGATGTTCAACCTGATGGTCATTGTGGATTCTGGCAATAGCCGCACTAATTGGGTATGGTGAAGAAGGTTGGTTTCAAGTGCGATTTGATCTTATAGAGATTCAACAAAATAAGGATCTATATGATCAACTTTATCAGATCGAATTTGACAACTAATCTATTATTCTCATTGAATTGGTTTGAGTGGGCACTGTAAATATATTGGATGAACTTATGCCTTTGGGAATTGTCATCGCATCAAGTCAATCTTGCATCGCATACATTCGTGAGAATATTGAAAGTTGTTTTACTCACTTGCCATTAAGAACTCCTCCAGCTCCAAACCAAGAGCGCCGAGAAATAGCTCACCATGTCAGCAATCACTGCAACACATGCTCTTACATCCTCATTAGCACCACCTATTCCAACGTAATGGTGGCAACATTCATCGTTTAAAATTTTTATTTTTATATATTTTTGTGTTTTTTGTCATGTACTCTTCATTTGAAAAAAATATTTGTTTGTAAGTTATGAATGTGTTCATTATTAATTGTTAGTATTTTTGTTAATTTTTTATTTTGATCCATATTTTTATACTTTTTAAAATTTTTATAAATAATAACTCCTAAAATTTATAACTAAAAATAAACAAAAGATTATAAACATATAACAAAATATTCAAAAGAAAATAAAACTGATAAAAAAATTGATTAAAAAAAATATAAAATCAATAAAAAAAATAAAACTTAAAAAAATAATAAATTGAAAAATACAAGTATTATGAAAAAAATATTAAATAAAATTTATATAAACTTGAAAAAATATAATAAATAAAATTGATTAAAAAAGTAAAACTAAATAAAATTTATATAAAATTAAAAAAAAAGTATTGATAAAAAATAATAAATAAAATTAATTAAAAAAATAAAACTAAAAAAATTTAAATAAAATTAAAAAAATATCGTATTGATGATAAAAAATAAATTAAAAAATAAAACTAAATAAAATTAAAAATATATAAATATGAGAGCTATTTTTAAATAAAATTAATTTAAAAATCTAAATAAAAAAAAACGAAGAGGATAAAAATATCATTTCATGCGGAGAGAGAAGAGGGGTGAAATGTACCGTGGAAGTGGAAGGAGTGGGTAAAGCAGCTCTCTTCTGCACGAGAGGACGCGATGCCGGCGCACCTGCAGCAACAACACCTCGGGTCTTGTTTCGATCTCCCGCTCGTTGGCTTCGTCCTCCCCAAGATTTCGCCGGAGAAACGCCAGCAGCCACAAGAGCCCGCTGGAAGCTTCAGATGCCATGGACAGCAGTTGCAAGGCGCCGAAAATCATCGGATCTGCCTCCAGCCCGTCTCACGGCAGGAAACCTCCGTCTCGAATCTCGCTTCCGGTCCCCCGCGCGTTGCCTTCATCCTCCCCGAGCTTCCGCCGGAGAAGCGCCAGCAGCCACAAGGGGCCTTCCATCACGCAGAACCATAGTGGCGGAGGGGGGGAAGCATAGTACGCCGGCTGGAAGCTTCAGATGACATGGACAGCAGCTGCAGGGCATCGGAAATCCATCGGTACCGCCCTCCAACCCGTCTCACGGCAGAAGACCTCCACCCTCTCCCAGCGCTCCTCCACGACTCCTCGCCACATGGGAATGGCTCCTCACCAATATGTCCCCACACCACCAAGCTGGAGCTCCGGCGAGGCACCAACCTCCTTAGAGGTCCACCTCAACTGCAGCGTCTTAAGGGGACTGGCCAGGGCCACCAGTAATTCCTCAAGACCACCCACCAAGTAGTGCTCGCCCACTGAGCTCCATCTTCGTTCCCAGTCTCCATCAACGCAGCATCGTTGAGCTCCTTAGAGGTCCACCTCCGCTTCAGCGTCTTAAGGGACTGGCCAGGGCATCCAGTATTCCTCAAGACCATCTGCGAGGTAGTACTCGCCATCAACGCAGCGTCGTTAAGCTACTCACGCGCCACAGGGTCGGTTTGGAAGGAAGAACACTAAGAGCCCTGGGGGCGGGCCAGGACCCCTTCACGTCCAGCTCCTGCCGTTCATGGCGCTGTGAGAGCTCCACCGACGGCAGTTTCCTTGCCATCAGCCCGACGCCGCATCGTTGAGCTACTCGCTCGCCACAGCGTCGTTGAGCCATCCGCTTGGGGAGAAAGAAACACAGAGAGGCCTGGGGGCACTCCAGAACCCCTCTGCACCCGAATCCAACCCCTCATGGCGCTGCGAGAGCTCCACCGGCGATAGTTTCCTCGACATCAGCCCGACGCCGACGTGCTGCTCGTTTCGGCTTTCTTTCGCCTTTCGCCACAGCCAACGGTGGCCCTAAGGGAGCCCACCGTTGGTTCTATCCCTCGCAGCCCTTCGCTACCCCTGCCCCCTCCGGCGACTCCTCAAGGGGTGTCGCCGGAGGGGGAGGGGAGACCTCTCCCAGCCCCCAAGCGGAGAAGGAGCTCCCTGCCGCCGATTCTCTTAGGAACGCTAGAGAGAAGCTCTTGAAGGAGCTCCCTGCCCAAGCGGGGTGTCCTTTTGCGCTGCATGAAGTGCGCCACCAACTACGCGCACTTCGTGAAGCTGGCGAAGCGGGCGAATGGTTACACAGGAAGAAGGCCATATCCATCCTCTAGAGTGCCATGAACAGCAGCTAGACTTCGCTCCTTTCCCCTCCATATATACTTGAATATAAGAGATAGCAACTGCATGCTGTTCCCTGATGTCTTGCAATATCTCCTTTGGTTTATAAGGCGGATTATCTCTTACTCGACGCGACTGTTGTCTGCTGGTGATGAAGGTTGTGAACTCCTTCGCATGTGTGATAGCCATGTAAGGTTCTGATAGAGAATGTTGGCACACCAGAGCATTTGGCCGCATGAACCCGCCAAGGGCAACCTTCCTTTGAGCACCTGGCTACAAACCGACTGCAAACATATTTCACAATCCGAAGTTCAAAATGTAATGCTATTGCAATATCCTTCATTGTTCTTCTGCATGTTTCCACATCAGGAAATTCTTGACCAATGACCAAAGAGTGGTCGGCAGCAACTAGATTGTGACCCTGGTGGGCTACTGGCTAACGTTCAGCAAGAAAAATTAAATTTTTTTATAAGACCAGATCAGTGGCACAGTACCTTAACAGCTTGATACCCCTCATCCAATCCTGCCTAAGAGCATTTCACAGCTCAAAATGTCTATCCTTCGACATTTAAACTGGAATCCTACGTCTGGCAACTAGCAAGCCCTGCTGGAAGTGAAATAATCATATCCACTATCAAATAAATCAAATGGTAACCCTTCGACTTAGTACCAATGCTTAAAACAATTCTCAAAATCATAGCTAGGTTTTGTGTACCTAAATCCGACATTAAATCTACAAGCTAAAATATTAGCTGTCGACAAAAGTTACAAATTTTTACCAACACAAGTAACCTAGGAATGTGGAATATGCACTTCGAAACGGATATACCGCAATCAAGATCAGAACACAAAAGAAAAAACTCGAAACTTGATAATCGAGAATCAAATAGATTAAGTAATTGCACTATACATAACTCGATAGAGTTTGGAGTAGTCGAGATCTACATGATCTCGCTCGAATCAAGTGCAAGGAATCCAACAATACTCACGAGAACAATAAAACCTTAGAAATTGGCAAACCTAATAAAGGAGAAGGTGCAGCCAGGAAGATTCAAACTTGTGGCATGAAGCTGATAAACTCACACCAGGACTCTGTACATAGAAATCCAGAAAGCAATTTGAGCTCGGGCTTGCCCGAAGGACTTGTTTGGAAGGAGATAAGAGAGGTATAAATAATGAATTAATAAGAATAAATAAAGAAGAAAAAAAAGGGCGATCCTCGTTTGAAAAGAATTGAGGAAAGAGAAGGAAAGGGGAGAGAAAGGAAAGAGAACTTATATCCCTCCTTACAAAAACTCAAAATTTTTTAGCCTCCCCTCCCCTCCCTTTATTTCCCCTCTCCTCTCTCACTCCCCTCCCCTCTTCCCAAACAAGGCGGAAAGGGCAGTTGTTGGACGAGGAAAGGGAGTGGGTGTTGACTTAGGATCTGTTGATAGTACACCTTAAAATACGCACACACACTAATATGCAAAAGGAATTAGAGTGAGAAGAAAATAACTTCTTGAATACTTTATTACAACGATTGATACTCAAATACACACTTTTAAGGCTCTTTAAATAAATCACAAAGTAGGACTAATTCCACTAGTTAATCCCACGGAAAAAGAAAAATTTATCCCAATTAATCCTATGGGAAAGGAAAAATTTATCCCAATTAATCCTACGAAAAAGGAAAAACTTATCCCAGTTAATGTAAAAAAAAATATGACCTGTCCGGATTATTTGCTCACACTCTTTATCATGTCCGGATTATTTGCTCACACTACCCCTCCTAATCCTGACATGGTTCTAAATCACGGACGCCGAGTAGTTGTCGCATGACAACTAACTTCACTCTTGGCAATGTTTTAGTTATAATGTTGGCTCGTTGTTCTCCGGTATTAACAAACTCAACCACAATCTGTCCCTTCTCAACACATTCTTTGATAAAATGAAATCTTATATCTATATGCTTGCTTCGACCATGGAATACAGGATTCTTCATGAGAGTTATGGTAGATTTGTTGTCAACAAACAGAATTATTGGCTTTGACTTTACACCGGTTAATTCGTTAGCAAGGCTCCTTAACCACAAAGCATGACAGACTGCAGTTGTGGCTGCCATGAATTCTGCCTCACAAGATGAAAGCGCCACTGTCTTCTGCTTCTGTGAATTCCAGGACACCAAACTTTCATTAAAATAGAAAGCCATTCCACTTGTGTTTTTCCTTCCTGTTGGTGCAATCGGCCCAGGTCACGATTGACCAGGACTCGAGTTTGGCTTGAGTGATGTTTTGATGTGTTTTGATGTTTCGACAAAAACATATAACAATATAATTGTCATGGAAAGTCCAAGTTGGACACTTGGCAGTTGGGAAAGTCCAAGTCCTGAGTACTTGGCAAATGGAAAGTCCAACATGTGTTGGCAAGGAAAGTCCAAGCATGGGTCTTGGCAAATGGAAAGTCCAACATGTGTTGGCAAGGAAAGTCCAAGCATGGGTCTTGGCAAATGGAAAGTCCAACATGAGTTGGCAAGGAAAGTCCAAGCATGGTCTTGGCATGGAAAGTCTAACATGGGTTAGCATTTGAAGTCCAAGGGGTTTAATATTGGCGGCGTAAAGTCCAAGCGGAGTCTTGGCGGCGTAAGTCCAATGGTTGTTGGCGTAAAGTCCAAGCGGAGTCTTGGCGGCGTAAGTCCAATGTGCCTTGGCGGTGTAGACACCGTTAGCATGACATAGCCGACGGAAGCACCTGAAGGCTAGCGCGATGGATGAACAAGTCATGGATGACTTGGAGGGATCCGAGAGGCGTGAGACTGATGGAGGTGACTAGAAGGCTTAGGTCTAGGCTAAGGGTGGTCTAGCAAGTATGGGGGAACCATACTTGAGTTAAAACCTCATGTTTGAGGTGTGCCAATCGATTGGTGCCATGTGGCAGTCGACTGGACCGAGTCAACTAGGGTTTGATTGCGGGTTATGGTTTAGCGATGACCGCCATAGGTTGGCGGATCGGTGATGCTCAGCGATCGGTGATCGTGTGATCAGTCGACTGGTGCTCGAGAATTCGGCCACAGAATGGAGTCGAGACTCGACTGGTCGAGTGAGGACTCCATCAGTCGATTGATGGTCACAATCAGTCGACTGATGGTAGTTCCGTTGGACTGATCCAACGTGAAACTAGCCGTTGTCTCACGACAACAGTGGCATCAGTCGACTGATGGTCCCGATCAGTCGACTGATAGACTTTTTCCAGCACAGGTTGAAGCTATATATGGAGCTCGTGATGGAGGAAAAGAGAGCGATTTTCTTGAGCGAAATTGAAGGGGGAAGTTGGTGCTTTCCAGTCCTTCAAAGCTAGTTCAAGACAATTAAAGATCAAGCAATCCAAAGCTCTTGTAAAGTGTTTTTCCTTTACTTGCATTTGTATTTCATATTGTATTTGCTTGTATCTACTTGTTTATTGTTGTAAACATTTGTATGAGGTTTCTCCGCCTCCGACTTGTTGTCGAGAAGGAGTTTATTGATTAGTGGTGTTTGTGGCATCGCTAGGGTTCGTACGAACCCGATCCGTGGAGTAGGAACCGTGTGGTTCCGAACCACGTTATATCATTGTGTTAGCGTGTTGTGTATTTCATTATCGTTATTACTTTTCTATTTCCGCTGCGCTAACGAAATTGTAGACACGAACGCGAAAGAATTTCATCTACGCTATTCACCCCCCCTCTAGCCATTCCAACGATTTCTAACAAGTGGTATCAGAGCCCGGGGCTCTTCTACGGATTAACAACCGAGAGCTAAGGCAAAAGGCTAGAGGGTGAAGATGGAATTCCAAGACAAGCTTGGATGGGAAATCAACACTCCACCTCCATATGATCCAGAAGATTTTCCGGCATGGAGAGCAAGAATGGAAACATTCTTGATGATGAACATAGAGGATTGGTTCATCCTCGTTGAAGGCCTTGAACCCCCTAGGGATAAGAAGGGGAATGTCCTAAAATTGAAAAAGTGGACCCAAGAGCAACGCCAAAAGCTCAACACCGAAGTTAAGGTAACGAAACTTTTGGAAGATTTAATCCCTAATGATGTTTTGTGCAAGCTAGGGGATTACATGTACGCCAAGGAGCTATGGAGAAAATTGGCAAGATACCATGAGGAGAGTTCATCCTCAAGTGAAAGTGAGGAATCGGAAGTTGAGATGGAGTCAACTTCCGAATCGGAGAAAGAAGAAGTAGAAGAGGTGGAAGAAGCATCTACTTCTAGGATTGAGGAGGAGAGACCATCCTCTACACCGGAGCAACCTCAAGAAGAGCTCTCAACATCCAATCAAGATGAGGAAGCTCAAAATTTAACTCCGGCACCTACCACCACCCTAGGTAACTCAAACACTTTATTTTCAAACAAAAATCATATTATGTGCTTTGAGTGTAGGGAGTATGGGCATTACAAGAGCAAATGTCCAAAGAGGATCAAGAAAGCTCCTCCGGCGCCTAAAAGTCAACAAAAGTCAACGGACGCCGGTTCTCCAAGACAAAAGAGCAAGGAGCATGTCATTTGCTTCAAATGTCGACTACCGGGTCATTACCGGAGTCAATGCCCAAAGAAGGAGAAGAAGGGGCAAAGGGGAGCATCACAAGTAGGGGGAGCCACTAAGGCAAACCCTAAGGTATATTTAAATAATGCTCCGTCTAATTTAAAGCATGCTAGAACTAATTTTAGCAATTGTGGTATGTATCATAAAGAGCATGTTAGAAATAACAAACATATGTGTTTAGGAGCTAAGAATGTTCACCTTAAGAATAAGGAGAAATTTGGGACTAATGTCCCTAGAAAAACAATACCTAAGAAATCTATTAAGAAAATCCAAGAACATCTAGGTTTTAATCCAAAATGGACTAGGCACTCGCCAAGAAAGTCCAATGCCCAAGAGTTAAATAAAAATTCTAAAATTGGGCAATTAGAATTAGAAAACCAAGCCTTGAGGTCATGACTTAAGAAATTGGAAAAGACCCTAAACAAAATACAAAATCAATCTCAAGGGTCAAATTGTCAAACTCTTAGGTCAAGAAGTCAAAATCAACTTCTAGGACCTAAGAGTCAAAAGTCAACCAAGGGCAAGAATGGTTTGGGTCACAAACCTAAGTCCAAGGTGACTTACCATAGTGTTCCGTTTGACTATGGGACACTAACTAGGTCTAGGAAGACCAAGGTCAATGGGGAAGTCATTCCTAGAGTTGACCAAGGTTTGTGCCTATTGGCCAAGGTTTCGAAGAAACCTAGGATGGCCACTAAGAAGGTTGTTAGGGAGACAATCCCTAAGGTTAACCTAGGCAAGACCAAAATGACCAAGGCTAATAAGCCTAGGAGGGTCATTAGGAAGGTATCTAGGGAGGTTATCCCTAAGGAATATCTAATTAACCCTAGGAGCTCAAATCGATTTTGGGTTCCTAAGAGCGTGATTGATTCACGCTAAGATGGGTTTAGGGTGTGCCAACCTTGATTGGATGGGTAGTTAACTCAACCACAATAAAGGTGGCACTTTAAGGTTACTTTCAAGGTTATGGTTACTTTGGAAATATCCTTGAGTCTTAATCTCAAAGAATTATTAGGTTGTGTCAATATATATCTTGAAAACATGAAAATCAATAAAATTGACACGATCTAGATTTAGAGGTCATAGTGTGTACCTTTGATTATTGGCACACTTGGGAAGGTCATGTATCAAGAAATGTGTGGTTAAGATGTAAAGGTAATATCTAGAGTGATACTCAAGTGCCACACAACTTGATGTCTTGTATTCACCATGCTTCATATGTTTTACCATATGTTTGCATGGAAGGAATGTCTAGGATAGATTACATCTCACAAAACAAGTCTTTTACCTTGATTGTGTATTTTAACACTTAGAAAGGGTGAGATGTTAGGTTTTGGAAATCATTGAATGTTAATGTTTGCAAAAATGAGATAAAAACATTAAAATACATAAACAAATACATAAATAAAAGTATAACATCAATACATTCGAAATACAAGATCTAACGTGATAAAATGGAATAATTAAGATGATAAAATCGAGATTTTGAGAAATCGACATCGATCGGCCGATCACGATTATCGATCGATAACATCAGCCTTGCGATACGATCGGCCATCGATCGAGTGCTAGCTCCATGACTCGGGATCGAACATCGATCGATGAGATCCATCGATCGATGATATCTTTCACCAAGGCCGAAGAGGCCATCGATGAGTGCTCGGCGAGCGATCGAGTGATATGCACATCGATCGGTGATACTCATGCGCGTTCTGAAGGTTGGCGGTCGATTGCGGCGGATCGATCGGATCGGCTCGGTAAAACCGGTAATAAACCGCCATCAGTCGACTGATGCTCCACATCAGTCGACTGAATCGCATTTTTAAAACGCGAACCGCTAGGGTTCGGCGTCTTCACGCGACGAACTGTTTCTTTTTCCTCCTTCGGTCTCCGATCGCCGGCTCTCTCCGACCAACTCTTCCGGCGTACCAACCTTCCAAAGTCCTAGGTTTGATAAACAAATCTCTCCTCTTCCATTTTTGACCTATCTTGTAGCCCTAGTTCACGCGATTTAGGGTTTATTGCTCTTGTTCCGTTTAGGGTTCCGGCAGCTGAAGCTTTCCGGCGATCCTCAGCAACATTTGAGTCTTCCCTCCGGCACACACATGGCGCCTAAGTAACGATTTCTCTTTCCGAGCCCTAATTTTCATTTCCATTACAATGTAGGTTTATCTAATCGTGTATTGTTGCCATTGCATTGCATATCATCACATTACATTCATAATAGGAGAGCCCGTAGGAATGATCCATCCGAGAGTGAATCTCGGTTGTACCAACCTATGTTGGTTAGGTACATCGATAGGAATTTTTTCAATAGGCATTGTAGTGACGTCATGGAACTAATTGCATACTACAATTTGATGAAAATCGTCTTGTGCACGCATCCAATCAATGATGACCTTATTAAGGAATTCTATCAAAACCTTAAAAAGGTGGATGGCGACCTACATACACTACTCGCGTTGCAAAACGCGAGTTAGAGTTCACTCCTGCGATACTGCAGGAGTTTCTCGAGTGTAGGCCTTCAGATGACACCTTTATCTTTTACCCTACCATGGACTTTCCTCTACCTGAGCCTTTTTCCCATATCTCTATGGAGTCCATGCATGAGCATATTTTTGGTTATCCTCGTCCATCGCCCGAATCTATTTCCTATCACCGAGTTATACACTTTGACAATGTCCTTTACAAGGTCATTGTTGGGTGTTTTCTGCCCATTGTCACTCGGGGTCTGGCCAAGATTCGGCCTCCTCATCTCTTTCTTCTATATGTTATGCGTCATCAGTTAGACATAAACTTTGCATTGAACATTTTCCACTGCATTGTGCATTTCACTTCTGCATAAGGGAAAGTGCATATGCCATTTGGTCATATCATCACAAAGATGGCTCGACTCCGTGGCGTCGAACATCCATAGGGGCTCTCTGCGACAGCTATCGGAGGTGTACGACTGTATATCAGTTCGTAACTTCTCATTAGCGAAGCTACGGATGGGCGCTGGACAGATGGAGTTGGCGCCACGACCACCACCCAGGGCGCACAGACAGCCTCCTCCGCCGCCCAGAGAGGCGACAGAGGACCACGAGGATGCAGAGTCCACTGATGAGGATGACGGATGCCTGGCAGACACATCGGCCAGTCCATCGATTCGTCGTGGCCATTTGAGTCCGGTTCAGATTATCGTGACCGGTGGACTCTAGGGTGCCGAGAGATCTTGGCGAGCCGGGCATCCTTCAGGCCGCGGCTCGATAGGATGGAGGAGTCCTGTGGCGCATAGAGCGAAGATCACTCGATATGCTAGAGATGATGCGGGCTGGACTCGAGTCGTGACCTCCTCATGCCGCCACCTCTGCTGACGACGATTAGAGGATATTAGATTTTTGGTTGTCATTTTGTAGTGAGATTGAGCATAGCCAATCTCCATTTTGAATGTAAAAGACAAATTTTAAGTTAAATGAAATCTTTGCTTCTGAAAAAAAAAAAATCTTGTGTGTATGAATGAATATTTATATAATTGTATTGCTATCATATACCATGTCATGACATTGTTTAGGATTAATGTAAATGTCATGTGTTCTTAGATTTCATATTATGCCATGACATCATGATTATGAGCATGTGTTTATCTATATCATCTCTAATGCCATAATCACTCGTGCATTTAAGATATTTTGATTAAAATTGATTTAAGGACTATGCCATGACTTGGAGTCCCATTTATAAGGGAATCAAGTAGAGTTGTCTTAGGAAAATGCATAAAACCCTAGATTAGGGAGAACAAAACCCACATCTCACATCTAATTGACATGTATGTGTATGTATACACCCTAAATACATGTGAGATGCTAGGATAATAGGTTAGGTTCAAGGTGCATCGGTAGTGCATCTAGATGAACTTAAACTTATTTTAATTATCACCAAGAATCATAAGGAAAGCTAATATACAAGCTATGTATATTTAGCCAATAAATTATGGTCCAAGATAAGGTTTTGAAAACATTTTAAAATCATTTTGAAAAACCTTGGTGAAGTCTATCTTTTGATAGCAATCACCATTGATGAAGTTGATACAAAGTAGGGCCAAAACATTGAAAATTTCAATGTTTTTGAACTTTGTACCAATGTCACTATTTAATGGGTAAAATAATTTTCAAATATTTTTCACCCATTGTATTAGTCATAAGTATTATACGTATCTAATTTTGTGATTTTTCGTTATACGTATAATTAGTTATGATTTTTCAAAACTCATTTCGATTTAGAAAATCGGGTTTTGATTATCGATGATCGCTTCTACGATGATCGATGGCGCGTTGACTCGATCAGTTTATCACTCATTGTTGCTTCGTGCGGATCGATAGACACATCACCGATCGTAGCCGAGTAGTCGATCGATATTGATTTGGGGTAACCAAAAGTTGTTTAACCCGATTTTAGCTACGATTATGATCCCTAACCACTCCTAACCCTAGGATATGCTTTGGGAAGCATTATAAAGGGTGTAAATCCATTGGATATGGATTAGGAGAGTTGTTTAGGGTTTGTATCAATTCTAAGGTGTGGAAAGCTCAATGTTGAATTTCTAACCTTAGTTTTGTGATTTAAAGTTCCTATTGGCTTAGGGACTTCCCAAGGACATTGTTGGTGCAATGGTCAAGGGGAGCAAGCCTTTAGGGGAGATATCCATCTTGGGATGATGGATGTGTTTTTCTCCTTGAAGGGAAGAATGTTATCAATTTGGGAAATTGATGGATTTTTAGAAACCCAATTTGGAAATTGGGAGAGTGAATAGGATTGCCTCTCTTGAGTGATATGAGACTTATCACTAGGAAGATGGTAGGCATCCTAGGTATTTTGAACCAAGGGGAGATTGTAAGATCTCATTGGGACATGAGACATTGACCTCCTTGGAGAGAAAACCTTTTTGATGTTAGTCAAAAAGGGGGAGAATGTTTAGGGGAGAACATTTGGGATAATTGATAAAGGATTTGAGTTAGTATTCTAACTCAATTATTTGTTTGGTTTTTGTCAAACATCAAAAAGGGGGAGATTGTTGGTGCAATCGGCCCAGGTCACGATTGACCAGGACTCGAGTTTGGCTTGAGTGATGTTTTGATGTGTTTTGATGTTTCGACAAAAATATATGACAATATAATTGTCATGGAAAGTCCAAGTTGGACACTTGGCAGTTGGGAAAGTCCAAGTCCTGAGTACTTGGCAAATGGAAAGTCCAACATGTGTTGGCAAGGAAAGTCCAAGCATGGGTCTTGGCAAATGGAAAGTCCAACATGTGTTGGCAAGGAAAGTCCAAGCATGGGTCTTGGCAAATGGAAAGTCCAACATGAGTTGGCAAGGAAAGTCCAAGCATGGTCTTGGCATGGAAAGTCTAACATGGGTTAGCATTTGAAGTCCAAGGGGTTTAATATTGGCGGCGTAAAGTCCAAGCGGTAGTCTTGGCATCACAAATCCAATGGTCCAGAGTTGCATCGTCACTAGGACGGGCGGGAAGAGGCGCGGTCCAGAGTTGCATCGTCACTAGGACGGGCGGGAAGAGGCGCTTCGAGGACATTTACAAGCTTTTCACCTTGAGAACAATTCTCAAGTTTCTAAGCCAGTCCAAGAAGTTCGGCCCAGTCAATTTATTTGAATCCAAAATGGAACGCAAATTCAAACACATCATGATCAATATATTAACTTAGAAATACAAAACGAGCATATATGAGAAAGATGATTTTAAAAATGCATCAATATACATTTATAAATCCCATTCATTTTTTGAATTTCAAAAACCCCAAAATCACTTCGGGAGATTGTAGGTCCATCTCCGAATGGGCTGATATCCATCATAGTTATGAACAACCTTGGAGAGAGTCCAACAAGCCATTCATAACTACGACGGTAGGTATCATCTATACCGATTGCATATCCCGTATATGCAACTATCACAATGTGCTATCAACTAATTGAATGTTCACACATACATCGGGTTGTTAACACATTAACAAGTATGCATCATATGCATAGCACCCAACTTCACCTCCCTTTACATCGACCTTGGAGAGAGTCCAACAAGCCGATGCTCCAGGTTAAAGCCAACCCATTAATCGGGACATAGTTTTAATATGGTTAGAGCGCATTCAACCAATTAGCCCAGCTTGGAGAGAGTCCAACAACCAAAGCTAACGATTGACCTCTGACTCTTACCATATTAGTATTAAACTATTCCATGGTTTGAACATATTCGAGTTCGAGCCGGGCTTGAGAGAGTCCAACAACCCAAACAAGAAAGCAGAACTGGTTCTAACCATATTAATGGAAGGTGTAGGCTTTAATATTGATTAAGGGTTTTTATGTCTCATCCTCTTTGCATGCAAATAACTATTATCTACATGGCATGACATACATGGCATACATCTACATGTCACGACACGCATGACATAATGTTATGCATCTAATGCAATTACATGGCATCCAATTATGTCATGTATATAATTTCCTTATATGTCATAACTATTTATGGAAATAAAATATGTTTAAGATTTGATTCTCCAAATCAAATCATAATTAAATTAGGAAACAAATTTCCAAATCTAATCACATATTTTATTCATGGAATTATTTGATTAAGGAAAATCTATTTAGGAAACCAATTTCCTAAATCATTGAAACTACTTATGGAAATAAAATATTTTTAAGATTTGATTTCCCAAATAAAATTATGATTAAATTAGGAAATAAATTTCCAGAATCTAATCAAATATTTTATTTATGGAAAATATCAATTTCCATAAATACTTCCAACTTTCCAAAAGTGGAAGATTTCCATAAATACTTCTAGACTTTCCAAAATTGAAAAATTTCCATAAATACTTCTAAATTTCCAAAATTTAGAAAATTTCCAGAAATACATTATGACTATCGCAAAACCATTTTTACGATTATGTCGAAACACAACCTGGGCTCTGATACCACTGTTGGGTTTCCGGCACCGCGACGTGTGTGTGTTCGATCATGTTTCGTAAACATGAGCACAGCGGAAGCAATTAAAATAATAAATCTATATTTATTACAACACACACAACACACACATGCATATTACAACAAGTGTAGACATAACCGTAAATTAAAATTTGCAATAAAAGAAATTTATCTACGTTATACCTTTCGTATGACGTGTAGCGGGAACGGCATCAACCGGAACGATCCTCGTAAGAATCGTCTCTATCCGTATCCACGCCGAGCTCCTCGGGATGACTTCGCTAAGCCACGAGCTTCCGTCTTTTGCGGGTTACTAGCCTCGTGTTGAAGACGACGTGATCGAGAGATGATCACGATCCGAATCCAAATTCGGATCCTAAAACGAGTTCTCAAAACTCGCTTCTCCGGAGAGGTATTCGTCAACCGTTTGACGAATCCTTCGTCCCCACCTCAGAGGATTACCGGAGATCAAATTCCCGGTAAGTTAGCCGCTGTCGGAGCACTAACCGTCGTCCAAACGAGCGCCCGACAACAAAGAAACAAGCTGTCGAAAAACTGGACAGCTTTTGTGGAGGAATAGAGGCCGGCCAAAGGAGATGTGGAGCTCACCTTATCACCGAACCCACAAGAGATCACCGAGGGTCGCGAACATCGCCGGCTGAAGCTTGGATGCCGGCGGCAAGGAGGTGGCAGCAGCTCCATGAAGTTGGCGGCAACACCATGTTGGGCGGCAACAACAAAAGGAGGCTAGGGTTGGGCGGCCAAAACTTCATTAGCTTTAGGGTTAGGGTTTAAGCCCTATTTTATAGAGAACTAATTCTCTTAATGGTTAATGGATCATATCCATAAAGCCCGTTAACCCGCTCCATTAAGATAAGTTAAAATAAACCAAACCATGATGATTTATTTTAAGTTAAAACGAACCGAACCAACTTTTGGTTCATTCGTTTAAAATAAACCAAACCCTTTGGTTTATTCTCATCCATTAGATTAGAACCAAACCATTTTGGTCCATCCATTATGTCTTCATAAGACACGGCCCATCCACGCTTCCATTGCGACTGAAACAATTTCATGCTCGCTTTATGTTTGGTCCAACCAAACATAGTTTCTCTCGGTCTGAGAATCCCATTCTCAAGTTCGTTTTAAATCCTTTGGATTACACTCGTTGTGCGTGTGACCAAATAGGTTCTCGGTTTATGTTGGCCGTCTATAATTAACCATTAATTATAGAACGATCATGAGTGGCACCTAGTAGTACATCATGATCCCCAATTAACCAAAAGATCAACGGTTGATCCAGAACTATTTCTGAAACCCTTCAAAGAACTCGAATGATTCGTGCCCCATTCCTTCACTCATCTTATACCCACTTGGTTCAGACATGGTCTATTGTGTCAGTCCCCACTAGGCTGACTACGTCACACCTAGCCCAAGTATCATTTCCTCGTCCTACGGATTCTAGTTACTCCACATGTATCGAAGAGTACCTTACTCTAAACATGTAATGCTTTGGCCAAAGAATTTAGTAACAATCCGACGAGAGGCCATGGGTATACATCTCCTCGCAAGGAGTGGTGAATCCTTTATAGGCTATTCAAACACCTTCGATCACTTCGACTTATACCCAATCATCCCGGGTCCACATCTCCTCGGAGATGTTTGCTTAAGATGTCAAAGCAAAAGTCTCCATGATCAAGATGACTTGAATACCGCAAGTCAAAGGAACATCGCACTTAAGCCACGGTAAGAACTTCATTGACATATCTATATATGCAGAGAACCATATGAAGTCTTACGACTGGTCACTCCAATGAACTAGTTACCATAACTAGCATCCACGATTAACTCCGGACATCACTATGTCTCCGGCCGGTGAGAATCGGTTGCTTGGATACACCAAGGAGTATACCTCGTGCTAGTCTCGCGAATTGATGGTGTCCAAATCCATCAATTCATCGACTAGGATAATTCCGATACATCACAATTACACATGTAGAGATACTCACTAGTTGTGATCCAATCACAAATTCTCTCATGCTGTGAATCGTATCGTGGACATTCAGTAAATGAGTTTAAGATCCAATCAAATACATTAAACATGTATACTCAAATAGTGAATCTTCATTTATCATATAAATGGTTCATACATAAGGCGATTGCCTTAGGACATCTCTCATATATTACTAACAAAGTCCAAGTTGGACACTTGGCAGTTGGGAAAGTCCAAGTCCTGAGTACTTGGCAAATGGAAAGTCCAACATGTGTTGGCAAGAAAAGTCCAAGCATGGGTCTTGGCAAATGGAAAGTCCAACATGTGTTGGCAAGGAAAGTCCAAGCATGGGTCTTGGCAAATGGAAAGTCCAACATGAGTTGGCAAGGAAAGTCCAAGCATGGTCTTGGCATGGAAAGTCTAACATGGGTTAGCATTTGAAGTCCAAGGGGTTTAATATTGGCGGCGTAAAGTCCAAGCGGTAGTCTTGGCATCACAAGTCCAATGGTTGGCGGCGTAAAGTCCAAGCGGAGTCTTGGCGGCGTAAGTCCAATGTGCCTTGGCGGTGTAGACACCGTTAGCATGACATAGCCGACGGAAGCACCTGAAGGCTAGCGCGATGGATGAACAAGTCATGGATGACTTAGAGGATCCGAGGCGTGAGGCGAGGTCATGGAGGTGACTAGAAGGCTTAGGTCTAGGCTAAGGGTGGTCTAGCAAGTATGGGGAACCATACTTGAGTTAAAACCTCATGTTTGAGGTGTGCGGTCGGCGTGCCATGTGGCGATCGACCGACCGAAATCAACTAGGGTTTATTGCGGGTTATGGCCTGCTGATGCCATAGGTTAGCGGTCGTGATCGTGTGATCAGTCGACTGGTGCTCGAGAATTCGGCCACAGAATGGAGTCGAGACTCGACTGGTCGAGTGAGGACTCCATCAGTCGACTGATGGTAGTTCCGTTGGACTGATCCAACGTGGAACTAGCCGTTGTCTCACGACAACAGTGGCATCAGTCGACTGATGGTCCCGATCAGTCGACTGATAGACTTTTTCCAGCACAGGTTGAAGCTATATATGGAGCTCGTGATGGAGGAAAAGAGAGCGATTTTCTTGAGCGAAATTGAAGGGGGAAGTTGGTGCTTTCCAGTCCTTCAAAGCTAGTTCAAGACAATCAAAGATCAAGCAATCCAAAGCTCTTGTAAAGTGTTTTTCCTTTACTTGCATTTGTATTTCATATTGTATTTGCTTGTATCTACTTGTTTATTGTTGTAAACATTTGTATGAGGTTTCTCCGCCTCCGACTTGTTGTCGAGAAGGAGTTTATTGATTAGTGGTGTTTGTGGCATCGCTAGGGTTCGTACGAACCCGATCCGTGGAGTAGGAACCGTGTGGTTCCGAACCACGTTATATCATTGTGTTAGCGTGTTGTGTATTTCATTATCGTTATTACTTTTCTATTTCCGCTGCACTAACGAAATTGTAGACACGAACGCGAAAGAATTTCATCTACGCTATTCACCCCCCTCTAGCCATTCCAACGATTTCTAACACTTCCATCGAGATCGCCAGCTAAATCACTATCCGAGTAGCCGAATACACCAACTTCCTGGGGTCTTTTTATGTAAACAAGTCCAAAGTGGATTGTACCTTTCAAATACCTGAAAATCTATTTGACCGCCTTTTGATGCATGATTGTAGGCCTCTCTATGTATCTACTTGCCATTCCGATAGAATATGATAGGTCCGGTCGTGTGTGTAGCAAATATGTCAGACAACCAATGATGTGCCTATACTCCGTGGCGTCAATTGGAGTCCCTTCCAAGTCTTTATGCAGCTGTGTCTTGGGTTCCATTGGATGCTTTGTGGCATTACAATCTGTCATCTTGAACTGAGATAGAATTTTCTTGGCATAAGCTGATTGTTTAAGTAAAATTCGGCTCTTCTGTTGCTCCATTTCAATACCTAAGTAGTAGGAGAGAAGACACAAGTCACTCATCTCAAATTCTGTCATCATTTGTTGTTTGAACTTGTTGATTTTTTCTGTGCTACTTCCTGTCACGATGAGATTGTCGAAATACACTCCAACAAGTATACTTGCTTCTCCTTTACCTCTTGTATATATTGCATGTTCTTGAGTACATTTCTTGAAACCAAGCTCTTCCAGACTCCTGTTCAGTCGTATGTTCCATGCTCGTGGAGCTTGCCGTAGTCCATAGAGGGCCTTGGACAGCCTGTACACCTTATGTTTCTGATTTCGTACCTCAAACCCTTCCGGTCGAGTGACATATATTTCTTCTTCTAACTCTCTGTTAAGAAATGTTGACTTCACATCTAGATGGTGTACCTCCCAGCTTTGATTTGCCGCAAGCACAAGAATGACTCAAATAGTGTCAAATCTAGCGACAGGTGCAAACACCTCTTCAAAGTCAATGCCTTGTCTTTGTACATAGCCTTTAGCCACCAATCTTGCTTTGCGTTTAACGACATTCCCCACTGAATCTTTCTTCAATTTGAACACCCACTTTAGGCCGATAGATTTGTGGCCTAATGGGAGCTCAATTAGGGTTCAGGTCTTGTTCATCTCAATAGATCTCAGCTCTTCTTCCATTGCTTCGTACCAGCAAGCCTCGGTTGCAACATCTTGGTAACATGTCGGCTCTTTAGACATCATCACCATCACCTTATTCTCTTCTTCGTCAATACCAACTACTTCCTCAGTGTTGGCATAGATATCGACAATGGATCTAAAACGGACTGGCCCTTCATGAGACTCGAGTGTGTTTGTTATCAAAGGCGAGGTAGCTGCATGGGCGTTCGATGGTGGTGTAGATGGACTTGATACTCTTGGCATGGGTACTACGGTTGTTGCCGGTGGTGTGATATCTTCCGCCCCTGCCTCAATGTTTGCTGCAACAGTCACCTCGTCGATGTCGAATGCATCCATCATAATAAACTTCGATAAATTTTCTTCATTGTTAGTACTTGCACTCCATGCCCACTCACAATTTTCTTGAAACATTACATCTCTACTTACTTGTAGCTTGCCATGCCTTGGATCAAAGAGACGATGAGCTTTGCAACCTTCCTTGACACCCAAGTATACCTTGTGGAGAGTCTTTTGATCATCATTCTTGCATTCGAACACAATCGTCCCCTTACCCATGATCTCAATGGTTGATCCATCGCCAAACCTCACCCTCCAGGTGATGGTTTCATTTAATTCTTGAAACTTCTCGTGATGGTCAGTCATGTGGTTGCTGGCACCGTTGTCAAGGTACCAGACGTCTTTATCTTCTCTTTTCTTAACGCCGCAGTACATCTCCGGTAGCAACCTTTCTTCACTAAGCAGAATGGTATCCTGCCACTCACGGCTAGTATGAGACTCCTCGTGGGACACGGTCATCATCAGTGTTGGCTCTTCATCGGTGGCACACTCTTCATTGGTGGCGCAAGTGAGGTAAGCCTCATCATCACGACGCTTGTTGTAGCACTCGGACGCATAATGCCCCATTTTCTCACAATTGAAACACTTTATATATCTCTTGTCACGAGTGTCTCTATCGTTGTCGCTAGTGCCTTTTGAATTGTCTTGGCTTGGCGTACCATGACCACAACTGTGCCCTTGCCCACGCCCATGCCATTTGCCATGACCAGGGCTCCTGGACCCACACCCCTTGCTTCCTGACGAAATGTCCTCATTGCTCTCCTTCTGTCGCATTTGCCATTCGACATGAGTAAGTAGGAGCTCACCTTCAATGTCGTTGGTGTTGGCGCGTAATCGTAGTGTTCGTTCTTCGTATGCCTTCAGTCGTCCTATAGTCTCCTCAAATGGTATTGTCTCAAGGTCATGGAACTGCTCAATACTGACAACAACAGGAAAGAATCTATCAGGGACAGAGTCGAGCAACTTCTTTACCAAAGAGGAATCTTCAAACGTGACACCAAGAGTGGAGAACTTGCTGCTCATGGCGCTGAGTTTGCCAACAAACTCGTCAATCGTCTCGGTCTCCTTCATCCGGAGGGCGTCGAACTCGCTCTTCAACATTTGTACACGTGCCTTCTTTACTCGGTCACTACCAAGGTACCTCATCTTGAGGCTGTCCCAGACTTCCTTCGCTGTCTTCTTTTTTGCGATCTGAAGAAGGATGTCTTCAGGGAGACACTGCAAGATGTATGCTCGCGCCTTTTTGTCCTTCTTTGCATCCACCTGGGCTCCTTCCGCTGACTCCACGCCTCCCACACTCTTTGGGCATCAAGAATCGCTTCTGTCTTTATTGCCCATACAGTATAATTGTGAGGGCTTAACATCGGATAGGGAAATGATACTCTGCTGTTCTCCTTCGTAGCAGCTTGTGGGAAACCCGACATTTTGTGGAATCGTGGATTCTTGGGTGTTCTATACTATCTTGCTCTGATACCAAATGTTGGCTTAGGATTTGTTGATAGTACACCCAAAAACACGCACACACACTAATATGCAAAAAGAATTAGAGCGAGAAGGAAATAACTTCTTGAACACTTTATTACAACGATTGATACTCAAATACACACCTCTAGGGCTCTTTAAATAAATTAAAAAGTAGGACTAATTCCACTAGTTAATCCCACGGAAAAAGAAAAATTTATCCCAATTAATCCTACGGAAAAGGAAAAATTTATCCCAATTAATCCTACGAAAAAGGAAAAACTTATCCCAATTAATGCTGAAAAAATGTGACTTGTCCGGATTATTTGCTCACACTCTTTATCATGTCCGGATTATTTTCTCACAGTGGGAGGGCGGAGAGTTGCTCTAGTTCACTTAAATACCCTCCTAACCCATGATGCATTTGTCGGTCCGAATCACACTCGGATCAAACCGGGTTGGGATTAAGAAAGGGGCGTCGAATGGGAATCCAGGATTATTTTCCCTCCGGCTTGGATACTCCATGGATGGCAGGCTTGAGTGCTAATATGGCTAAATCAAGCATCTATATGGCAGGAGTGGATTCAAGCACCCGCGAAAGTTTGATTCATATCACTGGGTTCAAAGTAGGGGAAATGTCATTTAGATACTTAGGGATACCAATTGCTTCCCAGAAACTGAAAGTCACTGATTATTGCACACTACTGGACATCCTCATGAAGAAAGTCAACTCATGGCCAAAAGCCACATTGTCATATGCAGGGAAAAGCCAGCTAATAGCCTCAGTTTTACAAGGAATAGAATGCTACTGGATGTCAATCCTGCCAATCCCGATAGGAGTAATAGAAAGGATATATGGTATCTGCTGATCACTTATGTGGAATACGAAGAATCTCCCGGTAGCGTGGAAGACAATGTGCAAACCCAAGGAAGAAGGAGGATTAGGACTAAGAGACTTGAAGGCATGAAATATGGCATTATTAGCCAAGGTCCTATGGCGGATACAAGAGAAGCAAGACACGCTGTGGATACGGTGGGTCCATCATGCGTACATACAGGAAGGAGACATCTGGGGATGGCAAAGTAAACATATATACTCACCGCTCATGAAGAAATTAATATGGATAAAAAACACCATCCTAGGCACTACAAACACTGCAGTGGCAGCAAGCCAGTGTCTAACAACATGGTTTGGTCAGGGCAAAGGCGGAGTTAGGAAGGCATATGACTACTTCAGGCAAAGTGGAGCCAAAAAGTCTTGGACAATAACAGTTTGGCAGAAGGATATACAACCTAGTCACAGATTCACACTGTGGATGTTGGGCAATGGAAAATTATCGGTCAGAGCAGGGAAAGAATATATGGAGGACAAACAATGCATTTTCTGTAAACAGGAGGAGGAAACCATGGAACACATTTTCTTCAAGTGTGAACAAATACGACTACTATGGAGCAGGATTAGAGGATGGCTAAGGATGACAGAAGCGATGGTAACTTACCGATGTATGTTCAGAATTTTCAGATCACGGTACAAGAAAGATACGCCTATGAATCGAGCCCGACACCTAGCAATGTCAGCACTAATCCACATAGTCTGGAGGCAGAGAAATTCAAGCAGATTTGAAGATGAGAAGTTTGATGGAGACCTAATCTTTCGCAAGGTGCAGATCCATGTGTATAGAACGATGGAGGACAACAACATATCACTGGCAGTAGAGATCACATGAAACCAGGGTAATAACTCACCCCCCCCCCCCCCCCAACTCACTTGACCTCGTAATCTCTCACCCCTGCTTAAGAAATCTTGCAGTTCCTGTCCAGGCCACATCATCCACATTGCCTCTCCTTACATCTGGGTTACCTCCTAACTCCAAAACACCCCACTCCATAAAGCTTCTACTTAATCCCAGTGTAGTTCCTCTATTTTACTCCAATCCCAGGACAATTCCTCTCCTTACCCAATCCCAGGACAATTCCTTTTCTCTACTCCAGTCCCAGGGCAACTCCTCTTCTTTACTTCAATCCCAGGGCAATTCTTATATTAACCCCAAGTCCAGGGCAATTCCTCTTCTCTCTCTTTCCTATCTCAATTCCTTTGCTCAACTTCAGGGCGGTTTGCTCAACTCCAGAGGAAAAAAAAAAATCAGATCAGAGCAGTTTTCTCAACTCCAGGGCGGTTTGCCCAACTTCAGAGCAATCAGAGCGGTATTGGCAGAGCGGTATTGCCCAGGGGGGTTTTGCGCAAAGAAATTACCTCGTATGTATTGCCCCGAAGGCGATTTGCGAAAAGAGTAATCTCGGCGATTTTGGCGGCGCCAGGCGATTTCTCAACTCGAGTGGTTTGCCCAACTTGAGCAAGCGGTATTGCCCGAGGCGGTTTTGCGCAGTAACCTCGGCGGTATTGCCCAGGCGATTTTGCGCAAAGAGTAATCTCCTCGAAGCGATTTGAGTGGGCGCCCGAGGCGGTTTTCTCAACTCGGCGGTTTGCCCAATTTGAGCAATCCGAAAGCGTATTGCGCGTGTGCCCTAGGGCGATTTTGCGCAAAAGTAACCTCCCAGGGCAGTTTTCAAGGGTGGTGTCAGGGAGGTTTGCTCCCACATCCATGGCAAATTTTGAGCGTACCTTTTCCCAAATCCAGAGCAATCAGAGCGGTATGGCGCCAGAGCGGTTTGTTCAACTCCAGGGCGGTCTGCTCAACTCCAGGGCAGTTTTGCACAAAGAGAAACCTCCCAGGGTGATTTTGGAACACGAATACCCCATTCCAGGGCGATCAGGGAGATCTAACACCCCAGAGCGGTTTTGCGCAAGGAGCAGAAAGCCAAAGCAGTTTGTTTCTTAAAGCCAGGGCGGTTTTGGCCAGGGCAGTTTTGAACTACCCTTTCTCTCAAATCCAGGGTCATCAGGGCGGACTCGCACAAAGAGCACGACACTCTCAGCTTCGGGTGGTTGGACCAGATCAATCCTCCCAAATGCAGACCAGACCAGTCCCAGCTCCAAAAATGCCTCTCATCTCCAAGGATCCAAGATGCCAGGGCAATTTTATCAAGACGAAGCGGGTTTAACTTCTGGGCAGATTTGATCAAAAAAAAAAAAGAAAAGAAAGGTGAATAGGCCAGCCTATAATAGCCTATCTAGTCCGTAGCAAACGACTACGGTAAAGACACTCTAAATCCGTTTATGGCTGAGGCTTGGCCAATAAGCCTAGTAGAGGTGAATAGGCCCACCTGAATGGCCTATCTAGTCCGTAGCAAACGACTACGGTAAAGACAAGGCAAATCCGTTGACGATTGGTCACTTACCAAAAGTGGCAAATATTCGATGATCGTTGCACAAACTCCACGGCGAAGATGGACATGGATAGACAATCCGAGAAGGGACACATGAAGTGACGGACGCAAAGAGATAATATGGATGAGAGAAGGAAACACGGGAGATACACTCGCACTGTGCAAGTGAAAGGGCGGAATATGGATGCATCTATGAGCCTATGTAACCATGAGAGATGTAGTATACATGAGAGTTGAGATACCCATGAGAGCACATGTACACCCCCCTGCATGCATCTCAGATCTGACACATCGTCAGACATGACATGAGAATGCATCCCAGGATTTTGTATGATCGTGCTATCTTTGATGATATATATTTACCTTTCATCAAAAAAAAAAGAAGAGAGTAAGATCGAGAATACGACGGTAAATGAATTAAGAGTTCACGAACCAATTTAGCATTTCTCATATTTGTTCAATAATTTAAATTCAATTTATTAATATTCGTGAATCGTATTGATAAATAGTATTTGTAAATGTGTTTATTGTTCGTGAATAATATTCTTGAACGAATTGATAAACTATATTCATAAATGTAACTTATAAATTATATTCACGAATAAAATTTATAAACCATATAATATGTTCATGATCAAATTTGTTTATCAACTTATTAGCATGCTTGTTTATACTTGTTTTGTTTGAATTTTGAGTTTACTATAATCTTAATACGTTAAGATAATTAGAGTCGGCCCTAGGGAAGTTGTTAGGGTTCTTGTCTAGGGCTATTTTTTTTTTAATGTTTTATATAGCTTAATTTTTAAATTTTACAGTGAAGATTAAATTTGAAAAACATAACCAACTTTGACGATAACATATATATATATTTGCCAACTTAAATAAATAACAATAAAAGTTATATACAAATTATAAGTTTATAATTTTATGGAAGTACTAAAATCTAAATAATTAATTAAATTATCTAACAAATAAAATAAATTGTATACGTATAGACTAATTTATCAAAAATATAATTTTATGATTCTAATTATTTTTTATTAAAAAAATATCTTTTCTATAGTCCAGTTACAATATACAAAAAAATATTTTATAATTTATAAATAATCATATTGGAGAAAATTAATTCTTTTATAAAAATTTTTATTGAATTTTAAAAATTATTGCTTAATAGGATCAAAATTTATAACGATAAAAAAAAATTATTTTTTGAAGTAGTAGTTTTCATGTCAATTAATAAATTAGATTGTATTTTAAAATTGAGATTGAATTAACACTAATTGATTAGGCATTAAAAAATTGTATAAAGATGATGCTATAACATAATTGTTTAGGCATTAAAAAATTGTATAAAATACCAAATTTTATTGAAAAGGGTAAAAAATAACTTCATTTTGCTCCAACTTCTGCAAGTATCGGTGAATTGCCAAACTTCAAATATGATGAAGAGAGAATTAGAGAAGTCATGTCTCACATGATTAATCATGTTGTATGAATTACCATTTAATTAGATCCCACGGGAGGGTCGGGTAGCTAGCATTACGACAGACTTGCTATAATGAGTAAGGGTCAATCCTTGGAGTGTCACGTCCCGAGAGGGATACTTGTCCGACGAAAATTGGACATCACCTCTCCTGTATTGCGGACAATTGAAACCAGTATACAAGGTCCACACGACCCACTATACATCGACCAACATGACCGGAATATAAAACATAAGGGCCTCAGGCCAACAATCAAAGTAACTACGAAATATAAAAAAACCTCTAGACTTACATCTTCTGCAATCTGAGAAGGAATACACAACCACACATATAACCAAAACAAATCGAAACAAATCGTCCATAAAGACTTAATCAAGTACCACCAAAACAACAAAGAGTATAAAGTATTACAAGTTTAAAACATAGAGTCTTAGTGATAAAAATGCGGAAAACTAAAAAGAAAATAACGGAGTCGTCAGATTAGGGGATTGACAACTGGACCCTCCGGAAGGCTTCATCCTGAAATAAAATAAATATCAACAGAGTGAGTAAAATTCAATGGATATCTAACAGTCATGCATGGTAAACTATAAGTAGCAATAATAATCATGCTGATACAATTTCTCAACAGAAATACATACCTGAAACTGTACATACCAGAATCACCTAAGCTAACATAAAATACATCCACATAAGTATATGTAGAATCACCAAAACAAACAATATAATATCTCCTGTATGTGCATGGCAATTATATGTAACAATTAAAAGTGCAACAAGCAATGCATATAGTAAAAACGTATGCACATGATGCAATGACTTGTGTCACCCCTGACGCCAGTCAAGCCACCGACATGTCATATGTGTCGGCCGAGTGGGTAGGGCTGTGACAACTATATACTCTGCCGTCACTACACCTATGTGACAGAGTGGACAGGATGTTGGCGGAGTATCACCCTCCTATCCCATGTATGTATATGGGGGACATCGCCTCATCTCATCTCCTTGTCTCACGACAAAAGAGGGATCCCTGTCTGCTACCACGTCGCAATACCAATAACCTGAGCGACCACCGTGGAGCCCTGACAGAGCAACTACACACACCTAAAATACCACTAACCCACGAGTGATTGTGTGTGTAGATAATGTGATTGACGATGGGCTCAACTACTAAATATTATCACCTCCTACCGAGGAGCCGATGATCGCCAGTCATGCAAAAATGCAAGATGGTGCATGTCACTAATGCATGATAAACCTATCAATCCATGGCTTCCTATGGTATGTACCAATAGGAGCCCATATCAAATAACCTAAGTACATAAGTCTATGTACACATGCAAGTTATATTCATTATTCATTCAATACCCAGTATGTAAGGTATGTCACTACTCTAGTTCTAAATAAACAAATAACAAGTATCAAAGTGATAGAGCATAATATAATAAGCATATGAAACGACTACAACACGTACTAGATAGTGACATACCAGTGCAGTTAACAAGCATAACAAACTACTACTAGCTATAGTAAACAATGCACAGCAAGATGACAATATCTAAAAGAAGATAAGTCAAAGATTCCCGCCTGCTATGAAGAATGCCAACTGTCTCTATGCCCGTGGACCTATCTCGTGATTAAAACATGCATAAAACATGATTACCATCAAATCCAAGCACACGATAACGTGCTAAATTACTACTATATAGTTTCTATATTCGCATCCTTTTATCGAATACAAATTAAAACCCCCCACTTGTACATCTAACCAAATCCCGTTAGGATTTCCATACTAACTCACCTTCCAGATTTGCAACTTCCTAACTCATGCACTATAATCAACACCCATTACGCCTTTCACAACCGTTTATAACCATTTACAACCAACATCAACCCTCACCGCCCATCTATTGCTCACTCACAAACAACCAAATCTAACTTACCCATTTCCATCTTAAATCTCACAGCCAACGACTCCCCAACAGAACCTTACAGTCATCTCAAATAGAACATCTCAGCCCTCACAACTGGCCAAACTCCAACCACTCCACTGAGAGGAGAATCCACCTCATAGATCACAATACCTTGATATACAACAAAATTCAAAAATTTACCGATGAGAGAAGAGGGTAGATAAATCTTACCAGCCCTAGAAAAATCCACCGACAGCCAATCCTTCCCTCAACTCTGCCCTGTTCGCCGGAAAAATCCCTGCCCAAATCATCGATCAACTCCAATACACTAATCTGGACAGCAGAGAAAGGAAAACAAAGGAAAAAGAGTTGTATTTACTGAAAGCTTCAACCTCACCGGCGACACTTCCCTCCCAACCACTCTGTTCACCGGTAGAAAACTACTGCTGCCTCCAAAACCTAGGTTTTAATGCTCTCCACCGACAGAGACCATAGCCTCCGATCAAACCCGCTGCAGACGTCGCCTAGCCACTGCCAGCCACCATCTTCTTCGACAGAGACCTCTACCCCAGATCAATATGCAGCGGCGACTCTGCTAACCCAACTCCCGGCCACGCACACGCTCGCCGCCGGTGAAAGCCCGCCGCCCTTGCTTGACCGGGGAGGAGATCACCAGGAGAAAGGGGTGTCGGGTGGATTTGATCGCAAGGAGTGGGTCGCAAGGAGAAGAATTGCGAAGGGAAGAGGATGTCATGAGGAATCCACGTGGCGGAAAAGAGTTGGTTCGGTAAAACTAAACCAGATTAACCCTTTATATAAGAATTAAACGTAGGTTAGATTTTTATTAATCCCTCATTAACCTAATTACCCTAATAATTTAATTATCCCCATAAATATCTCATACAGACTCCGTTTAATTTCAGAAAAATTCCTAAAAATTCTTGGAAAATTACATAAGATAATTTCTTAATTAATAATGGGTATTTTTATTTTTCGGTATCTCACATTCTCCCCCACTAATAAAAAAAATTTGGTCCCCAAATTTTCCACTCAAATGAATAATGAGTAAGAGATAGCACACTCAAGTAGCACAAGTACTGAAAGTATATTTCACGTACCTTAAGTAAACAGGTGGGAGTATTGAGCTATGATCTTTTCCTCAAGCTCCCAAGTAGCCTCCTCATCGGTGTGGTGACTCCACCTGACTTTAACAAGTCGCACAATCTTGTTTTGCAACTATCATTCTTTGTGATCCAGAATCCGTACCAGAACCTCTTCGTAAGTAGCATCAGGTTGAATGAAACTTGACATATATGATAGAATATGTGTAGGGTCTGACACATACTTCCTTAGCATAGACACATGAAACACATCATGAATACCAGCCAAGAATGGTGGTAGCACTAGGCGGTAAGCAACTGCTCCGATCCTCTCCAAAATCTCGAACGGACCAATGTACCTTGGAGCTAGCTTACCACGGAGGTTAAATCTCTTCACCCCTTTCGTGGGTGAGACTCGTAAAAATACATGGTCACCAATAGAGAACTCCAAAGGTCTCCGTCTCCGATCGACATAACTCTTCTGACGATCCTGCGCCTTTGCCATCCTTCGTCTGATAGTACGGAACAACTTTGCCTCATGCTAAGCTCTCTGGGGTCCTAGCAACTAGGCCTCCCCAACCTCCTCCCAGAGGGTGGGTGTCCGACATCGTCTACCATACAATGCTTCAAACGGGGCCATTTGGATAGCCGAATGATAGCTGTTGTTGTAGGCGAATTCCACTACTGGCAAGTGGCTGGTCCTCCCAATTGCCCCCGCAATCCATAATGCAGGACCTCAACAAGTCCTCTAGAGTCTGAATGGTCCGTTCAGACTGTCCATTTGTTTGCGAATGAAATGTTGTACTCAAACGGAGCTGTGTGCCTAAGGTCTGCTGTAGACTCTGCCAGAATTGGGACGTGAACCGAGGATCTCTATTTGATATAATGTTCAAAGGGACACCATGAAATCTGATGATCTCCCGACAATATAACTCTGCCATATGATCCTGAGAGTCGGTCTTCTGAATCGCTAAGAAGTGTGCGGATTTGGTTAGTCGGTCAACGACTACCCAAATTGTGTCATGGCCTCGTCGTGTACTAGGCAAACCCACCATAAAATCCATGGTAATGTGATCCCACTTTCACTCGGGAATAGGAATCCTTTGAAGTAGTCCGGCTGGTCTCTAGTGCTCAACCTTCACCTGTTGGCAAACTAGGCATCTAGCTACAAAATTTGCGATGTCTTTCTTCATATCGTTCCACCAATACAAATGCTTTAAATCTCGATACATGCAGGTTCCACCCAGGTGGATTGCAAATCGAGAGCGATGAGTTTCCTGGAGTAACTCCTCCATGACTGGGTGAGACTGAGGTATGCATAGTCTGCCTCGGAAATAAATAATACCTTTGTCATCTCAGGTGAACTCAGTCTGCTGTCCCGAGGTTATCTGGCTGCCAATGAACTGTAAGTGCTGATCACCAACCTAAGCCTCTCGGATTCTTGTCTTGATAGATGACTGAGCAACCATGGTAACAAGAATGCCCTGCTCTGTCGGTCCCTGCTCCTCAAGGCCCAACTCGGAGAAACCCTGAATCAAATCTGTGACTAAAATTTGGTAGCAAGTTAAAGTCCCTCGGGACTTCCGGCTAAGCGCATCGGCAACCACATTGGCTTTCCTTGGGCGGTAGCTAATGGTACAGTCATAGTCCTTCAGGAACTCCATCCACCTCCTCTGTCGGAGATTGAGTTCCTTCTACGTAAATAGATATTTGAGACTCTTATAATCAGTGAGAATCTCAAATATAACACCATATAGATGATGCCTCCAAATCTTCAAGGCAAAGATAATAGCAGCTAAATCTAGATCATGAACTGGGTAGTTTTTCTCATGCTCCTTCAACTGGCGAGAAGCATAAGAGACCATCCTGCCGTGCTGCATCAGTACTGCACCTAAACCCTGGAGAGACGTATCGATATAAAGGACGAAACTGTCGTCCCCTGATGGCAAAACTAGAATCGGTGCCGACACCAGTCTCTTCTTCAACTCCTGAAAGCTGGTCTCGCAGGCCTCTGACCATGTGAACTTCACACCCTTCCTGGTAAGGCGTGTCAACGGCATAGCAATGCTTGAGAAACCCTCAATGAACTGTCTGTAATATCCGGCTAAGTCTAAGAAACTGCGAATCTTCTGAACTGATTTTGACTACTCCCAACTGGTGACAGCCTCGATCTTCTGGGGGTCAACTGAAATGCCTTTGCTAGAAATCACATGTCCTAGAAAACCGACTAAGGATAACCATAATGTGCATTTACTGAACTTCGCATATAGTTGCTTCTGTCGAAGTCTATCCAGGACAATGTGAAGATGTTGCATGTATTCCTCTTCGGAATGAGAATAGACCAGAATGTCATCAATAAAGACAATGACGAACCGATCTAGGAAATTCATAAATTCACGGTTCATCAAGTCCATGAATACTGTCGGAGCATTGGTAAGCCCAAATGGCATTACCAAAAACTCATAGTGCCCATATCTAGTACGGAACGCTGTCTTTTGAACGTCTGAATCTTTGACCCTTAGCTGATGATATCCGGACCACAGATCAATCTTAGAATATACTGACGTACCTCTGAGTTGATTAAACAAGTCCTCAATACGTGGCAGGGATATTTATTCTTGATGGTGACGGTGTTCAACTGCCTGTAGTCGATGCAAAATCTCATCGAACCGTCTTTCTTCTTCACGAAGAGAACCGGAGAACTCTAGGGAGATATGCTAGGGCAGATAAAACCTCTATCCAAAATCTCCTGAAGCTGGATCTGTAGCTCGTCCAACTCTTTCGGAACCATACGATAAGGAGCTTTCGATGCCGGCGCCGTCCCTGGAATTAACTCAATCGTGAACTCCACTTGTCTTCTGGGAGGCAGGCTCGGTAACTCCTCTGGAAAGACATCCGGATACTCTCGGACGATAGGAATGTCCGAGATCTGAGAGTCACCACTGTCCTCGGCGCTGATTAATGATAATAGAAAACCCTGACAACTGTGTGATAGAAGCTTCCGAGCCTGAATCACAGAAATGGTCGATATGCCATCGTTTCTGATGCCAGTGAAATCCCACGAGGGTTTGTTAAGAGGATGGAACGTAACCACCCTCGTCTGGCAATCAACACTGGCATGATACGCTGTTAGCCAGTCCATGCCAAGAATGATGTCAAATTCGATCATGTCGAGAACCAACAAATCCACTTGGAGTATAACGCTGCCGAAATCTAATGGACATCCTCTAACCTCTTGGGTGACTTCTAATTTATCCCCAGAGGGCAGAGATACCATCAATCTTTGAGACCTAAGAGTGGGTAGCCTACCAATCTCCCTCAGGAATGCCCGAGAAAAAAATGAATCTGAACTACCAGTGTCAACTAACATATCAACAGAAAATGCATAAAGTAAAATCGTACCACGAAAAACAAATTCATCTGCTCGCTGCGCATCCTCTCGAATGCGCATGAATATGTCGGTTTACGGCGGGTGGAGGTGGTAAGGCCCGAGAGGTTGCGGCTATGGCTATACCCAGGCGCGAGGTGAATCTTGGCAGGCTGCGTGATCTGGAGGCTAATATAAATACTACTATTGATACGGAACCAATGGCTGAGGCTGCGACTGATATTGCACCAACAGCTGAGGCTGAGACTGATACAACACCAACGACTGAGGCTGAGACTGATACTACACCAACGGTTGAGGTTGAGACTGATACTGAGGTCTTGAAATAAAACTCTGCAACTCCATAGGGGCACTAGAGTGTCCCTGTCCATGCATGGCATAAGCAGCAACTGTCGGGGGAGCCGTCCTCTACTGGCGTTGCGAGGATTGGGATTTTTGCCCGCCTCGCTGAGGTCCCTTCTGTCCATACTGTCCTCCTTACACAGACACTCCTGAAGCCACATGATGAGCCTTTAGTGAGCAATCTCAGCTCTTTGGTCCAGGAAGTTTGCAGTAATAGTAAACTGACTGTGTCAGTGTATAGGTTGATATCATATGATCTCTGGACCCGCACCTAACACAGTGATTGTCATTAGAGGACCGCTTCTGGTTCTGTTGGTCAGACTGGGAGCATCTTGACAAAGATCGTCCGGTCTTCTGGGATTTGCCTGATGCCTCATAAGCATTCTGACCTGTCTCGCTGCTGACCCTTAGCCGATGACTACTGAGCCTGAACTGAACCCTGAGTTGGTTGTTTTCTTTTCCTTTCCGCATTTGCTCTCTGCTGAGCCGACTCAATCAGAAGAGCTCGATCTAATACCTCTCTATAAGAAGAATTCCCAAAACCTGCTAGCTTCACCTGAAGATGTCCATCTAGACCCTGAACAAACTGAAGCATGCGAGATCGGTCCTCAGCGACTAACTCCGAACATAACTTGGCTAACCGATTGAATTTAGCATTATATTCCATCACCGTGCGATTGTTCTGTCGAAGGTTCTGAAAATCTTGACGACGTGTCATATGATAAGATAGTGGAAAGTATTAGCTCTCGAAAACCTCTCTGAATTTTGTCCATGTTATCTGCTGCTTGCCTATAATCACGCGTTGCGTGTCCCACCAGGTTTCAGCCTCATCCCATAAATGGTAGACTACAAGATCTGTCTTCTCCCACTCGGAGCAAGCCATATAGAAAAAGATCCTCTCCATAGTCTCTATCCAGGACTGTGCCGCCCTCGGATCTGCCTCTCCACGGAAGAGCGTGAATTGGCCTTTCACTGACTCCGCCAAGGCTGGGATCTGAGCTCATGCCACAGTCTCATCAGTAGGATGAGTAGGGATCATTGCGGGAGCTGGCAAAACCATTGAAGTTGGTGCGGCTGCACAAGCAGGGGCAGGTATTGAGAAAGGGACGACTGGTACTACCGGTGGGGTTGTTGGGCATGCAGTAGCAGGCACCACTGGCGGAGGTGCTGCATATCCTGTAGGCATTGTTGGAGGAGGTGCCTGGTATGTAGTAGCAGGGGCTACCGATGGTACCTCCGGGGGTATAGTAGCAGGTGCTGCCGGGGTACTGCAGAAGATGTTGGTGTGGGTACCACTGGTGGTACCGTGAATACCGCAGAAGTGGGTATCTCTGGAGGAGGAATCGTCAGGGGTTGAGGGCCCAATACACCGTGGCACCATGTGAAGTCTGACCCTGTTCGACACGCTCATCCTTCATAGACCTTTCTGGCAACTGAGTAGATCTCAATGTCCTCGTGCGTGGTCGCCCTGCACCACGTCTCGGCATAAGAGCATGCCCACCTCATTTCATATTTGCTATATTATTACCCAAGTATTACTACAGATAAAAAAATCAATAATTTCACTTATTAGCCATCTAGCGATGTCCTGTCACCGCCAAGTCCCCAATACGATCTTATCGAATTATGACTCCAAAATGTCCGAAACGCCAAATCCATGGAAATCCGTACAAATATGAAAATGCACAGATTGACCTGCCAAACGTCATGAACTTCGAAAACCCAAAAAAAATCCCTTAGGAACTCGAAACCTAGGCTCTGATACCAAATAAATTGTTACGCCTCGAGAGGGGTACTTGTCCGACGAAAATCGGATAGCACCTCCCCTGTACTGTGGACAATTAAAACCTATATACAAGACCCACACAACCCACTATACATCGGCCAACATGGCCGGAACATAAAACATAAGGGCCTCAGGCCAACAATCAAAGTAACTACGAAACATAAAAAAACCTCTAGACTTACCTCTTTTGCCATATGAGGAGGAATACACAACCACACATATAACCAAAACAAATCGAAATAAATAGTCCACAACGACTTAATCAAGTACCACCAAAACAACAAAGAGTATAAAGTATTATAGGTTTAAAACATAGAGTCTTAGTGATAAAAACGCAGAAAACTACAAAGAGAATAACGGAGTCGTCAGATCAGGGGATTGACAACTAGACCCTCCGGAAGGCTTCATCCTAAAATAAAATAAATATCAACGAAGTGAGTAAAACTCAGCGGATATCTAACAGTCATGCATGGTAAACTATAAGTAGCAATAATAATCATGCTGGTATAGTTTCTCAATAGAAATACATACCTGAAACTGTACATACCAGAATCACCTAAACTGACATAAAATACATCCACACAAGTATATGTAGAATCACCAAAACAAACAACATAATATCTCCTGTATGTGCATGACAATCATATGCAACAACCAAAAGTGTAACAAGCAATGCATATAGTAAAAATGTATGCACATGATGCAATGACCTGTGTCACCCCTGACGCCAGTCAAGCCACCGACATGTCATATGTGCCGGCCGAGTGTGTAGGGTTGTGACAACTGTACACTCTGTCGTCACTACACCTATGTGACTGAGTGGACAGGATGCTAGCGGAGTATCACCCTCTTACCCTATGTATGTATACGGGGGACATCACCTTGTCTCATCTCCTCGTCTCACGACAAAGGAGGGATTCTTGTCTTCTACCATATCGCAATACCAATAACCTGAGCGACCACCGTGGAGCCCTGATAGAGCAACTACACACACACATGAAATACCACTAACCCATGAGTGGTTGTGTGCGTAGATAATGTGACTGACAATGAGCTCAACTATCAAGTAGTATCACCTCCTACCGAGGAGCCGATGATCGCCAGTCATGCAAAAATATAAGACATGTTACTAATGCACGATACACCTATCAATCCATGGCTACCTATGGTATGTACCAATAGGAGCCCATATTAAATAACCTAAGTACATAAGTCTATGTATACATGCAAGTTATATTCATTATTCATTCAATGCCCAATATGTAAGGTATGTCACTACTCTAGTGCTAAATAAACAAATAACAAGTATCAAAATGATGGAGCATAATATAATAAGCATATGAAACGACTACAACACGTACTAGGTAGTGACATACCAAGGCAGTTAACAAGCATAACAAACTACTACTAGCTATAGTAAACAATGCACAACAAGATGACAATATCTAAAAGAAGATAAGTCAAAGATACCCGCCTACTATGAAGAATGCCAACTGTCTCTATGCATGTGGACCTGTTTCGTGATCGAAACCTGCATAAAACATGATTACCATCAAATCCAAGAACACGATAACGTGCTAAATTACTACTATATAGTTTCTATATTCGCAACCTTTTATTGAATACAAATTAGAACCCCTCACTTGTACATCTAACCAAATCCCGTTAGGATTTCCATACTAACTCACCTTCCAAATTTGCAACTCCCTAACTCATGCACCATAATCAACACCCATTACGGCCTTCACAACCGTTTATAACCATTTACAGCCCATAGCAACCCTCACCGCCCATCTACTGCTCACTCACAAACAACCAAATCTAACTTACTCATTTCCATCTTAAATCTCACAACCAACAACTCCTCAATAGAACCTTACAACCATCTCAAATAGAACATCTCAGCCCTCACAGCCGGCCAAACTCCAACCACTCCACCGAGAGGAGAATCCACCTCATAGATCACAATACCTTGACATACAATAAAATCCAAAAATTTACCGATGAGAGAAGAGGGTAGATAAATCTTACCAGCCCTAGAAAAATCCATCGGCAGTCAATCCTTCCCTCAACTCTGCCCTGTTCGCTGGAAAAATCCCTGCCCAAATCACCAATCAACTCCAATACACCACTCTGGATAGTAGAGAAAGGAAAACAAAGGGAAAAGGGATGTATTTGTCGGAAGCTTCAACCTCACTGGTGGCACTTCCCTTCCAACTGCTCTGTACACCGGTAGAAAACTACTAATGCCTCCAAAACCTAGGTTTTAATGCTCTCCACCTACAGAGACCACAACCTCCGATCAAACCCGCTGCAGACGCCGCCTAGCCACTGCCAGCCACCATCTGCTCCGGCAGAGACCTCTGCCCCAGATCAATACGCAGCAGCGACTCCACTGACCCAACTCCCGACCACGTGCACAGTCACCGCCGGCGCAAGCCCGCCACCCTTGCTTGACCGCGGAGG